>RJWJ010000523.1:97170-218959 GCA_004363605.1 Indri indri
TTAATTGGACAGCTAAAAATATATATAGAAAAAATTAGCCGGGCATGGTGGCGCATGCCTGTAGTCCCAGCTACTCGGGAGGCTGAGACAGTAGGATTGCTTGAGCCCAGGAGTTTGAGGTTGCTGTGAGCTAGGCTGACGCCACGGCACTCGCCCCAGGCAAGAGAGTGAGACTCTGTCTCAAAAAAAAAAAAAAAAATTTTAAAAGTTTGGAAAACTGGAAAATTCACAAATATGTGGAAATTGTACAACACACTCTTAAACAACAAATGGATCAAAGAAGAAATCAAAAGGGAAATAGTCCAAAAAAATCTTGAGCAAAAAGAAAAAAGATAGAGGCATTACACTATCTGATTTCAAATTATATTATAAAGCTATGGTAATCAAAACAGTATGATACTGGCTGGGCGCGGTGGCTCACGCCTGTAATCCTAGCACTCTGGGAGGCCGAGGCGGGTGGATAGTCCTGAGCTCAGGAGTTCGAGACCAGCCTGAGCAAGAGCGAGACCCCGTCTCTACTAAAAATAGAAAGAAATTAATTGGACAGCTAAAAATATATATATAGAAAAAAATTAGCCGGGCATGGTGGCGCACGCCTGTAGTCCCAGCTACTTGGGAGGCTGAGGCAGTAGGATTGCTCGAGCCCAGGAGTTTGAGGTTGCTGTGAGCTAGGCTGATGCCACGGCACTCGCCCCAGGCAAGAGAGTGAGACTCTGTCTCAAAAAAGCAAACAAACAAACAAACAAACAAAAAAAAAAACCAGTATGATACTGGCATAAAAACATGTAGACCAATGGAACAGAATTGAAAAATCAATTGATTGATCAATAAAAATCCACATATTTATAGTCAATTGATCTTTAACCAAGGTGCCAAGAACACACAATGGGGAAAAGATAGTCTTTTCAATTATGGTGTTGGAAAAGTAAGATATTCACATGCAGAAGAATAAAATTGGACCCTATCTGACACCATATACAAAAAAATCAACTCAAAATGGATTAAAGATTTAAACATAAGACATAAAACTGCAAAACTACTAAAAGAAAACATAAGGGAAAAGTTTCTTGACATTATTCTGGGCAATGATTTTTTTGGTATGACCCCAAAAGCAGAGGCAACAAAAGCAAAAATAGATAAACAGAATTACATAAAGTAAAGGTTTCTACATAGCAAGGAAACTATCAATAGAGCAAAGAGACAACCTATGGAATTGGAGAAAATATTTGCAAGTCATACATCTGATAAGAGGTTAATATCTAAAGTATACAAAGAACTCAAACAACTCAATAGAAAGAAAAACCAATAACCTGATTTAAAAATGGGGAAAGGACCTGAATAGACATTTCTTAAAAGAAGATCTACAAATGGTCAACAGGTATATAAAAATTTCTCTACATCAGTGATTATCATGGAAATGCAAATTAAGACACAATGAGATATCTCCTCACACCTTTTAGAAGGGCTATCAAAAAGACAAAAGATAACAAATATTGGGGAGGATGTGGAGAAAAGGGAAACCTTATATGCTTTTGGTAGGAATGAAACTGGTACAGCCATTATGGAAAACAGTATAGAGGTTCCTCAAAAAATTAAAAATAGGACTACCATATAATTCAGCAATTCCACTGGGTATATATTAAAAGGAAATGAAATCAGTGTCTTGTAAACATATCTACACTTCCATGTTTTCATTGCAGCATTATTCTCAATAGCCAAAATATAGACTCAACCTAAGTGCCTATTGATGGATAAATGGATAAAGAAAATATGGTGTATATATGCATACACACACAGTGAAATATTATTCAGCCTTAAAATAGATGGAAATCCTGTGATTTGTGATGACATGGATGAACCTGGAGGACATCATGTTAAGTGAAATAGCCAGGCACAGAATGACAAATACTGCATGACCTTACTTATATGTGGAATCTAAAAAAGTCAAATTCATAAGACAGAGCAGAATGATGGTTCAGGGGCTAGAGGTTGGGGAAAATGGAGAGATGCTGGTCAAAGGGTACAAAGTTTCATTTATGCAGGATGTAAGTTCTGGAAATCTAATGTACAGCTTGGTGACTATGGATGGACAATAATACAATAATGTATACTGACATTTCCCTACTTACAAAGGTTCAACTTATGATTTTTTTACTTTATGATGGTGTGACAGCAATACGTATTGAGTACATTCCTCTACTTATGTTAGGGTTACATAACTCCATTTTAAGTAAAGGATAGTCCATAATTGAAATTTGCTATGGGAGTAGATCTTAAATGTTCCCGCCACCCACCAAAAAATGATAACTATGTAAGGTGATGAACGTGTTAATTAGCTTGATTGTGGTAATAATTTCACAATGAATGTGTATATGAAAACATCACATTGTGTACCTCAAATATATATAATTTTTATTTATCAATTACAGCTCAATAAAGCTAAAAAATAAATAAAATAGAAAACAGTATAGTAGTGGCATAAAGGCACACATATAGACCAATGGAACAGAATACAGAGCCCAGAAATAAATTCTGATATATTTGGTCAAATTATCTTTAATAAGAGTGCGAAGGCTATACAAGGGTGTTGGAAAAACTGGATATCCACATTGAAAAGAATAAATTCAGACCCTCACCTAACACCATATATAAAAATTAACTCAAAATGAATCAAGCACCTAAATGTAAAAGCTAAAACTATAAAAATCTTAAAAGAAAACAAAGGGCAAAACTTCACGACATTGGATTTAGAATTGATTTATTGGATATGATACCAAAAGCACAGGCAACAAAAAAATAGACAAATTGGACTTGTGTATCAAAAGATAGTGTCAACAGAATGAAAAGGTAAGAGAAAATGTTTGCAAATCATATATCTAATAAGAAAATAATATCCAGAGTATATAGAGAACTTGTAAAATTCAACAATGAAAAAACAATCAATTAGAAAATGGACAAAGGACTTGAGTAGACATTTCTCCAAAGAAGATATATGCATGGCCAATAAGTACATTAAGAGATGCTCAATATCATGAATCATTATGAAAATGCAAATCAAAATAGGAGGTACCATTTCAGAACCACTAAGATAGCTACTATCAAAAAAACAGAAAATACAAATGTTGGCAAGGTTGTGGAGCAATTGGAACCCTTGTGCACTGTGAGTAGGAGAATGGGGAGTTATTGTTTAATATATACTATCTCAGTCCATTTGTGCTGCTGTAACAAAATACCGCAAACTGGGTAATTTATAAACAATAGAATTTATTACTCACAATTCTGAAAGCTGGGAAGTCCAAGACCAAGGCACCAGTAGGTTTGGTGTCTGGTAAGAGCTGTTGTCTGCTTCCAAGATGGCACCTTGTTGCTGCATCCTCCGGAGGGGATGAACACTGTGTCTTCACATGGCATAAGGGACAGAAGAGCAAAAATAGTCTGAACTCACTCTCTCAAGCCCTTTTATGAGAGCACTAATCCTATCCATGAAGGCGGAGCCCTCATGGCCTAATCACCTCCTAAAGGCCCCACATCTTAATGCTGTTGCATTGGAGATTAAATGCCGACATGTTTGCAGTCCCACCAGCAGTGTATGAGTGTTTCTATCTCTCCGCATCCACACCAACATTTATTGTTTTGAGACTGATCAACACTTATGTGCACATGTAGTAGTAACATTCATCGGGTGTTGGGCAGGGGGGAGGGGGAAGGAGGGGTTGGGTATATTCATACCTAATGGGTGCGGTGCGCACAATCTGGGGGATGAACACTTGCAGCTCTGACTCAGGTGGGGCAAAGGCAATATATGTAGCCTAAATATTTGTACCCCTGTAATATGCTGAAATTATAAATAAATAAATAAGATGCCAACTTGGATTTTGGAGGAGACACAAATATTCAAACCATAGCAGGTACAGAGTTTTCATTTTGTAAGAAGAAAAGGGTTCTGGAGATGGTTGTGTGTTAGTTGCACAGCAGTGTGAATGACACTGAACTCTACACTTAAAAATGGTTAAGATGGCAATTTTTATGTTATGTGTATTTTACGACAATTTTTAAAAATCAAAAAAAAGTCTTTGGGTGGTTCCTCCCTTCCTGTGACTTTGACCTTCATTATTTCCCACCAACAGTATATAAACATTCCCTTTTCTCTTTATCTTCTCCGACATCTGTTGTTTTTTGACTTTTAATAAAAGCCATTCTGACTGGTATAAGATGGTATCTCATGTGGTTTTAATTTACATTGCTTCCATGATTAGTGATGCTGAGTGTTTCTCATGTTTTTGTGGCCACTTGTATGTCTTCTTTTGAAAAATGTTTATTCATGTCCTTTGTTCATTTCTTAATGATTATTTTTTTCTTGCTAAGTTGTTTGAGTTCCCTGTAGATTCTAGATATTAGTCCTTTGTCAGATGCATAGTTTGTAGATATTTTCTTCCATTCTGTAGGTTTTCTGTTGACCCTGTTGATTATTTCTTTTGCTGTGCAGAAGCTTTTTAGTTTAATTAAGGACAATTTATCTATTTGTGTTTTTGTTGCCTGTACTTCTGAGGTCTTCCTCATGAATTCTGCCTAGACCAATGTTCAGAAAAGTGCTTTGTAGAAATGAGGAGCTGTGTCAGGATAAGAGGCCGAGTTGACTTTCCTAAAACTATCTTCCGTTTGTGTTAAGCACCTGCAAACCTTCCTCATTTATGAAACACAAGCACTAAATGGTGACCTTTTAAAGGAGGAAATTGGATTCTAGTTGTATATGTACCACCTTTGCCTGGGATAATGTTTGGCACGTGATGGGCACTCAGTTGATATAAAAGAAAGGAAGAGGTGAGACAGGAGAGAGGAAGGAAGGGAAGGAAGAAATTCATCTTTAAACTCTATACTCTACCTAGCCAAACTGATTCAGATGACTAATTATCATGGAATTTAAGTTTGCTTTAAAAGGAGAGTCCGCACATTTTCCTTGTGGACTACTCTTGACTTTTATAAGATCTATTGCCAGGAAAATATTCCTGTTGCCTAATTCACATCTCTCCTGCTATGCATGTAATCTCTTTTCTACCTTTTCATTCTTTAAGGTAGAAAAGGCATTCTTCAAGGCAATGCTAAATAGTTATTTTTCTAATATGCTCTCCTACCATGTGCTAGATGCTGTGCTAGCACAGGGACTGTACTAGGTCATTACACAGTTTCGCTCTAATCCTCACAACAATTCTTTGAAGTAAGTATTAAGTTGATTCTTCATATGGGAAACGTGACTGGTCCAAACCTCCACAGCCAACAAATAATAGAGTCAAAATTCAATCTGTCTATCTCTAAAGACTATGCTCCTTCTTCGTAACAACCCCCCTACATACCTGCCCCTGCTTCCTTCACTATTAACTGACATATTTTTTAGTTAGTTAACACATTTTTATAAGAAACTCATTATATGCTAAGAGCTGTTATAGGTGCTTTGCAAGTATTAAAACATTGAAACCTCATAACAATCTTATGAGGTAAATATCATTACTGTTCATGTCTTACAGATAAAGAAACTAAGGCCCAGAGAATTTACGTTCTCATTTTACAGGTGAGAAATCTGAGAGACAGAGGAATTAAATATTTTTCCCAAAGTTAAATCGCTAGTTAACAGCAAAGCAGAATTCAAATCCCAATAGTCTGGATTCAGCCTGTATTTTTAACATCTACACTGAACTGCCTCTATTTTTATTTTTAGTTTCATTTATTTAAAAAATAATTCACTGATGAACTAAATTATACTTGCTACTTACTAGGCAGGAGATTGATAATAAAACAGTTATAACTTAAGGTTAATTTTCCCTCTTGCTTTGAATCCAGTATCTTCTTCAAGAAAATTTATTCCATGGCCAGAAATAATCTTGATTTTCCCAATATCCATTTTGAAAATGATGTCTATAATTATATTGTAAGTCAAGTGAGAAAGTGTAGAAGAAATCACATGAATTTCTGAATTATTCTAAAAGAAAAATCCATAAAGACATGTCGAGGTTTTTAAGTAACAACATAGGTATGCTAAGTGGATTTAGTTTCTTTGCGCTAACTCCAATCAATTGGCTGTGGCTTTCTTGGAGCTTTTCATTGAGCATATTTCTAAAACCATGTTCTGCTACAAATAATTACAAAGAATGCTCAATTTTCAAATTATGCAAGAAATTGTAAAGAGCTTTCTAGCTTCCCAAAGGCTTTCTTCCCCCTCTATATGAAAGGCCTTTCATACTCTGGACAGATAATGCTTGCCTAAGTCCAGGCAGTACCCAACCAAGAACAGATTTAAACTCAGCAAAGCATCTAAGAATAAAACTCCAAGTGGCCCCTCTTAAAGAAAGTAACCTAACATATCTTGAGTTTCTACTAGAGGCCACAGAATAGTTTTCATTTAATTCACACAAATACATAAAAATGTGAATAAGTTTTTCCATTTTGCACATAAGGAAACTGAGGCACCATAGAGGTCAGGTGGCTTGCCAAATTTGCACAAGTGGAAAAAGGTAGAGCTGAGATTTAAATGCTGGTTTGACTTGAGGGCAAAGGCCATACTATTTCTAGGACAGGATCCACTATGACATCACACAGTAAGGCTGGACATTATCCAGTAAAGGGCCAACTAGCTTATGGTATTCGAGAAATATATTTGGCTCTAAGTTCTCTGACAGATATGGCAAAAGGAAAGCAAACATGATAAGTGATAAAGTGTTAATTTTCTAATTTTAAAAAATGGTATCAATTCACCTGCATAAAAAAGTATTTCCTGGAACTATGTATCTCTGTGAGTGACATGTAGACAATATCTGATAACATCTTCTACTATGGTTTTACATAAGACTTAAAAGCATTGTCCAAATGTACCAAATGACTCTTATATAAAAACCAAAGAATAATGTGTAAAATGTCAGATGAAAGACATTTCTGTAGAAGCTGATAATGATGGTGTCTAGACAATTTAATTCTTGGGAAAAAAAGGAAAGAAAGAATGCATGCTTTCATACACACCAGAAATATGCAAAGCCTCCCTGTGCTGACAAATTTTTTGTTCGGTTGGAAAGCCTCCTCTGTGTTGATAGTAAGAAATGTAAAAGAGAGAGAATTGGGTTTTATTCATCTTCTTGCCATCTGAAGGACAATGAATTAAGGAAAAGAATATATTTAAAATACAGTCTAGTGGTCATTTCTAACTTTTATTCAACACTGGATTTCTCAGCAAACCTTGAAAGTGAGTGGGCTACATCCTTTTGAGGCTAGACTTTGAGATAATTAATATTTTATTACAGCTACCACCCTCTGAAGAACCCAACCAGCTGAGCTCTATTTCCTCCTAGAGGAGGCTCAGTGTGGCTGCCAAAGCCACAGATTTTCTGATTGGCTTTAAGCGTTTTCTCATGATCAAAATTAGCTCAAATGGAAACAAACAAAAGAAGTAAAGGCAATTTCCAGGCAGATAAATTTCACACCAATTGAAGGAAGTGAAAACTTTCTTTATTCCTGTTTTTAACTACAAGAAATGTTTTTCCAAAATTATTTTTTCTTTTTATGAGTGGTTGATGGGATACCCAGTTTCCAGAATGATGACAAGACATGTCAAAGTCAGCTGATTCAGAGCGATGCTGAGTCTGGGAACTGCTCTATGAATCACAAAGTCAAGCCTTTGCCAACCCTTCCTTCCAGCTCTAGCAAATCATGTGACACCAGCCTCTTTGCAGTATATAACCTAAGATATCTACCCTTCACCACACACACCAGAGCCCCATTTCTTACATTTATTAACAAGAAATAAATTATTTAAGTGTTTAATTGTCTGAGGGGAGAAGAGGTTCACCCAGGAAACCTCTGTAAGCAGTAGGTGGTAAAACAGAAAGCTAGGAGAAAGGATGCCTTTTCTAAAATGCATGGTGTTTGCCAGGTGAAGAGATCCCATGCCAAGGGCTTAATTGCTGCCATATTTATCTATACGAAGGAAAGGACTTAGCTTCAAAGTTAATAAAGTTTTTTTCAAGAGAGTAACTAGTTTTCCTTCATAAAGGAGAACAATGTCTGTGCTATCAGAAACGCATGGACATGAAATATTTGGGAGTAGGGGAAGAATGTGTGCTGTCAATCAAGAAGCATTTATTGGGCACCAACTTCAAACTCAACAGTGGCACAAGAAGTTTGTAATAAAATTGGGGAAACACAACTCACAGGAGCACTATTTCCAGAACATGTCTCTGAGCTTTGACATGACTGGCTCACTCCTACTTTGGTGTCTCTGTCCTACTTCCCACTTCTCTGTTCCATTCTCTTTGGTCCTTACGGTGAGCTCCTCTTTCCTTGTCCATCCATAAAGTGTTGATATTCATGGACATTTGGTCCATGGTCTTTCTCCCTTCTTCTGTGGCTACTCCAGATGTACATATCCACCATTCCACTGATCACCTCTATGTGGAAATCCTATGACTCAGCATGTCCAAAATTGAATTCAAGCTAATTCCTTCCTTTAGATTTCCTATCCTAGTGATCCAGCACTCCACACCTAATCCATTCAGTAGCCCATTCTTTATGCCTCCTTCTTCCTCTCTGTCTCCCCCTGCTCCATCCAAATCTTGAATAACTCTTGAACCCATCCACTTTTCTCTGGCCCCATGTCATTATACAAATTGCTATAGCAGTAACCTCTATTTGCTTCCTCCAATTCATTTTCCACCACAGTGTTTCTGATAGAGAGAGGCGGGAGGAGGGAGGGAGAGAGGGATGAATAGAGGGAGGGAAGAAGGAAAGAGGGAAACTTTGATTATAATAGTCCCTCCATAAAACTCTTTTTATGGATTTTCACTGCCTTCGAATAAACTCTGACTCCTTAGTCCGGCTGCCAAGACTTTTCCTCATCTCTTGCCACTCTTATCAATTTTAATCTTTAATAACACAAAACTCTCTTTGGGTTCCTAAATGGGCACTCTTCCACCCCTGGGCTTTGGATTAGGCTGTTTGTGTTGGAACACTTTTGTTATTCCCTCCACCTGGCTCACTCCTCCTTAGCCTCAGTGTGGAGTTGACACCCCTGCTGCTCATTCCCTCCACCACCCCCTGTGGTCTAGGTTAGATGTCATCCTATGTGATCCCACTGTACTTTGTAGTCTCCCTTAAGACAGTGCAGAAAGAGACACCACTGATGAAAGACAAGGATTGACTATGGCAATCTTCACTGACACAGTGGCATAATGAATAACAGGTGAAATGGCTCTTTGTCAAAGAAAATGTTTTGAAATCTCTTGGCTGTGAAACATGCTCCCTGCCCACCCCATCCACTACCCCAAATTGCTAGGTCAGCTTAGGGAGAAGAGAGTTAACACAGAGAGCCAAATCCTCTCCATAGGAAACCCAACAGGAATATAGGGTTTGGAGACTTACCCCTCTGCAAAAATTGTTCAGGAAGAGCAAGAGACCAGAGCATCTGTCAGCAAGCTGGAGCTAAGCGCTCACAAAGACTTTTGAGATGATAATTTCCAATATTCAGTTAAATTCATGCTATACCAAGCTGCTTTGCAGATTCCTCCTCCCATTACCTCCCAAACTTTTAGTAAAACTCTGCTGTGAATATACTTTGTATATAGTACTGGGAGGGAATGGTGTGAGGGAGATGGCAAGGAACAAAAGAAAGAGATAGTGTTTAATGCCAAAATTGATATGAACAAGAGAAAAGACAGCCATGTCCAGAATTAGGTTCAGAGTAGGGAATTAGCTGCAGCACTGATTGACCGGGAGAATATAGATTTGTCCACTTCTCCTGACCTCTGAAAGACTTTTCAATCATGGGAAGTGTGCCAGACTTCCCACAGTTTCTGGGATAAGGATTGAAACGTCCAATCGATAGTAAAGTAAAAGATGAATGATGAAAGCTGGAGAACCTGGAACGTTTGAGTTACATCAGTACTCATGTTCCCTACCACCGTTCCCCGTTTATAAGCAAGTATAAGGAGTGATTAAGTCTGTGGGTATATGGGCTCCAGAGTCACACTGCTCGTATGCAAACTCTGGCTCTGCCATTTACTGCTTGTGTAGCCCTGGGCAAGTTATTTAACTTCTATGTGCCTTAACTGTGTCATTACGTAAGCTGAGGATAATAATAGCACCCATGTCTCTCACGGGGTTCTTGTGAGGACTGTAGTACATATGCCATGTGCTTGGAACTGTGCCTAGCAAGTTCAGGGTTGATGTCTGCCTTGTTTACTGTCGTATCCTTCATGCCTAGTGCAGTGTTGGACACATAGCAGATGCTCTACACATATGGGTTGAATTCATTAACAAGTGAATAAATTGTACGTCATTTCTTCTGCCTAATATATTCTCTCATTTCTTCTCCCCATTTAAGAAAATCTCTTCCCTTCTTTTGTTTTGTTTTGGGCCACAGGTGCATCATTATTAGTCCATGAAAAGCCCTTTCTTTTATTTTCCTCTCCATTTCTTATTCTTATCTCCTTTATTCCCACAAGGACTCACTGTAATATGTTCAATGTATGTCCATGTGTGTGTATCCTTCAAAGATATATATCCAATATTTATATAATAAATAAATATATTATAAATGTAACAAATATATACATATTTTTAAAAATATAGCATTGCTTTGGGTATATGTGCGTTTTAAATTTGCTTACATAAACTCCATCTGAATTAGTCTTTTGTCTACATCCAGGGAAAAGCATGTAATAACTCCCCGGATGGACAAATTTCTAAGACAAGGGCAGAATGTCCTAGCCAGGGGAGCGTGTAAGGCATTGAGGTAAACTTAACTAAGGGGACTGAAGCCCTAAAGAATGTGTGAATTTATATTAATACTTAGACACAAAATGTTCAACTAGAGCTATTAAACATTGCTCTCAAGTTCTCCCACATTCAGTATTTGCAAAGGGGAACTAAATAACACAAGAAGCAGGGGTCGCAGAGAAAACAAAGGTCATGCCCCAAGGCACTACCCTGAGACCCAACAAGCTTCAGACCACTGCCTGACCAGATCTACTGTGAGTGGTAGGTTCCCAGCAGAACAATAACTGGGAACCACCACCACCCCCACCCCCCGCCCGCCATTATTATTGCCCAGAGTTTTGTGGACTCAGAATCCAGAATTGCCTCAATCGCAAAGAATGTGCTTGGACTAGGATCAGCCTAGACAAATTGTGTTTTCATTTTCCTACCCTCCGTGGAACAATCTCAGGCCCCACTCCACTTCTACTTTTTGTTTCTCAAGAAGAGCTTTACAAGTCCCCAGGCCCATTTAATCCTCAAGTAGAACTTTGCCAATCACACTTGCGTGTTTGGAATTTTCACATCGTCTCAGACAGATACTGCTACGGGTGTTCCTTTCTGGGCTGGTATTCATTTATATCCCAACAGTAAGTGTCACTCCACAAATACAGACAAATGTAAGGCATTGTCTAGCCTGTTTTCTACCTTCTTTTCCTGCCAGAACACCAAACCTTCTGCCAAAGCTTTAAATCTAAAATGAATTTTGAGATTTCAAACCAAAAGTGTAGCTTCCATTCAAGCAGGTGGTGGCAGACTCTAAGCCCACAGACCAATTTGGAAGCCGCAATGTCCAGGGCCAGATTATCATCACCTTCAAATTTGGTTCTATTATTTTTTCTAGTCCCTCTTTAGGGAATTATCAGCTATCAATTTTGGATTTATAAACTATTGCCTTTGGAGTCATTACTCAACATTTGAAGGTATAATGATATCCTGGGGCTCTGGCCTTTTAGAAAAAAAATAATAACCCCCACAAACCAGGAGATTTATTGAGGGGAATCCCAGACCAGGGATGGAGGTTTATGTATGAAAATTGAAGTCCTAAATATTTTCAAATGTGGCTAATGTAATTGGGAATCCCCAAAAAGAACTGTGACTAACAGGTAGACCCAGGCAAGAATATGGTTTCAGAGCAGTGCTGTGCCCCGGTGAGAGGGCGCTTCCCACACTAAGGAGAAGCATGAAAAGGGAAATATAAGTTATTCGAGAGTAGAGGGGCTGAGGGAAGAGGCTGCTAGCAGGCCCAGGAGGTGAGTCAGGGAAGGAGAGAAAACAAGATTTCTAGTGACAGGGCCAAACTATCTGTGCCGTGTGCATCTGCGCTTGTGACTTAGCATCGTTGAGTGTAACTCGGCCCCGTACACCTGTCATGCTGTTGAGAATTTGCAGAGACTGTATTTCTTGGAATATGAAGAGAGGAAAAGGGTATTGCTGGGGGAAAAAAATGGAGAATGATCATGACTTAAAGAGAAACTGCCCTCTTTTTACTTAACCCTCAGGTGGTGTTTGTGGAACAGTGACCAAAAGCTGAGGCAAGAAAGGAGGCGGACTGCAAGAAATTTGAGTCCCTCTAGATTCAAGAGAGTGTGTGGGGAGAGGTCCTGTTGTTCCCTAGTCTGAGAAAAGGGACAAAAACGCTGTGGAACAGGAAGGCAGGGCAGGGAAGGAAAGCCCTACTTGCTCCCATCTTTTCTTTCCAAGATACAAATTCTTCTCTGAAGGGCATGAGGAAGAAGGAAGAGCTGAGATGTTTTTGTTAATAAAGAAATGGTTTTGCTCAGATTGAGAATTTCACTTCCGGTTTGGTGCTTTCTTGGTGAGGAAGCACTCTCTGGACCATTCGATTCACCGCAATACCCATTTATTGTCACCCTTCTACGTACTAGAGGCTGGGGATACAACAGAGACTACCAGGGGCCCATCTTTTTAAAAATCTACAGTGCAGTGGGGACTCTGCTTGCAGAAAGTTGGCGAGTAAAGCTTCCTGGTTTTGTCTTTGTTGGGGGGCTCCACCCTGTAAAAGCCTCCTGGTGGTTCCCTTTCTCCAAGGAGCCCTGATCTGGCTGCTGGACTTGCCGCATTCCAGCCCCGTGGAATTAGGTAACTACCTGAATAGTTCATCAGTCCAGGAAGTTTTTCTTTTCGGCAATGTTATTAGTCGGTGGTGTGATGTTGTTAGCTGATAGCCCCAAGCCCTGGGGATCCAGAAGCAAGTTATAAATCAGCTCAGGTGGGGTGATGGGCCTGAGCAGGTGAGAATGTTCTTCCTCCACCCTGTGATCTGTGGGGGCTTTGTTGTTATCATTATTATTATTGTTATCGCTTTTTTCATGAGTGGAAAGGAGGTGCAGATGTGGCTTTATCTTGTCAGGTGACTAACTTTTTGGGAGAAATTTAAACTCACACAGAGGCCAAAATAAGGAATTGGAAGGATCACCCAAGAAGTTCATAGGTGCGAAAGTGAGTCTAACAAAAATTCTCTTTCCTTCCTGCTTACTCTGTGTTTACTCTCTTGAAGTGCCCGGAGCTCTAAACTCAGGCAAAGGAGCACCTGTCTCTTCACTTTCAAGATTGCTACATTTTCTGTGGCACCTTGGGGGCACCCTTTTTGCATCGTAATTGCATCAGTGTCTTTCCACACCCAGCCCAAATGCACACCCCATGAAGCCTTCCCAGTACCTCCTTTCAGAACTAGTCACTCTGATGTTCCAGTTGTTCACGCCATCATGAAACCATTTGGTGTGCTGACTTGGAGTGGTTTATGCACAAAGGTCTCTGACTAAACTGTCAGTGCTTCCCGAGAAAGAGACTTACCTTACTCCTTTTTGAAAAATTCCCCTTCTCTGCCCCACACCAGAACATAACAGAAGTTTCCTCTGTTTGTGGAATAAATAAATGAATGAAGATTAACATTTTACTTAAACATTAGTACTTTACAACTTTATTTACAATAACAAACATTTGGATAGTACTGTAAGAGCTGACAGTGTATTCAGATACATTATTGTATTACTATTTGCTTCCCCAAATCTTACAAGGTAAGGCAGGTATCATTAGCACCCCTTTTTAACAGATGCCAAAATTCATATGAGCAAGGTCTGAAAATGCATAGGGGTGATGTAACGCTTGCAGATTTTGAATGTACTTAATGCCACTGAATTGTACACTTAAAAATGGTAAATTTTATGTTATGTGTATTTTACCCCACACACTTGCCCACAAAAGACAAGAAGAATCCAGCCTTTACCTTTAAGGTGTAGGATGTGAGGGCCTAATTAGAAGTGAGGATGGGAAAGAAACGAGAAGAGCTGGAAGCAAGCTGCTGGCTGGGAGGAGGCTGTTGAAACAAGAGAAGACTGTTCGTGAACCATGAAGGAAGGACATGGGTGAGAAGGAACTCAGGCCAGCTAACAGGGAGGCAGGAACTAGACTTTATTAGGGAAAACAGTGTGGACGTAAAGAAGATTTTTTTTTTTTAATTTGGGATTAATGGGAAAGTCATGAACTTTGGCATTGCCTTAGGGATAATTTGTTTATTTTAAAATCTCTCTGGCCTTAATTTTATTCAGCCCAACACACTGCTGTGCATGAATTCCCAGATGTTTACTATTGCTTAAATTCATTTTTTAAGAGAAGACTTATAATTCCCCAGTAGTTAAAAGAGAGAATTTACAATTACTTGCACCCAGATTTCTCAGGTGGTGTCTTAATTCAGTACTTGTGTCCCTGCTTAACATACCCTAATTAATCGCATTTGGCTTTTGTCAAATAATTCATAATTGCAAAGTTGCAGAAAACTCTGTCACCTAAGATATATTTGCACGTATTTTGACTGTTCTCTCGTGTTGTCTTTCCCATCCTCACTTTTACTCAGGCCATTACATCCTACTCCTGAAAGATAAAGGCTTGATTCCCACTGTCATTTGATCAACACCGACAACTTAAAATACAGTCGTGTACGATTCAGGATGATCGTATTTGCTGCTTTTTCCCGTTTGTCCCTCCGCATTCCCATTAGAAGCTTGATACAGGTAAGTGCAAACCCACATTTCACAAAGCGTACTCTGCAGAATGGTAATGGTCGCATTGAAAAAGTCATTCTATGTTCAAATCAGTTGGGAAATACTCAGTTAAAACAGATTTCTCTGGTTAACATTAGAATGCAACTTCCATCGGGTCAAGAATTTTGTCTGTCTTGTTCTTGCTGTGTCCTCAGTGTCTAGAATAATGCCTGACACTTAGGCATTGAATGAATATTTGTAAAGAGAGTGAGTAATTTTTTCAAAGCCTTTAATACCATTATGAATTTCCAAGAAAAAAAAAATGCTGCACAGAACTTCCTAAATAGTTTTGACTGTGAAACTCTTTTTTTTTTTTTTTCCACACTTAGCAAAGCTGATGTTTCTTGGCTCACATTCAGGGAAATACTATCGAAAGGCCTCCTAAATCAAGTATTTAAGCCTCTTATTATAATTCTTATAAAATACTGTGAGGGAGAGGAAGTTAAAAATTTCTTCGGCCATTAATAATATTTGTCTTTCTGTCCAAATAAAATTTCATGTGTAAAAGTACTTTCACACATGTATGAAATTTCCCCCGTGACCCATATGATTTAGCTTAATAGTTTAAAATTAGTGCTTACAAGTATAGAGATCTGGATAAATCTGGATTTTTAAATAGCTATTAGCAAAGGAACGCTTTCTAGTATATGAAAGACTTTCCAAAAGCAGCTACTTAACAGAGCCATGCTCTTCCAGACAGCGGGCACTGTTTAGGAAACCTAAGGATTCATGCTTCCCGTCCCCAACCTGTCACATTTTCTATGGTACCCTTCTCTCATCTTTGTAACAACTTCATTGATATATAATTCACATACCCTAAGATTCACTTATTTAAAGTATATAGTAGAGTGGTTTTTGTTCATAGAATTGTGCAACCATTGCCAAAATCTCAATTTAGAACATTTGCATTTCACCAAACAGAAACTCTGTACCCATTGGCAATCACCCTCCTCCCTACAGGCCCTGACAAACACTAAAGTACTTTCTGGCACTGTCAATCTGCCTATTCTGGAAATTTCATATAAATGCATCATATATTAATAACATATAGCCTTTTGTGATTGGCTTCATTCACTTAGCATGTATTCAAGGTTCTTCCTTGAATTATAACACATATCAAACTTAGTTTCTTTTTATGGCTGAAGAATAGTACATTGTACGAATATACCACTGTCAAAAGGAAAAAACTCTGACACTAATTAAATTCAGCAGAGTTTATCCGATCAACTTAAAACAAAAAAGAACAAAGTATAACAAAGCAAAGCAAAACAAAACAAAAATGATTCAAGAATCAGGCAGCCCTCCAAATCAGAGCAGGTTCAGAGAACGACAACCAATAACATGATCTGACATCATTTATGGGAAACAGAAGTGCGGTATAGACAACTTAATTGGTTACAGAGCTTCCTGCAATTAACCAAAGCCCAGCTCCTGTCGTTACGCTCCGTATTGGTCTGGTCTGTCCGGCTTAGTGCTGGAGCCTAGTCCAAGTCAATGGCCTCCTATAAAATTTTATTTAACATCATTGTTGTTTATTCATTCATCAGTGGATGGATGTTTGGATTGTTTCCACTCTTTAGCTATTAAGAATAATGCTGTTATGAACATTCCTGTACAAGTTTCTGTTTTCAATTCTCTTGGGTATATAGCTAAGAACAAAATTGCTGGGTTACAAGATAACTCTATGATTAACAATTTGAGGAAATGCAAACTGTTTTCCAAAGTGGCTGCACCTCTCACATTTCCATCAGCAATGTATTAGGGTTTTAATTTCTCCACATGACTGCTAGCACTTGTTATTATCTGTGTGTTTTTTATTTTCCCATCCTAGTGCATGTGAAGTGATTGTAGCTATGTATCCCTAATATGAATAACTAATGATGTTGACCACATCGTAATATGCGTATTGGCTATTTGTACATCTTTACTGAAGAAACATCTATCCAAATCCGTTGCCCATTTTTAATTGGCTTATCGTTTTTCTTATTGGGTTTAAAAGGTTTTTTAATATACTCTGGATGCAAGTCTTTCATTAGATATATGATTTACAAATATTTCAGTCTATGGGTTGTCTTCCTTTTCCTGATAGTGTCCTTTGAAAAAAAAAAGTTTAATTTGGTGAAATCCAATTTATCTTCTTTTTTCTTCATCACTTGTGCTTTGGTGTCATATCTCAGAAACTTTTGCCTAATCCAAGGTCACAAAAATTTACTTCTAAATATTTTTTCTAAGACTTTTATAGTTTTAGCTCAGATTTAGGTCTATGACCCATTTTGAGGACATGTTTATAAACAATATGAGATAGACGTCCAACTTCATACTTACCTGTGTGAATATTCAGCTGTTACAGTACCATTTGTTAAAAAAAAAAATCTGTTCTTTCCCATTGAATTATCTTGGCACTCACTCATACTGAAAACCAATTGACCGTAAATATAAGTTAATATCTGGACTTCCAATTATATTCCATTGATTTATGTTTCTATCCTTATGCCAGTACCACACTATCTTGATGACTGTAACTTTGTAGTAAATTTTGAAATGTCTTCCAACCGTGTTCTGTCTTTCCAAGATTGTTGTGGCTATTCTGTGTCCCTTGCAATTGTATAAAACTTTAATAAAATCAGCTTGTCAATTTCTGCAAAAGGAAGCCTGGATTTTGATAGGGATTGCAATGAATCTGCAGATCAATATGAGGAGTATTGCTGTCATAACGATATTAACTCTTCCAATGTATGAACGTAAGATGTCTTTCCATTTATTTAAATCTTCAATTTCTTCTAGCAATGTTTTGTTTTTTGATGTATAAGTTTTGCAATACTTTTATTCAGTTTATTCCTAAGTATTTTACTCTTTTTCATGCTAGTGTCAATGGAATTGTTTTCTTAATTTCATTTTTGGATTGTTCATTGCTAATATATATAAATAAAATTGATTTTCCCATATTGATCTTGTTCTGCAAACTTCTGAACTTATTTATTAGTTCTAATTGGCTTTTTATTGTATTCCTTAGGAGAAAGTTGTACTTCTTTTCTAATCTGATTTCCTTTAATTTCTTCTTTTGGTTTTTTCTTTTTTGCCTAACTGCTCTGGCTAAAGTCTTCAGCATAATGTTGAATAGAATTGGTGAGAGAATCTTTTTTCTGATCTTAGGAAGAAAGCATTTTCTAATTCTCCTCATGATTTGTTCTTTGACCCATTGGTTATTTAAGAGTACATTTAATTTCCACATATTTGTGAATTCCTTAATTTTCTTCTCATCATTGATTTATAATGTCATCAGAGAAAATAATTTGTATAATTTTAATACATTAAAATTTACCAAAGCTTCTTTTATGCCCTAACATATGATCTATCCTGGGAAAGGTTTATGTACATTTGAGAAAAAAAATGTATATTTTATCCTTTGCTTTTGTTGGGTGGAGTGTTTTATAGATGTCAGTTAGGTCTAGTTGTTTACAGTTTGTTAAATCTTCTAATTCTTTGTTTACTTTTTGGGATTGAACTCTCCAACTCCTATTGTTTAATTTTGTATTTTTCCCTGCAATTCTATCAATTTTTGTTTATTTTATTTTGAGACTCCATTGTTAGGTATGTATGTTTATAATTAATATTCTTTTCTGATGGATTGAAGATTTTATTTACCATTATAAAATCTTTCTTTTCATTAGTGACAATTTAGACCTTAAAATTTTTTTGTCTGATATTAGTATAGATATCCCAGCTATCTTTTGGTTACTGTTTGTTTGGTATATTATTTCCATCCTTTTACTTTCAACCTATTCATGTTTTTTAATCTAAAGCATGACTCTCATAGACAATGTATAATTTGGACCATGTTTTCTTATATATTCTGCCAACGTATGCCTTTTGATTGGAGTTTTTACATTTGCTATAATTATTGACAAGATAAGATTTATGTCTGCCATTTTACTATTTATTTTTATATGTCATATCTTTTTTGTCTTCTATTCCTCTATTACTGTCTTCTTTTGTGTTAAATACATATTTTCTATTGTACCTTTTGATTCTCTTATTGTTTCTATTATATTTTTAAGTTGTTTTAATAGTGATTGCCCTAAGGATTAAAATTAACATTTTAATTTAAAGCAAACTAGTTCAGATTAATACTAACTTTATTTCAATAATATACAAAACTTTACTGCAAAATACCTCTGTTCACTCCGCTTTTCCTTGTTCTATTATTTTCATACAAATTACATATTTATACCTTATAAGTATGTCAACTCAGTGTTATGCTTATTGCTTATGTAGTTACCTATCAAATCAGATAGAAGAAGAAAAGAATTAGAAACAAAAATATGCTTTTTTTTTATGTTTACCTACGTACTTACTTTTTTCAGTGCCCTTCATTTTTTCATGTAGAAGTTTAGTTACCGTCTAGTGTCCTTTTATTTCAGCCTGTAGGTCCTTATTTAATATGTCTTTGGGCAGCTCTTCTAGTGACCATCCTCTCAGCTTTCTTGAAAATGTCTTAATTTTGCCTTCATTTGTGAAGGATAGTTTTGCTGGATATAGAATACTTGGTTGACAGTCTTTCTCTTTCAGCACTTTGAATATGTTATCCTACTGCCTATGACCTCCACAGTTTCTGATACAGATTCTTTGAATGTGATGAGTGACTTATCATGCTGCTTTCAAGATTCTCTCTGCTCTTTCTAAAGTTTGATTATGATGTAGCTCAGTGTGGATCTCTTTGAGTTTATCTTACTTACAGTTCATTGAGATTTTTAGATGTGTAGATTCATACTCTTCATCAAATGTGGAAAGTTCTGGCCATTATTTCTTCAAGTATTCTTTTTGCCCCTTTCTCCTCCTGAGATTTCCATTTTGTGTGTGTTCATATGCTTCATTGTATCCACAGGTCCCTGAGACATTATTTATTTTTCTTCATTCTTTTTCCCTTTGGTTCCTACAGCTGGATAGTCTCAACTGGCCTATCTTCAATGTCATTGATTCTTTTGCAAGCTCAAATATGGTTTTGAGCACCTCTAGTTTTTCTTTTTTTGTTTTAGTATTGTACTTTTCCACTCTGGACTATCTACTGGGTTTTTTTAAAATCATTTCTATCTCTTTATAAATATTCTCTAATTGAGAAGACATTATTTTCATACTTTTCTTTAATTCCATAGTTATTTGAACATATTTATAGTAGACGATTTAAAGTCTTTGCCTACTAAGTCCACCATCTGTTTCCCCCTGGAGACATTTCCTCTTGTTTGCCTTTTTTCCATGTGTGTGCCACATTTTTTTTTGCATGTCTTATGATTTTTGTTAAAACTAGATATTTAAGTTAATATATTGTAGCAATAATAGTATCAGATCATCCACCACCATCCTCCAAGTCCGTTATTATTGCTGTTTTTTCTTTTCTTTTTTTTCTTTTTTAATTGTTGTTTTCTTCTTTCTGCTTCTTAGATAATTTTCCTGAACTAATTCTGCAATATTCACGGTCACTGAGTTCTCTGCTGTGTTTTCTAAAGTTCTTGTTTTAATTTTAAGCCTGTATTCCTAGGGATTATCCTTGGGTCAGTATAATTTAGTGGCCAGCAAATGATCTGTCAGAAGATTTCCTTAAATGCTTTGCCTATATCTCTTTCATCCTTTGCCAAGGGGTTCTCTTTGTGAAGGCATTCCTTCAAATTTCAGGCAAATTACAAGACAGCCTTAGATTTTATCTCCTGCTTATTCAAGACTTCAATGTCATCTTATACTGGAATGACCAGAGTCTACTCCTTTCCCAGGTGCAGCCCTGCACACACACTGACTTCTAGATCTCAAGAAATATCTAAGAGCTCTTTGACGTTCCCTATGACTGCCCGTAACTCCAGGATTTTCCATGAAATTTTTGGCCATGCTCTTGTTTCCCTCAACTGAAATCACAGCTTTGGCACATCAGCTGTGATGTTGCCAGCAGATTACTGTCATTTGCAGTAATACCCTGGGGATACGGCTCTTTTGTTGTTTTTGAGCTAAGCTTTGAGACAAATCAAATAGCCCCAACACCCTAAGAATAGAATTTCTCCAGGTAGCTGCTTATTCAAACAAAATACTGACCGTACTCAATGAATAGGGCTTTTAATCAAGTTCCAGAAGTAGTAAGTTCTCGCAATTGGCTGTGAGACTGCTGGCTTTTCAAAACTACCACAACACTGGGCTGTAGGAGGGTGGGTTTATGAGGAGGATAGCCCCAAGTTAAAATGACATAGACCCTGTTATCTTACAGAGGTTTAGTAATTTCTCTTGGATAGACAATTTTCTCTGGTTTTAGTTCTCAGAATTCTGAAATAGTTGACTTCAGTTGCCAGTGTTTTCTATGTTTTTGTAAGAGAACAAATTCATTGGAGGCCTAACTCTATCATTCCAGAACACTTCTGTTTTTTAAATGTTGCTTTTTACCATCTCTGTACTCTTGTGATTGAATGGTGTGTGGGGACATTAAACTAGTTTATCCTTATCCTTTATCAAAAGCAGGCCTGGCCAACTCAGATTTTAGAGTTTCTCTCTAATTATACTTTCTGCCGTAATGCGAAAATGATACTCCTTTCCTACTAAGGAGGGAGGCGGTGGATATCACATGAGGGAAATCTATGCTAGGAAGGAAGAAGCAATCAGTTGCCCCTTCTGTCCTAGTATATTATGAGAAAAAAGAAAGGGGGCGGGGAAGTTGACTAAGTGCTATGGAGAAATCTTTTATGTCTTCATTTCCCTCACTCAAGATGAACCCCAACGGGAAAAGACCCAGTGGAAACATCCAGATGTATGTGCCTGTGGATCCTGGGGGAGGATGCTCAGAAAGAAGAACTTGCAGTATCTTTTCTTATTCCCCAAGGCTGTGCATGGTACTCAACCATGTGACCAGACACTGAAGTACTGATGGGAGCAGCAGACTGGCTGAGACCTAAGGTCTGAATAAAGAGGTTGTCCTATGTAAAATATCATGCAAATGCCCTAGACTGTAGATTTCAGGCTTGGCTACTTGCATGTCCCCCAAAAGTGAAACCAGCTGCACCTGGTTGGTTCAGGGGAGCATATCTGACTGGCTGCCCCATAGAAGGACCCAGAGGAGACCAATAAGCTCCCCAAGAATGCTGTGTGAGTTCCAATCATTTGCCTTCCCTGTTGCTGTGAGGTTGCTCTTAGAAAAACGCAAGGGCAGGGCAGCAGGGAAGAGGAAAGATGGAGGGAGGAAATGTGAAATTTAGAGTATTTACCTAAAAGAGCGTATTCAAATTACACTATTCAAACTGGAAGAGCCTGTGGTGCAAGAAATAGGAAGTTGAAAGTCTCTGCCCTCTCCTCCCAAGGAGATGCGGAGGGATCATAAGGAAGATCAGATATATAATAGAAGATAAAGAAGCTAATTTTCTTTGTATATCTAAGTGCAAAGTGAGTCAAACTGTGATCCAACTGCATTCTCTTATCTTTTTCCTAGTCAGATGGAAATATGCTATTCTCCCTTCTAATTGAACAAGGGCCTAATCCTCTTTCCAGTTATTCTCTTGTGTTCTCCTCTTCTTCCTCTTTTCCTCTTTGGTACACCCAGAAAAAGTGCTAGGGCCACCACTTCACCTGACAGAAACAAATTTCCATGCTTGCCCTCATCACTGGGAATCTCTGTGCAAATTTGGCCTTACTACCAAATTTTATTAAGAGAGGCCCTCCGTGAGGACTGCAGTGCTTCTGTTTCCTCTTCCTTGGTTATCCTCTGCCGCTTTCCCTTCTCCATCTCGCCGATCCTCCCTGTCACTAGTGAATCAGCTTGAATATCTGTATTTTATTCTGCAGTCTGAGTTAGAGGTCTTTTCTCAGCACCTAATCTAAAATTTGGCAAGCAGAACATACTCATTCTGATACTTAAGACGTATAACTTTTGATTCTGTGTCTCAAATTTTTACTACTTTGTCTGTATTTTTTTTCATTCAAAAACATATTGAGTACCTACCATAGGTCTGGTACTAATAAAACCCAATCCTTAAAGTTGAAGATTTTATAATTCTGTAGGGCAGATAAACACACCTAATGGAAATACGATGTGTTGAGTACTTTAAGAAAAAGTGTTGTGGGAGCGGAATAGACAAAGCCCTAACTTTCATGAGGGATCAGGGTAGGCTTCATAGAGGAGGATACGCTTTATTTGAATCTCAAAGAATGAGTCAAATTCTAGAAGAAAAATATGGGTGGTTGGGGGGTCATTGGCCAGTATCTGAAAAGCAAGGAAAGATAATTCAAATTTACAGGTTTAACATTTATTATTCCAGGACAATATAAGATAATATAGGTTAACTAAACACTTTAACTGTATTTACTAGCTGGAACCTAGGAGATGTTTGAGTTGCAACCCCATGTCCTAGACCTGAGCTTTCAGCACCAACTCAATATCTAAGTAATAAAACTGCAGACAATCATTATTTTTAGATTGTCAATAGATTCATTTACCCATGCCGTCATAGAGTGGGAAAGGATTTTTAGTGTCATCTCTTCCAATTTCCCTGATAATGTTGAATCCCTCCTGGAGCATCCATGTCACGATGTTATCCTGTAGTCTGGCCCGTGTTCTGGCCATGTTTCCTTTCAAGTAATTTGCAAAAGAAGGACATCAACTGCTTGGTCCCAAGTGCCTTCTTTGATCGTAACCAGTAGCATTAAACCATGTGAAGATAATATCAGAAGCATATCTGGATTTCCTAACATCTGCTTTGGTTTAAGGAAGTGAATAATAGGAGAAAGGGAAATGGTGATTTTCAGTGTGTGACGCTCTTGAATATTCGCGTGCACTACATCAGAACAATATCTTGCTTCTCTTCCTCCCTCTCTCTCTCTCTCTCCCCATCCCTCCCCTTCCCTCTGTGTGCATTTGTGTAGACTATACTCTGCTATTACTCTTTCTCTGGTTGAGTGAATTTCTGCCTCTTACATGCTTTGATATGACTGTCATTCGCCATTATTTATTCAATAAATATTCATTGAGCATTTCTATGAGATCTTAACTATAAAAGTAAAATGTAAACCACAGCAATATAGAGTACAGACATAAAAAAATCTACTTGGATAGATAAAGATACCTACAGTGAAGGTAAAATAATATAAGTAATACAAGAAGGATATTATAAATAAAAGTTTATAAAAGACATAATATTTTAGTTGGATGCCAAATGAATGCTAAAGAACATAAGTTCTTTAAAGATGAGAGAGAGAGAGAGAGAGCACTGTCAGAGAGCTGTCTAGAGAAGGATCACAGAGGTGAGGTGGGGTATGGGGACTATAGCCTGAGCTGAGAATTGATTGATAGGTGCGGTGAGTGGTTTCCTATAGGAAAAGAAGGGGATGTAATTAGCAAAGAGCAGACAGAGGGCTTCTGGGAAACCAACAATGTTTTAGTTTTTTAATTAGGTGGCAATTACATGAGTATTCTTTTACGATATCTATTTAAGCTGTTCATTTGTTTTATTCAATTTTCAGTATGTGTTAAATTTCACAGCAAAATGGTTTCAAAAAGAGATTGATGGGTGGAATAGACTCTATTCATTTAAAATTCAGTGTTTTTTAAGCCTCCACTATGATACTGGGATGTCAAAAATGACTAAGACGCAGTCGTGGCTCTCAGAAAGCTCCCATTCTCCACACCACAAAGAGGGTGTGCCTCAAGAGTCACTACCCAGAACGTGGCTTTGAGAAAACGTTGATGGGAAAGAAGGAGGAAAAATGCCAGGGACCGGAGTATAGTCCACCTGGAGATGAGTGCAGCAAGGTTGACTGGGACAAGATCATGAACACGTCATACACAATGCTAAGGCACCACAACTTTTTCTAATAAGTAACAGAGAATCACTAAAGAGTTTTAAGCAGATTTACGTGATGAGATTTTCATTTTAGAAGATAACTCTGGTCACAGCATAAAATGTGGATTAAGGACATGAGTTAAAACCTGGAGTACAACATAAAGTCTTATATTGTTTTAACTTTCTCATACACATGTTCGCCTTCCCCAGTGAGTTTTGAGCTTCTGAATAGTCATGTCACAATCTCATATTTTCCAGAATAATGTATGCGATCCTTAGCTTCTTTAATCTTCTTTGTTAGAGTAGAAAGGACAGCATGGAACTATTAGTTGAATTAATTAATAGACTGATGAATTATCTTAATGTCTTGAGCCTTCTAAAGTCTTTTGCGTTGTGCCCAATTTTATCAACATTATTAATTCAGCTCCCAAATTTTGATTTGCCCTGATTGCATTTGTCCCAGCCCCACCTTCTTCAATCCCCTTCACCATGCCAGGGAAATTTAAAGAGCCATTTGTAGAAAATAAGCCCCTAATCTGTACATACCTCCATAAAAATATAATTTCAAGTTTAAAGGGGGCCTTGAATTTTCTTGTAATCATCTGTGGGTGTTTGTTTGCAAGACTGCACTCAAGAGTCACTGCCCAGAACCTGGCTTTGAGAAAACATTTATGGGAAAGAATAGGAGAAATGCCAAGGACCAGAAATCATGTTATTGGAGTCACCCTTCCTGAACTTGATAATGTTTGAATCATGTCTATAGGGAAATATGAGAGTGTAAGCTCTTTTTAGAACGTTCCATGTTCTGACAAGAACCGTTCCCTTTTCTCTTAAGAGTATTTTTTCTATTTCTTTTAAGTTTAGGGTTTTGAGTGGAAAATGCCCTAGAGCAGTAAAGGAGGAAGGAAGCTCCAGAAAACCTCAGTGGTGAGAACAAGGGTTCCAGTTTTTACAGAAATCTTGTGTAGTTGTGTACAAGTTTGTACATGTGTTTCTGTGGTTGGAATGGAGAAAGGGGGGGAGTGCAGAGGACTTTACCTTTCTCTGCTAATTTTAAATATATCCTACATAGAGGAAAACTTTAGGAAAGACCTAAGATAACATGAACTGTCAAGTGCAAGTTAAAGTCCAATTTGAAAGGCTATTCAAGACCCCCTTGCTTTAAACCAACAAGAAAATAAAGCTCGGTCAGTGGTCAGGTTTGAAAGCTGTCTGTATCCACCTCAGACAGTGCACTTTACGATGGAAACTTCACCATGACTTTATCCAGAAAGAAGAGAAGCGTATCTTATGAGAAAAAAAAAAAAAATTCTATCTAAGCAGGTCCACTCCTAACATTCCAGGTGTGAAAAATAGATGGGACCCACATACCATGTTCTAAATGTTTCAAAGTTATAAATCAAGTTATAAGAGGCTGTTAAATTAAATGTTTTATCATCTTACATTGATCATAATCTTTTGGAAGACCAGGTTCAAATTCAGAATTTGTAGGCTGCTCAAAGTTCTCTGCTTACGAGTGACAGCAGGAAGGGCTCCCCAGACCCCCAGCCCACAACTTGCTCCACCCCACTCTACCCATGGCTGTGTTTGGCAAAGTGATGAGCCATGAACACATGTGCTCTCTGCATCCCTGCAAACAGCAATCCTGTGGCCATCCCTTGGGCCTACAGGCAGGTATTCCTTCAAGAAGACAATCACGGGGAAGAGGCCCCAGCAAAGTGCTTAGGGCCATTTGAACAGGGAGTTCTGTATGCCTGGAGAGAGGTCTCTAAGTGGGAGCCCAGGCTCTGGGTAGGCATGCCCCTCAGCTTCCTGTACTTCTGACCACACGAGTGTCTGTCTACCTGTCTATCTATGTATCTACCTACCTATCTATTTTTTTTTTTTTAGAAGAATTTAAGTCTAAACCAGATTTTTTTCTGAGACTGTACCTAGGCTCACCTAGTGTTTGGAATGCCCCATTGTACTCAATCCACAAATGGCAGCATATACTGGCTGCCGTTCTACAAGTTTAAAAAAGCACTTACCTTAATTTGATAGTGAATCAATAGGAAATTTCTGAGGCTTCTTTGAGAACTGGATTAGTGAATAGCGTATGATCCATGAGATTTTTTCCTACTCTAACCCTTTGCAAAGAATAAAGTACTATGTTAGTCAGGGTAGACTAGGCTGTGCTTCAGTAATGAACAAAATCGCAATAACTTAACATCAGAAAAAACTTATGTGTCACTCATACAAATTCCACTGCAGGTGTGGGTAATTCTTCAGGACCACTGTCCTCCATTTCTGGGATTCAACAGTCTAGGTTGCTCTCTTCTCACTCTGCCGTC
Organism: Indri indri; assembly: GCA_004363605.1. Taxonomy (NCBI): domain Eukaryota; kingdom Metazoa; phylum Chordata; class Mammalia; order Primates; family Indriidae; genus Indri; species Indri indri. The sequence continues at coordinate 124,159 of RJWJ010000523.1, forward strand.
TCAGTAAGAAGACTGCGTATTTGCTGTGGCAAAGGAAGAGGAGGAAAAAGAGTCACACACACACTGGCAATTAAATACTGCAGCCCAGAAAGTGACTCTTGTCACTTCCATGGTTGCCACAGATTACCATAAGTTTGGTAGCTTGAAATAACAGGAATTTATTCTCTCACACACCTAGAGATTAGAAATCTGAAATCAAGGTGTCGGCAGGGTCACACTCCCTCTGAAGCCTGCAGGAAAGAATTTTCCTTTGCCTCTTCCTAGCTTCTGGAGGCTCCTGGCAATCCTTGGCATTCCTTGGCTTAAACACGCATCACTCCAATCGCTGCCTCCATCTTTACATCGCTCTCTTCTCTGTGTCTCTCTGTGCCCTTCTCTCTTCTCATAAGGACACCAGTCATTGCACTTAGGGTTTACCTAAATCTTAAGACCTCATCTTAACGAATTACATCTGCAAGACCCCATAGCCACATAATATCACAGTCTGAGGTTCTGGGAGAACATGAACTTTAGGGGGGTCCTATTCAACTCACTACACACACCCAGTGGCCACAACTAATCATGTATCCCTGCCTAATGCAAGAGGACTGAGTAATACAGAGAAGCACGTGAAAGATTTGCTGTCATAAATTGAATGTTTGCACGCCCCCATCCAAATTCATATTTTGAAGCCCTAGCCCCCACTGTGGTGGTATTTGGAGGTCAGGCTTTTGGGAGGTGATTTGGGTCACATGTGGTCATGAGAGTGGAGTCCCCATCATGGGATTAGCACCTTTATAAGAAGAGAGAGAAATATGTTTCACTTATGTGAAGACACAGTGAGAAGACAGCCATCTGCAAGCCAGGAAGAGAGTCCTCACCAGGAACTGAATCTTCCGGCACCTTGAACTTGGACTTCTCAACCTTCAGAACTGTGAGAAATAATTGTCTATTGTTTAATCCACCCTACTCTATGGTATTTTCTTATAGCAGCCGAACCTGACTGAGACAGTGAGCAATACTACTTTTGCCACAGATACAGATTTCAATTTTCACCTAAGAAAGAGAAAAAAATATCTTAATCTTTACCTCTTTTTCTTTATAGTGAAGAAATTTCATAGAATCATATACTCTCAGAGCTGGAGGTAATCTTAGAAATTTCCCAGGCTTTGAAATGGGCACGGACTTCTCCGTTGTCCCTAGGGATGCAGCCCCGGGATGAATGTCTTCTCATCAGAGAAGCCACCAACCCTACTCCAGGCCACCATTTATTCCAGTTTTAACAGCCCTGGAAAGTGTTCCTAATGGTAAGTAAAATCTATGTTCCTATGGTTTCCATATATTAATTCTGCATTCTGGAGTCAGACAAGGCCCTCTATCTGCCCCATGACATCCGTACCCTTATTCACAGCTAGCTGTCATGTCTTTTCCCAAAAGTTGTCTCTTCTCAGGGTAAGCATTCCTAGTTCCTCAACCATGTCTCTTGTGATTAAGTGTCATATCCCTTTGCTATTACAATCATCTTCTGGGTGAACTCCAGCTTGTCAATGTCACTTCTGGAGTTTTCTCAGAAGCGAAAACAGTGCCAAAGACAGTCTGGGCGGCACCGAGCAGAGTGCTTTGCTTCCTTTATCAGGACATTGTACTGAGCATAACCCATGGTTGATTTCAACTCTTAGTTACTAATATTGTTGGCATGTGTACCTACTAAGCCATAATGTCTCCATCCAATGAATTTGCTTTTGTTTTGTTTTGGTTTGCTTTGGGTCCTAAATCTATAAATCTGGGTTTATTACTATTCATTCAACTTGCTCTGTTGTCCATAACTTTAGCGTTTAGAGACTTTTTAGATTCGGTTTTTCTCATCCAATGTATCCCACATAGGTCCCAATTTTGAGTCAGGTTCAGATTTGATCAATTTCCACTCCTGTCCTCCTCCAAGTCCTTGGTGCTTATAATTCAATTGGAACCTAAGTCAAAGTTTCTGCTACTTGTATATTAAGCTTTTGTTTTCTGGGATATAAATTCTTTCAAACTCTTAATAACAGAACACTTTTTCCAAATAAATCATATGCGAAACCATGATGTGTAAAACAGATAAAAGGGGAATTAAGATGGGTGACTCCAGAGTTCACCCACTCAGCTTCCTCCTCCCTCTGAGAACTACTTCTAAAGCATCTCTTTGAAACCCTACAGTTCCTTTGGAACACAGTGTAAAATGTCCTCCTATTAAGCTAGGTATTCTATAGACTGATGCATAAAAGCATTTAGTGAATAAGCTAGGCGCAGAGGCTATGGAAGTGAGCACTGTGTAGTTGGCCCTCCTATCAGAAGCAGTATAGCATAATAGTAAAGAGCAAGGCCTCTGGAACCTAAGTATGGATTCTAGCTCCACTACCAGTAAGCTGTGAAATCTTTTGCAAGCCACATAACTTCTCTGTACCCATTTCCTAAAAGGAGGCATAGGGGAGAAGAAATATCCTTTCTTCCCATCTTAGGTTCACGGCTGAGGCCGCTATGACAAAAGACAGATGAATAAGAGAAAAGCATGCAAATTCATGTAATATAAGTTTTATGTGACACAAGAGTCTTCAGACATGAAGAGTCAAGGAAACAAGGAAATCTGTTATGTTTATGCTAAGTTTGATGGAGAAGTGGTTAGCTGTGGACAAGTATGGTTGGACAAAGGGGCAGGGTATGGTGGTAGTAGATGGGGGAAACTTAGCAAGCTCTGTTTGTTCAGATTCTTCCCTGTGTCCCTGTGTCTTCTTCATTCCTTTACTCCAGCTACAGAGAGGGAACCTCTGCAATGAATGTTTTATGAACTGCTTCAGGGGAAAAGGATGAGGCAAGGTGAGGGTGAACATCTTGCTTCTGCTGTTTTCTCAAATGCCAGAGTGCCATATTTTGGGGTAGCATGTCCTGAACCCCATCAGAGGACAATAATAGTGTCAACTTAATGACGCTAATAATAGTACCAACTTTGTAGAGTTGCTACAAGAACTACATGAGTTAACACATGTAAAATATTTAGATCGGAGCTGGCACACAGTAAGAGCTACATCAGTATTGGCTATTATTATTAAGGTTTTGTTCATAACGATATTCTCGAAGCTTGTTAAAATACATGGGGCTCTTTGCCACTACTCTGAACACCTCCACGTTAGTCTAGACTCTACCATGTGATGTGCTCCATGGACCTTTAGCTGAGAAAAAAATCAGGGAGTCTGGATAACTGAATGAATGGATATTTTTTGTAATCAAACTAGGAGGTAAAATTTGTTGAAATGGTAGAGCAGCTTGCCCTGCAGCGATATATCAAAAAAAACATTGAGCTAATATTGCTAGACCTCCTTTGGCCTTCCTACAAAGAAGGGAATAAGCAATGAGCCTCTTTCTCAGAGGCTGACATTTCTTCATCCACCCAACATACACATGTATCAGAGCCCACTAGACACACAGACACACACACACACACACACACACACACACACCCCACTTAATTTTAGTCAAGCAATAACCCCCAATACAAATAACAGATTCCCCATATGTTTTCTCAATTTTTCTAAATTTTTTTTCTCAATTTTTCCTCTGAAACTGCATAGCAGTTTCCCTCAAGATAATTATGTAGGAATATTCATGAAATATATGTCCGTTTGGGCTACGTGCCTAACAAAACGTTTCCTTTCAGGAGCCTTTAGATCAGATATTTCCATTGAGTAATCTAAACACTGCTTAGCAAATGCACCAATTCTACTTAACATTGCCCAACAACGTTACCTGGCAAACAGGGCCCTTGTAGAGGCTGCACCCAACACCCCCTCAGGCCAATGTCCTATATAAAGACATAAAATGCAAATTATCACTGAGAGTGATATTTGCCTGGGCCACTCCTAGAAAGAGAAGGGTCAGAGGAATCTGAGTGCCCAAAACAAACTGTACTTTATAACTTAAACTAGAATGAGCAGACTCTCTCCAATTCAGCCTCAGATTTCATACCTGACCAGCAGAGTAAAACCAGAAGAAATGTAAAGGCAGTTGTTTTCACGTAGGGTGAGCCAGGCTCATGGAAAAAAAAAAAAAAATTGAAAGAACTGGGTGCATGAGCCCAGAATATATACTGAATTGTGCACCCAGACCTGTCACTCAGCAACAGGGCCACTCCCAAAATTGTGGAGTTGGGGTAACAGTACAAAGAAAGGCCCTCATACCATATATCTAGGTATGTAAATGTTAAAGTCAGGTATCAAACTGTTGAATAAAAGTATCTTCCCCTCTTACTTTGACAAATATGCCTTTATAATAATCTAGAAGGCCAGGTACAAATTTAGAATTCTTGGCCTGCTCAGAGTTGATCTGGAAAATGATAGTGCCAAAAGCCTGCTTCTGTCCCCCTCCTCCAGCTGTTCTCTTCCAATCTTTAGCTCCTTCCTACACACTGAGGACTGGCACATGCATGCGTGCAGACACCTTAACCTACACATCCAAGCTCTGTCCATGGCCCTTCCTCCCCACCCCCCATCTCATCTCTCATGCAAACCACTGCTCCTTGGCCCCTCTGATGTGTAGGGACACACAAACCAGCGAGGTAGTCTATCCTCTGGAGGGTGAACCCAGGGAAGAGGTCCAAGCAGGCCCTGGAAGCAGGTGAGGCTGGGAGTCCACAGGCTCCAAATAGGCAAATCGACCTGGCCCTCCTGACTTCTTACCAAGGAAGGATGTAACCATGGAAAGGGTGGCACGGGGCCTAGGGATGGCCGCATTGGTCCTGGGGCCACGGGTGGGACTGCCAGCATTACCTACACATGCACCTTGTCCCTAGAACAACCTGCTCTTGGTAAACTTCATAAGGCTTCTGGAATCTATTGTTTACCCCAAGAAGAAGAATCTAATGAGCTGTTGCTTCGAGGGCCGCTGTAACTCAGTCTTCATGGCCTCCTCACTCTCGAAGAATAAGCCCAGTGGGGACAGGAAACTGGCAGCTGAAATGTATGGCCAGTTTGGGCCAGCTGCTCAGGCAGCAGCTATCAGCCCCTGGGGAGACACGTCCTGGATCACAGGATTAGAATTTTCTGAGGCTTTATGCTCTAGCAAGAAGTTACAGCTGTGGCATTTAATAATGAGTGCTGAAGATAAAAGTACATTTTTCCAGTTACCATTCACAGAAAAACAAACTTTGATCAGCCACGTTAGATAAAAGATTGAATTATATGCTATCTTTGCATTTTCTCTATAGAGAGTATGACAATGCATTGCCATAGCAAGAGCCGACCAAAGAGAATGCAGCCATAAACGTGCAGATAATTACAGTAGAGGACAGTCAGACAGACACTGTTTCAATCGTACTTTTAAAAGATATCCAGGAAGAAAAAAATACAAACAATATGAACACTTTGGTGGCAACCCACTCTCACTAGTTTCCGTATAATTATTAATGGTTTTTGAGCATTTACTATGCTCCAGATACCATTCTACTTGCTTTATATAGATTATCTCATGTAATCCTCTTTAACCCCATTTCAGAGATAGGGCATGAAGAGGTTAAAGAATGTTCCAGAAGGCACATAGCTAGTACTTGGTGGAGACAGGACTGGACCCCAGGTGTCTGGTTCTCCAGAATGCACGCTCTTAACCACTGGGCCTCTCTATCTTCTTGTTTCCTCACTGGAAACAGAAGGAGAAAACTGTACCCTAGTCCCAGCTACTAGTCCTCTAACTCTGGGGTCCCTGACTCCCAGGCCACAGCCAGATGCCGGTCCATGGCCTGCTAGGAAGTGGGCCACACAGCAGGAGGTGAGTGGCTGGCCAGTGAGTGAGGCTTCATCTGTATTTACAGCCGTTCCTCATCCTTTCCCATCACTGCCTGAGCTCTGCCCCGCTGTCCATGGAAAAATTGTCTTCCGTGAAACCAGTCCCTGGTGCCAAAAGGGTTGGGGACCGCTGCTGTGGGCTGACGTACTTAATCTCTCTGGTCCTCATATGTAAAACAGGAACAATAATAATGCCTCCCTCACAGGACTGCAGCAAGGATTAGAGGAAATAATCCAGGAAATGGCTTATTGGCACAATGGTAGCATAATGCCAAGTATTAAATAAGTGTATCGAACGCTTCCTTTCTCCTTCCCTTTCTCCTTCTTTCTTTGGCTACTTGGGCTACTTTCTTTTTGATGCTTGAACATGCAATTCACAGTAATAATATCGGTTTTCCTTCTGGCATATTTATTAACCAAATGCTTCCATCTACCTGTCTTAGGTCTTCCATTTCTACTGCAATCACCAAGTTGCTCATTTTGTTTGTTTTTGTAAACCGCCACAAATCTTTCCTTTTAGGAGAAGGCAGGGTGTGACTTACAAATTATGTAAATGAAAGTACAAGGCTTCGTGGGCCATCGTAACTCTGTAACCACCACTGGAAATGGTCTTGGCAAAGCACTTATCTTTTCGCCAAAGTCAGCAGTTGTGTTTTGACGCTGAGGGATGGAGTATCCTCCTGAGGACGTCTGTTCTTCAGTTCCTGCACACGCAGTTTAAGGGCTAGCGTTTATTTCCTCTGGGCTGCCTTTTACTTTCTGTAACTACGAATGAGTCTCCGGATTTTACAGGTGGGTCAGAAATACAATCTGTGAAGGAAAGACCCCCGCCCCCCGGCACAGACCTAGAGGATCAATTTCCTTTCTTGAGAAGAACAAGCCATTTTATTCTTTGCTCTTCTACAGAGAGAGAAAAAATCTAATCCTTAAAATCAGACAAGCAGCGTGAACAGGAACCCAGATTTCACCCCCTGCAGCTGTGTCTCCATTCACTGGGCAGACTGGAGAAAGCAAAAGTCTGAGCTGCTTGCTCCTCCCACTGGGCACGGCTGCCAGTTTTGTCCTGCCTGAAAGAAAATCCCCTCTGCCTGTTCCGCCCACCAGAGATTCCTCCCGGGCTGGCCCGAGCTACTTGCATCATAGCTGCCCCATCCCAGCCCCGGTTGCATCACTGCAAAGCGGAAGCCCTGGGGGATCTTACCTCTGCCAGTTTCTCTGGGTTGTTACTACTTTTAAAAGTGAAACCAACCATCTGCTTCCTTTACTGAGCACATTCCTGGGGAGCTGCAGCTACTTGCTGGATTAGCCAAGCCGGAGGGAGCCTTGGGCTCAGAACATAGCTTCCTCCTTTGGGGATTCAGAGTCCAGTTCCACCCTCAGACCTTTTTTAACCTACCCTTAAACTTCCCCACCCGCCTGGTTCTTGATGAGGTCTCATCTCCCTGATACCCAAATAAAAAGAAGATATGGGCTGGTTCCTGCTTCTAGAGAGACTGAGGCGCCTGGAGTAGACTGGGCTCTAGTGCGCAGGAGACCCTGGCACCTTCGGACATGGATCCTGACATGTCCTGGCATATCTCAGCCGGGAAAACATGGCCACGACACCGAGAGAACACAGTCATTCTAAGTCCATAAACTGAGCATCTGAGACTATGAGCAATGTTTAAAGACTGGCCGGGCTCGTGGCCTCTCTCGCTACCTCTCCCTTCCCAGAGACTCAAGACCGCTCTAAAACTTTCTGCTGCTGGGCGCCCAGGACCCCCCACTCGCTCAGTCCTTTTCGCCCTCCCCAGCCATCCATCCTTGAAGCGAGTCCAATTTCTTTTATTCGGCTAATGCTGCACCCCCTGCCCTGCTTCTTGGAGGAAGGATTGGTGCCTTACATGTTGTGAATTAAATAGAATTGAAATTCCTCCACAGTGCTGTTATCTCATTTTCCTGGGCTCCCCTAATTCCTCCCCTTTCTTCTGCAAAATGAGGTCTCAACCTGGACGCCCCTGCTTGGGAAGAACACAAACATGTTTGGCTCCAGGCTGCACTGCCAGCCCCGACCCCCGTGACAGCCAGGCTCATCTCCTCACTCTGTCCCGGCAACATAGCGCATGTCATTCTCACTCTGTGGGACCTCAGCCCCTCCCCAGTTTTCTCCATCTCAGTTAGCTCAGATTCAGCTTATCCTTCCAGCCCCATATTACCGCCCATACCCTGTAGCAAATGACATTGTCCCTGTCTACTTCTGAGAGCCGATGATGTTTTTCTTCCTGCTCATGAAAAGCCTATACCAGAAGATTCACTGTAAAACAAAATCATATACCAAACCACCTGCGGATGACGAGCTGCATGAGACAGAGACAGTCTTGCTTTCTGACTTATACAACGAGAGAGTTTAAATGAAATAGCTTGATAAATCAAGCATCTCTACAGACCACCCAAACTAAATCTTCAGTCCCTCCTGCCCCCCTGCTCTGAAATTCTCCAGTTTTGCATGCCTTGTCTCTCCAATGAGATTTATACTTTTGAAAGAGGTTCCTGGTTTTTACCTTAATTTCTACCGTAAGGTATAGCACAGATCAGAGCACTTAATAAATGCCTTCAAGAAATACCCATTGAGCTTGTCTAGGTTGGTTTTCCTGTAGACCATGGTCTTCAAACATTTCACTTCAATACCCTTTAAAAGAACTGGGGAAAACTTGTAAAAGAAATCACTGCTGACCATGGCAATGTTGGCACCACCACCTGCTGAGAACCTGTAGATTAGATCCGCAGCCAGAGGAACTTAGTGAAGGCCAATTTACCAACAGCAACGAGAAAGAGGTCATGACAAAGAGGATGATGTCTCAGAGGAAGTGATGCTGGCAAAAAACCTCACATGAAAAGAACAATCCGAGGTATTTCACAACATTGAAATCACAAAGGATAAGATGTTGGAAACAGATCCAAACTCAAAGAGGAGTGTGAAAATTCACCAAGACAAAGAAAAGATATTCACTCTGTTTTCTAAGTTATATAACTGGAGAGGGCAAGTACTGTTCAAACTACACTTGATAAGTTTTCTACTTCTCAATGTTTTAAATTCTCAATGTTTCTAGTGTTTTAAAATATTAGTTTTATTATGTTTTCTATTGCCCTATACATTTATAACTGATAGAGAGTTTTTAATGTTTTGACAAAAATGTTTAAGAATCATGGACCAATCGTGATTGTTCCCATTGATTATTAAGATCACGTGGTTTCAGCTCGCATGGTCATTTTTATGATGCCACACAACTGAGTGAAGTGAAAGCTACCTGTATTGCTTTGCATATTTATAGGTTGACATTTAAAATTTTCATCACAAATTTAAAAAGTAGGTAAGTATGTAATTTCCAGCATAGTTCTCCTTGATGTCGATGTGAATGAAACATTGGTTCCTAACTAAAGGAGGCTTTGTAGATAGGTGCTAGTATTTCAAATCTGTCCCCCTTACACAAACACATACTTGCCATAACCACCCCACCCCTCTCTTTTTGGAGTTTCTTCTTTTGCAAAGTGGAAGAATGATTTTTTTCCCTCTAACCAAAGGTTGGAAAGGCCAGTGCAGCATGTTCTCAGGGAAGGTTTTATGGAAATTGAGGATCTGGAACTTGATTTTCCTAAAACTACCTGTGGCCACATACTCCTTAATTTTGGTGTACCTGCAGGGTAAGGGCACCCCAGTTTGAAGACCCCGGCCATTAACATCCTATGACACTGATCCTTTTCCTTTACCCACTTCTCTCTCTGGCTTTGGTTTTGCTGAACTAGTGGCACCGTGCTCAGCTGCAGTTCATGGAGCTGTCATGGGCTCTCTGGTTCTGTTTGCTGGCTTTGTACAGACTTCTCAGTCACTGCCTGGAGCGGGTAAGAGCTGAGCTGGGTTCTTGTGAATGAAAGGAAAGAATCATCACAAGGCACACCCCATTGCATCTTTTCCCAAGCAGCTTCCCAAGTATCGACTTGTGCTAACAATGGAAGGGAAATTTCTTAGGTGTAATTTTCCACACGTCAATCTCAAACAGCACAAGCTTGCTCAATCTTGAACCCTGATAATAAGTGTATTCTAACTTAAATTCCTTAGATTCTTTCTTGCATTCCAAACATTGCTAACCTGGATTTGGATTTGCATATAAAGAGCAGTTTGCAGAAGGAAAAATAAATATTTAACCACCTATATTTTTTTCCATTGAGTGCTCCAAACGTATTACCTTTTCAAATTCAAATTATCAGATATTTTCATAAAACTCAGGATTCTGTCTTATTGCTGAAATTAGCCTCAAAAAATAGAAAAAAAATTTTAAAAATAAAAAGACTTTCTTCAGGCTCTTAAAGGCACAAAGCTGGAGATAAATGAACGTCTTCAGCCCCTCACAGTCCCATGCTAGTCCCAGCAGTCCGCCCCGCAGGGAGTGCTCTGCACAGCACTCTCACCAGAGGCCAGAAACTCATTTACTTATTTCTGCATGATGTCTCGCACACATCCCTTAAGAATAAGGAGTTGGCCGGATCAACTGGGTAATGAAACCCAATTGGAACTCGATGCTGGACTCGATGCTGCCAGGACTCTCTTTCAGCCTCTTTTTCATTTCTCTGTGTGTGGGCCTCGCCCTTTCTCATTGCTGAGTGGTTTTCTACATATTTGGGTAAACTGTGGTTCCCAATAACTCTTGAATTTGACCTCTTACAACCTCTACCGCAGAGAGGGACTGACTCATCTCTCTCTCTCTCTCTCTCTCTGTCCTCAAGCCCAAAAATCCTTGGACAGAGAATTCATTAATTCAGCGTGGAAGGCCCAGACTATGACCAGAGATTTGGAACAATGCAATATGTTCATGGAAAATCAAAATATTTTGAATGATGGAGGGGCAGTAGCCAGTGGTTAAGACCATCAGTGGTCTTATATAACATATTTGGGTTACTTTGAAGGCAATGAAGGAGTTATGGAAGGATTTTAAGTGGGTGTTGGGGACCAGAAACTGATACCCTAAAATATGGTGCTTTGTACATGCTAAACTGAAAAAGAAGCCTCCGGGTCTCTCTGACCTCCTCCCTCTCCCACCCACCGTCGCTCCCAAAGCACAGGATGAAGTTGTTCTCTGAATTTCCTTGTCTACCTAAAGTCTGGACCTACAAAAAGAGAAAACAATTACCTCTGGTCCTTTCCCTAAGTTTTCATTTACTGAACCCATATTAAAAAAAGGAACACTAACATCTGTCAACAAACCTGGACAGACTTTTGTCACAAACCATTGTCTCCTCTGTGGGCTCAACAGACTTTGTCCCAGACCATTGTATGTTCTTCATTGAGTTCTCCTTGGAAATCATTTATTGCCCCTCACAGAATTCCTCTTCTCCTCCCTCCCATAACTTGCTTTCCCAGGATCCAAGTCCCCATTCTTTCTGTAACCTCAAGATGGCATTTAAGCTTCTGAACCCCACTCGGGGGTTGGGTCTTCATTCAGAAGGCTCCCATGGCACACAATACTGTGTTCAAATAGATTTGTATGCATTTTCTCCTATTAATCTGCCTTCTGTGTGTTGACTTTTCAGTGACCCTTCTGAGGGTGAAGGGGACCCTCCACAGGTAGTGGCAAGATGCAAATGCATTTTAATACATGCTCTGTAATGTCAGAGAGAACACTGGGAGGGATGAGTCAGTACCGTCATGCTTAGTGCCAGCCAACTACAGGGTTTTCCTTCAGCACGTCTGTGCCTACAGCAGATTCAAGCACGGAGCAGCGATGACTTGGGCCCCAGCTTTAGTCTTTGGCCAGATCAACAGCCAGGATGCCTTGCCCTTTTAATCAAATGGGCAGAATCTAGTGAAACATACTTATTCCTGACCCAGGATAAAACGAGAGAATATTGATGGATTCTGTTGCCATGGCCTCTTTACCACACTCTCTCCACCCCTTGCTGTCTGTGAGGGAATGCATGTGGAAGGATTCAGGCAATAGCATTAGCCTTCATTTCTTTCCCTTGAGTGAGGGAAAAGATGTATTTTTAATTGCATGTTTGAGAACTGCTGCAGGAATATCTCGATGTGAGCGATCTCCATTGGAAACTGTTTTGTACTTCTTTCCTAATTTGGCCTCTTGGAGAATAAAATCTTGTTTGATATTGTTTAATTCCTACAGATCAGTTTGCTTGTTGCTTCCTTCTCCAACATATTATCACTTGCAATGTTTGATGAATGGCTTGTGCCTGGCAACCCTGGGAAGAGGCCGCTGCATCACCCATGCTGCTGGTAGGGTTAGAAACTGCGATACATAAACCCTCTTTTCTCCCTTGTCATGGAGAACTGACATTCCATTATCTAGTTGCTACTTTCCTACTTAACGAGCAATAAGCTTTGACATGTGTTGTGGATGAATTGTCCAAAGGTGTTCCTGCTGGACCTGCTAGTTAGCTACACGCCCGCAAGCAAGATCAGCCTGAGACCTCTATGAAAACTGTAAAGATGGTGTGTAAACTCCGTGGTCCCCAGGCTTCTAACTTTTGTTCTTTAGTAAACTCCCATTGCTGAAGAGGGGACAAAAACTAAGCACACAATAAAACCTGTGATAAACTTTACCTCAGGACATTTTTATTACTTATTTTACTCTGTAGAGTCCAGTTGAAAGTAACCTAATATTTTGGGCAAATTATCCCCCAAAAAGCAGCCCTTTTTCTAGTGAGTCAGTGGAAGAAAAGTAAGGATGGATCTTCAGAGGCTAATAAAGAAGAGAAAGTGGGCACTCAGAGAGGACAAGCAGCATTTGAGTGGACAGTGGCTGAGATTTTACAGAATTGATAAGAGACATCAACTCTCAGATTCAGGAAGCCCCAAACAAGGCAAAGAAAAGAAAACCTACATCTAGACATATTGTGCTGAATATGGTCATAAGTACTCAGCATCTATTTCCAACCCCCTTCTAGGTTTTGTTTTTTGTTTTGTTGTTAATCTCGAATGCTACAGACTCCATTTCCCAGATCTTTCTCAGTCCAGATCTTGGCCGTGACTTAGGCTCTGCCCACGCTCTCTCACAGGACCTGGGGGGCAGAAGTGGGCGAGGCCATCTTCCTGCTGCAGTTGTGTCTGGCCAGTAAGGTCCTGAGACATGAATGTTTCAAACAATGGCAGCCACTAGACTCCATGACCCGGCGCCTGACAGGCACTGGCGCTGTTGGACTACAGGCATGCGAGGCAGGTTTCGGCGACTGGATTCAGCATTCTCCTGTTTAATCAACCGCCTTGCAGAGCTTCCTGGCTTTTAAACCACAACAACAATGGTCAGCTCTGCACCTAGTAGTAATGACAGCCTCTGACACCCATCCTTCATTAAATCTCACCTGTTCCCTGTGATGTCTCATTCTTCTCACTCATAACCATAGCCGTGAGGATGATAATGTGGGCCTTCCATGATCCAGACCATCAAAGCTACCAAAAAGGAACACGGAAGATACACAGAGAAAATCATCACTCCCAAATACACTGGATTCACTCCGAGGAGCGGCTGCTCACTCCTGCTCTGTTTCTGTCTCAGGCGGACCTCCTTATTGTGGGTGCCTGGCTGAGAAGGGTTCATGCTCAGCAAAAAGTCCTAAAGCTCTGCAATGCTGAGCCCAGGATAATGAGACTTCTGCCACCATGTTTTCTGATAAGTCTCCTCTATCTTTGTTCTGGGAATCCTTGTTAACAATCAGTCTTCTCTACATTGTTTTTTCTCCTTTTCATTTTAATTTTTTTCTTTAAAATACTAATACATTTGATAGCAAGTATCATCCCTGTTTTACAGATGAGGAAATGAAGGTTTAGTTTTTCTAATGCTTTATATGTTGTAGACTGCCTATGATGTCTAAAGTCTCTCACTTTGACTGTATCTTTGTTTATTCTTAATTTCTGATCATTTTTTTCTTACGCATTTTGTTTATATGTTAATCTGTGTCTAAAATTCTGTATATTTGCCTTCAATGCTGATTATGCTTTTTACCAATATAAAATCACTGTCTTTATTCTGTTTGTTGAGATTTGCTTTAAAACTTTGACATTGAAATGACAACTCTAGGCGGAGGGAATGAAAAGGCGAGAAGGGAATTCGCATGTGTCATCTCCGGTAATTCATACAGGTGGTACCACTTATTTTAAGGTCCCTTATAGATGCTCTGGTCTTGGAGCCAATAGGTTATGAGCTCTATTATTGACTCATTCGGTAACATTATTTTTTAAATTAGTAATCCTGGTCTCCACCTATCTCATAGGCATGTTTTATGGGGAAAATGAAATGAAAAGTATGCCTTTGTTTATGTTAAAGACCTATGTGAATCGAACACAACATTATTTCTTCAAAGACTTTCCCGCTATCCTCACCGCTGGCCTCTCCCTCCACACTCGCTCTCCCACAGCAGTTTATGGTGAAGCCTCGGGGCTCACTAAGATTGATGTAACTCTTAAGTTTCCTGCTTCCCGACCCCAGAATCATGAGATGCTAATGCAAGGAAAATAATGGTATTCATTAAGGAATTCCTAGTGCTTGGCTTTTGTTTTCCCCAAAAGAATCTTAACGAAGCAAAAGTCTTGTCAACATTCACTGATGTTCACAGCTGAACAACTTATGTACTTACCAGAAGCCAGGGTATGCAGCTATCTGAAGCCATGAGCCTCCCAGATGTCACTTGTGGCATATCCTCAAGACAAGACGTCGCAGTCTAAAACTGCTACGCAGCAGATGGAAGGGAAACTCCCTCCTCAATGAGCCAAATTCCTAGCATAATCTCTTTCAATTTTAAAATTTCCCATATTTTCCTGTCAATCTCATACATTCAGGCATTTTCCATGAGTTAATGTGATTTACTTTCTTTTAAAAATGTCATTACTCATTCTCTAAGAATCTACTTCTCTGACCAGATCATTCCGGCAGAGGGATTTACATCACCGTCTCTCCCTGACACACGCGATTCTGCAATTCCTTGTTTGCAATTACAGATCTGCTGCGCAAGGAGCAAGCATCGTGTTTGACTGTATCTGCATCCCCAGTGACTAACCCACTACCCGCTGCATGTGGATTTGCTGAATTCAGTTTATTGAATTTTCAGAGCTATTTATTTTTAACAAAACATACACCTGTCCTTTATTTCTATATCAAGATGTTAGAAAGGGACGCCTGCCTCCTCATCTCACACATGGGAGGGCTGTTGGCTCTCACGGGCTACTGAGAGAGTTTAATATAAGACTACTATAGTTGAAAGACATAGGGGTTTGAGGTCCAGTGAGAATCTTGATTCAAAATATGGGCTAACTGCTCTGGTGGCAGGAACAGGGCAAGTGCTACTATATTGAGATGGGACAGCACTACTAGAGTTTGCCAGGGCAAGGGATGGTGATGGGAACCACGTGTGGGAAAGAGTCAGAATGGGGTCACCTTGGGTGCCTATCCTATATGGCCACCTAAAGAGGTAGCAGAACCTGAGCAGCAAACACCTAGAGATGAATGCCGGATTACCCGCAGCACAGGTGACCATGTGGATTAGAGAAATAACTACAGAGGACAAGGAAACTGAAGTCTGAGAGGCCTTAAGCTTCCAAAAAGCCAGAAAAGTGCTTCATGAAAGATTCTGCTTGAAACATCTGTCGCGTTTACACTGACTTTGCTTAGTCATCCAATTAATGCTTTTTCTATCTCTTTTGTACTCCTGGCCAGGAAGTTATGGGGTAAGGAAGAGAAGATCAGGAGATAGAGCAGCAGCCAGCCATGTTCCAGAGGTTTCTAGGCTGAAAGAGGTTGATCCAGGGTAGAAGAAGATATGTCACTAAGTCACATTTTGTGATCTGTTTAATAATAATTCTCATTACTAACTTCGGACTGTGCTCATTACTTAAAATGGCCATATCTCCTGAATAGAAAAGCCTTGTGATCCACCAGAGTTTTCATCTGGGAATAGCGAAAGATTATCTCCACTGAATAAACACTAAAGGGATGGAGAGAGACAATGAACTTGCGTTCTGCTTATACCATGAGTTATATCTGACCACTCTACTGCTTAGACTTCACATGATCCTCTCAGTAACCGGTGAGGGATGAAGGGCAGGTATAAAGCCAAGACACACGAAGGTTATCTAGAGCCCGTACTATGTCAGCCAGGTCTCTTTGTTGCAAAAAGAGAAGCTACTCTGGCTAGTTTAAGCAGAAAAGCAATTGATTGTGAGATATTAGGTAGCTCAGGGGGCTGGAGAAATAAGCTTATGGCTGAGTTTCCAGAAACCACTCCCAGAAACTCACCACACAGCAGTGCTTCCACCACTGACCCAGAACCAAGCCACTGCCCCCTGCACCCAGCCTGTTTCCTCACTTGACTCTCTCCCAGGTTGTATGTCCAGTTGGTGGAATCCAGATGACATATCAGCACCATTCTGCCAAAAAGAACACAGCAATCATAATAGGGGAGCAATTAAAATAGTCTATTCAAAAGACATTGGACAGCCACGAATAACAGATGTCTTCAACTCAAGGTGTGTAAGTACTTAGTGTGCCCTTCACGCTGGTTTCTTTTCCTGTTCGTGGCACTATGGGGTGTTTCTTGCTTTTTTTCCAAAGCTTGATGAGGGAAGTCTGGGTTTTGTACCTCTTCTCAGCTGCATGCCTGTTAACAGAATTCACGAAGCCTGAAAGTTGCAAGTCTGACTGCCTAACATTTACACTTTTTCTTCTACTCAATCAGAAATCTTAAAGGTCAACTAGGGCTCACCACAACACCACAGCCTTCTCAGGGAGCTGCAACTCACGATGACTTCTTTTTCAAATACATGTCTGCTGTATGTCCTTCATCTGCACTCGTAACATCTTTCCCTGTATTGTTATTTAATTGTTATATTATCTGTAAAGGCAGCTGGAATAGGGTGAAGACAACTTTACAGGGGCTATTTCTCACTGACATTCATACATGCAACTCCCATGCTTACTACGTGATCAATATTCAGCGTATATTTAATGTAATCGTCACATTTAGAAGTTAGGACACCACTGGGTAGTAAGCTTCTGAAAAACAACCCAAAGTCACGGGGTCATGCGATCAAAGTGTCGCCACTTTCTCAGCATGCACCACCCCCACCAGTGCTTATCGGGAGCCCGCCCACAGGACACGCCCACCTCAGCTCTTGCTGGCCCCCGCATCGCGGAGTCTCCGCCCCCCATTGTCAATCCCAGAAGCACTACTGGCTTCCAAGCTCTTTGTCACAATTCTCTGAAGAAAGATTCTGCAACATCAAAGTGTGACTAATGAGGACATGTGATAAGCAAGATGTGCAACTTGTGATGTAGGGCGTAAGTGGTAGGTCGGTGGCTCTTGAAGAGCTCCTTGGTCTTAGGAAAACCTTCGCAAACACCTGAATCTGGATTAGTGTCAAATGATCCCCTCCTCTGTAAACCAGCCCCTTCCTCCACATAGAAGTTTCTCCTAACAGTGTTCCCTAACCAGAGGGAGTAGTTCTGTTTTTGGGCTCGGTGCCTCTTTTTCATGGTGTGGGCTTTCCGTAAGTGTTTTCCGCATGATAAATATTCAGCATATATTTACTGGGGAACCTGGCATGGGGCATGCCTGTTCTGGTTGCCCCCAGCTGCCTCTGGTCATCGTGGGCGAGGAGCAGGGCATGTGCCTGGGCCTCAGCCTCACCTCCCTGCCTCCGACACCCACCCCTGCTGCCACTGCCACCCACCGCTTAGCACAGCAGCCTAGTTGCTCCAAACACTTTATCCCCTGATGAAGGCTCCAGGGTCCCCCCCCCCCCCCACTTCTTGTATCTGTGAACTTTAGGCTTGGAGGCCTCCCGGTCACACCTACATCCAGGTATTTTTCTCCTGCTTATAATTTAGTTTATAATTTTGGAGGATTAATTACTCAGTAGATTGTCTCTAATATGCTATTTGTCCTTCCAATATTTCTCAAATTTTCACATCTACTGTTGTAGTAACTATCTCAGTTTATCTGGCTAGTGTCTTTTACAAACCAATAGTCCCTTGATCCCAAGTCTCCATAATGCTTTAAAATTTTCAAAACTCTTTTGATTATCTCATTTAATCCTCACAACTTTTTCATGAAATTTTGCAAATGAGGACAGAGTAATTAAGAGAAGTATAGTGACTTTTGCAAAGTCACACAGCCATAAATGAAGGGGATGAGATCTGTGTACTTGGTTCCACACCAACTCTTAAAAGAATTTGCTACAGCTCTTAAAAGAATCAAGATACACCATGAATTTGACTTGTATTTCAGTCTATTCTGACATTGGTCAGGGAGGTAGGAGTAGGTGACCGTTGATAAAAATTTTTCAATATGCATATCTTCAGTAATTTCTAAATTTCTTAAACAAACATCTCAGAAATACAGCTTCTCTGGTCCTCAATCCCAATCCTCCTTTGTAGAATTTCAGAATTCCATCTGAGTACCTTAAAAGAAGGAAGTTTAAGAGGTACTCCTATATTCAGGGACAGAACATCATCTTAGAAAAATAAAGAACTGATTTTCAAACTCTTGAAACTTAGCTGCTTTATTTGGGCAGTCTTTGAAGATGGGCATTTTAATCATGGGCCAAATCACAAGAATTAATGGATGATAACTAGGGGAGGTGATGGATATGTTCATTAGCTTGATTGTGGTAATGATTTCACAATGTATACCCAAATCAAAATATCATATTGTATACCTTAATATATACAATTTTTATTTGTCATTTATACCTCAATAAAGCTGGGGGAAAATTCTAATTAAAAGAATGATAGAAAATTTATTCTTAAATAAACCAAGCAATGGTAATCTGGGAAAATAAAATTGAACATATTTGTGTGTCTATAGAGAGCACATGTATGTGTATGTGTACATGTGTTTGTATTATGTAAAAAAAAAAAACAAAAAACAAAAAAAAACACGTTTTCTAGGTGATAACTGAGCTCCTAGAAAGATAGACTTGAAACTGGAGAGACATTAGGGAGAATACTAAAGCTATTTTGAATTTTTGTTCATATTCTTCATTTTTATGTTTTGTAGTTTGAATGTTGTATTTTAAAAACTATAAGATAGCATCCTTGTCAGTTGCACTGCTTTTTCTTATACCACTAATAAGAAAAAATATTGCCAATTTTCTTTAAAAAAAAAAAAAAAAAGAATCGATGGAAACATCAGATAGGTTCTCAACTTTAAGTAACCTTTTTTTTATGTTATTTGTCTTAGACTCACAAAATCATCCAAATAAATCGTAAGCAGTATAATTCGCTCTTGGCCAACAAACATTTCCAGCCAAGTTTCAGCCTCTCCCTAGACACAGACACTAAGGCAAGCTAACTTTTGGCAAATTATTTCTTCTGAAAGGGAACAAAGAGCATGAAAGTGTGAATAACAATTAAACTGGGAGGAAAACGTCAAACTTGCCAGAGTTGGTGGTGCCAGTGCAGTACCTGATACATGGCAACACACTCCTCCAAACTCCTTACTCAACCTCAAAAGAGCCAGAGTGGCTCCTTGAGATTTGTTTAGTCTACATTAGAGATGATATTTTCTCTGAAGAAATGCACATGCTTAATTGAATTTTCCTCTAAGCCATGGCATGTGGGAGGGGTGAGGAGGAGAAGAAAGAGGGAGGCAGGCATATTGACAAAGGCTTTCCTACACGAAAGTGGAAACCTGCCATCTTCACCAGTTTCTGTGGAACCAGAGGCTGTGTCATGCATTAGGAGTAGAATAGGAAAGACACCTTTTTCTTTCATAGGAGCTATGCTCTGCCTTACTTTTACAGGTAAAATAGCCCAGTTAGAAGCCATGGATTAGAAACCTCTAAGGTGCCAGGATTCCTGCTAAATGTTAGATATAAAACTGTAGACATAACACAACTCTTGCCCTCACTGAACCTAAGACCCAGTGAAGGAAAAAGACAAGTGCTTTAGCAATGACAGCTGATACCAGACAAGATACAAAGTACAGGATGTTATATGGGAGTACATATGAAGATTAACCATCCAGACTGGGAGTAAAAAGAAAGCCTTCCTAGAGTAAGTGATAATTAAAACTAGAAAGAAGAGTAGGCAGAATAAACAATACAAGAAGTTTGAGAAGCTGGAAGTAATTTCTTCCACTTGAGATGTAGGTTTTCAAGTGTGAGGGCGGAAGTGGGTGGGGTTGGTAAAAGATGGGGTAGGTTGAAGAGACAGGCAGAACCCGGGCTGTAAAGCCATGAGCATAATTTAGAAATCATATATGACTGTGATAAATGGGAATTGCCAAAACAATTATTTAAATAAGATAGAGGGTTATTTTTCTCTCATGTAAAATAAGTCCAGGAGTAGCCAGTCCAAACAAGCTCCATGATGGAGGAACCATCAAAGATCCCAGCTCTTTCCACCTTCTGGTTATTCCATCTTTAGTGCAGGACATTTCTCCATAAGACCATTTCAGGGTTTCGAGATGGCCCCTTCAGCTTTAGCCACTATTTCTGCTAGCGGAGATGGAAAAAGAGAAAAAGAGCAGCAGATTACAGGCCCCCTCAGTTCCCTTTTTAAAGAACTTTTCTAGATGCTGCACTCTAAACTTTGGCCTATATCTCCGTGGCCAGACATAACCATACAACCATTCCTACTGCAAGGGATGCTGGGAAATATAGCTTCTTAGCACAATTTCTCTCTCCAACAAAATCAGGATTCTGTTAGTAAGGAAGGAGAAAAAAAATATTAAGGACAACTAGTAGTCTTTGCTATGCCATACCATGTTAACTCTGTCCGCAGATCAATGGAGAGTCATCCAAATGTTTCAAGCTAAGAAGTAATGTGGTCAAATTGGTGTTTTCAAATCACCTGATGGATATGGGATAGAGCTAGGATTGGAAGGGACATGATTGGTGGCAAGGAGACCTTTTAGGAGAAAGTTAAATAAATCCAAGCAATAGGTGATGATGGCCAAAAAGTATGATTTGGTAAAGATAGAAGGTGAGACCGGGAGGAAGACCGGGAAGAGTGTGAAGGAATAAAGAATAGGATCCTTCTGACACCAAAGACAAACATCACCCACCTTCCCATTGTATCTGCTCTGGCTCATCCCTACCTCAGCCCCATCCTTCTAGGCAAAGCAAACCACCATTAGATTGAACTCAGCCCTTTGGATGTCACTCTGCAATCGGGGCTATTAGGGTACTTGTCCTAGGATTTTTTGTCATGTTAAAAATTCGTTCTTACTATGCACACACATACATTTATATAATAGTATATAAATTTATTAGAATTTCACAAATCCTATTGCTTTTAATGAAATATTTGATGCGTGCAAAATAATATTAATATATAACTATGTACATTATGGAGCATAATAATAAAACTAATGCTCCTTATTCACTACCCAACCTAAGAATCAAAGTATTAGCAATACTTCATTATGTTTAAAAGCTATCACCCCCAGAGAGTCAAAATACCCACACTTTTCAGTTACCCATCACCATACTCTTTATGTACACACAGATAAAGAAAACTGACAGGAATGTGAGATCTTAATGGCCCCATATTTTCCTCAGTGCCATGACTTACCCCAAAACCATAACAATAATAACTAATATTAATACATAATTAGCACTTTCTAGATGCCAGGCACCTCCTAAATGCTTTATGTACCGTCATGTATCGCTTAACAGCAGAGATACAATCTGAAAAATGCATTGTTAAGCAATTTCATCCTTGTACGAACACCATAAAACGTACTTACGCAAATCTACTTGGAATAGCCTACAACACACGCGGGCTGTATGGTACAGCCTATTGTTCTTAGGCTACAAGGCTGTACAGCATGTTACTGTCCTGAACACTGAAGGCAATGGTAACATAATGGTAAGTATCTGTGTATCTAAACATATCTAACATAAAAAGGCACAGTAAAAGCGTGGTATAAATGAAAAAACACGGTACCCCTGTACAGGGCACTTACCATGAATGGAGCTTGCAGGACCAGACGTTGATCTGTGTGAGTCAGCAAGCGAGTGAACAAATGCAAAGGCCGAGGACATTACTGTACACTACTGTAAACTTTAGACACTGTACGGTCAGGCTACACTAAATTCATTTTAAAATATTTTTATTTCTTTAATAATAAACCTTGATTTGCTATACCTTTTTAACTTGATAAGCATTTTAATTTTTTTGATGCTTTTGTAATAACACTTAGCTTAAGACAAAAACACATTGTGAAGCTGTACAAAAATATTTTCTTTCCTTATATCCTTAGTCCGTAAGCTTTTTTCTATTTTTAAAATTCTTTTTACTTTTAAAAGTTTTTTTTTTAATACTAAACACAAACACACACATTAGCCTACACAGGGTCAGGATCATTCATATCACACTCTTCCGCCTCCGCATCCCGCCCCACTGGAAGGTCCCCAGGGACAGTAACACACATGGAGCTGTCGTCTCCTATGACAAAAATGCCTTCGTCTGGAATATGTCCTGGAAGACCTGCCTGAGGCTGTTTTACAGTTAACTTTTTTGATATATAAGGAGTACGCTCTAAAATACTGATAAAAATCATAGCATAGTAAATACATAAGCCACTAACACAGTTGCTTATTATTATTAAGTATTCTGTACTGTATATAATTATATGGGCTATACTTTTATATGACTGGAAGTGCATCACCACAAATGCACAAGTAATGCCTTGCACTACAACACTATGGCGGCTACAATGTCCCTAGGCAATAGGAATTTTTCAGCTCTAGAGACACAGCATATGTGGAAAAGAAAAACGTATGTTTATAGTCTGATTCCTTGATGCTTTGAGGTTATAAACTTGACTCTGTGAATGGTTCTGTTTAATATATATAGTCAATTTCATATTCTGACCAAGTGTATTGGTTAAGCAATCCTAGCTAATACAAAAGGAAAATTCCAGAATCTCAGAGGCTTCAAATACTGGAAATGTCTTGCTTATGTAGACCAAACACATGACAAAAGAAGAGGCAGACTGTCTAGTCCATGCAGTTAGTTAAGGACCCAGGCTAGCAAAAGCTTCAGAGTTGCCCTAGAGGTCAATATCCAGACAGGGGCGAGAACGCAGAGGGTTAGCAGCGGGTGGGCCATGACTCACACTGATTAGTTAGAAGTCAGTCACATAGCCATCCCTAACTGCAAGGAAGGGTGGGAGTTCCAGAAACATGAAGAAACATTTCTGGTTATTAGTAGTCTCTGCTATTGTAAACCTTGTTTCTCTCATCTGCAAAATGATAAGTATGACTTTTTATTAACAATTAAACTTTCTTAAGTCTGTAGAATTTCCTTTTTTCTTCTCTTTAAACCAAATTTATTGTGGTATAATTAACAAATAAAATTGCATACAGTCAAGGTGTACAATGTGATGTTTTGACATATGTATACATTATGAAATGATGTCCACAATCAAGCTATTTAACTTATCCATCGTCTCACATAGTACCATTTTTTTGTGGTGAAAATACTCGAGTTCTACTCTCTTAGTGAATTTCGAACATGCAATACATTATTAACAACTATAGGCACCATGCCATGTATTAGGTCTCCAGAAATTATTCATCTCATGACTGCAAGTATGTACCCTTTGACCAACGTCTCCCCATTTTCCCGAACCCATCCCACCTGACCCCTGGGAACCCTTACCTTATCCCCTGTTTCTATGAGTCCCACTTTTTTAGAGTCCACATATAAGTGAGATCATATAGTATTCGACTTTTTGTGTCTGGCTTATTTCACTTAGCATAATGTCTTCCAGCTTCAGCTATGTTGTTACAGATGGCAGGATATCCTTCCTTTTTAAGGCTGAATAATATTTCATTTTATAGGTATATAATTATCCACATACAATTATATTTACCATAACTTCTTTATTCATCCAACAACAGACATGGAGGTTGTTTCCATATTTTGGCTATTGTGAATAATGCTGCAATGAACATGGAAGTCAGAGATCTCTTCAAGATATTGATTTTATTTCCCTTGAATATATACCCAGTAGTGGGATTGCTGGATCATATGGTGGTTCTATTTTTAATTATTTGAGAAAACTCCATACTGTTTTCCATAATGGCTGTACCAATTTACATCCCCACTAACATGGTATAAGAATTCCCTTTTCTTCACATCCTTGCCAACACTTGTTATCTTTGACTTTTGATAGTAGCCATCCTAACAGTTGTGAGGTGACATCTCATTGTGTTTTTGATTTGCATTTCCCTGATGATTAATGATACTGAACACTTTTTCATATACCAGTTGGTCATTTGTATTTCTTCCTTATTCAGGTCCTTTGCCCATTTTTAATTGGATTCTTTGCTTTTTTTACTATTGAGTTATTTGAGTTCTTTTATATTTTGGACATCAACTCCCTATCAGATATATGATTTGCAAATATTTTTTCCCATTCTTGCCTTTTTTTTTCAGAGACACTCTTGCTCTGTTGCCCAGGCTGCACTATCATAGTTCACAGCAACCTCAAAATTCTGGGCTTAAGCAATCCCTCTGCCTCAGCCTCCCAAGCAGCTGGGACTACAAGCACATGCCACCATGCCTGGCCAATTCTATTTTATTTTTTGTAGAGACAGGGTCTTGCTATGTTGCCCAGGCTGGTCTCAAATTCCTAGGCTCAAGTGATCCCGCCTCTTCAGCCATGCCCAGCCAGTTGCCTTTTTATTTTGTTGATTTTTTCCTTTGCTTTTCAATTCAATGTAGTCCCACTTGTTTATTTTTCCTTTTTTTGCCTATGTTTTTGGTGTCATATACAAAAAATTATTGCCAAAACCAATGTCATAGAACTTTTCCCTTGTGTTTTCTTTTAGTAGGTTTACAGTGTCAGGTCTTATATTTAAATCTTTAATCCATTTAGAGTATATGATGTAAGGATTCAATTTCATTTTTTGCATGTGGATATCCAGTTTTCCCCACACCATTTGTTGAAGAGACTATCGTTTCCCCATTATATATTCTAGGAACCTGTGTCAAAGAATAGTTGACTATATATCTGTGGATTTATTTCTGGCTTTCTATTCTGTTCCATTGGTTTATGTGTCTGTTTTTATGCCAGTACCATATTGTTTTGAGTATGATAACTTTGAAATATAATTTGAAATGAAGACGTATGATGGCTACAGCTTTGTTCTTATTGTTCAAGATTGCTTTAGTTATTTGCAGTCTTTTGTGGTTACATATGAATTTTAGAATTGTTTTTTGTATTTCTGTGAAAAAATGTCATTGGAATTTTGATAGAGATTGCATTGAATCCGTAGATTGCTTCGGGTAGTGTGGACATTTTGATAATATTTATTCCTCAGATCCATGAACATGGGATATCTTTTCATTTATTTGTGTCTTCTTCAATTTCTTTCATCAATGCTGTATAGTTTTCAGTGTATAGATCTTTCACCTCCTGGGTTAAATTTATTCATAAGTATTTTTCGATGCTGTTTTAAATGAGATTGTTTTCTTAATTTTTTTTCTGATAATTCCTCCTTAGTACATAGAAATGCAGCTCATTTCTGTATGTTAGTTTTATAGCTTGCAACTTCACTGAATTCAGTTATTAGTTCTAACAGTTTTTAGGTAGAATCATGAGTCCTTAGGGTTTTAAGATATGTAAGATTATGTCATCTGCAAACAAAGACAATTTTACTTCTTTCCAATTTGGACTTTTTTTTTTTTTTTTTTTTTTTTTTTTTTTTTTTTTTTTTTTTTTTTTTTTTTTTTTTTTTTTTTTTTTTTTTTTTTTTTTTTTTTTTTTTTTTTTTTTTGCCTAGTTGCTCTACCCAGGACTTCAGTACTATGTTGTATAGAAATGGGCATCCTTGTCTAGTTCCTGATACTTCAGGAAAAGCTTTCAACTTTCCACTGTTCAGTATAATGTTAGCTGTGGGTTTATCATATGTGACCTTTAATATGTTGAGATACATTCCTTGTATGCCTAATTTTCTGAGAGTTTTTATCATTAAATATGTTGAATTTTGTCAAGTATTTTTTCCACATCTTTTAAGATGGTCATATTGTTTTTGTCCTTAATTCTATTAATGTGGTGTATCACATTTATAGATTTGCATACATTGATCTAACCTTGCACCCCTAAGATAAATCCCATTTGATCATTGTGTATGATCTTTTTAATATGTTGTTGAATTCAGTTTGCCAGTTGTTTTGTTGTTGTTGTTGTTGTTGTTTTTAAGAAATTTTGTAACTATGTTCATCAGAGATAATAGACTGTAATTTCCTTTTCTTGTAGTGCCTTTGGTTTTGATATCAGGGTAATGCTGGCCTCACAAAATGACTTTGGAAGCATTCCCTCTCCTCTTAAATTTTTTGGAAGAGTTTGAGAAGCATTGGTATAATTGTTTTTTAAATGTTTGATAGAATTCAGTAGTGAAGCAGTCTGGTCCTGGGCTTTTCTTTGATGGGGGATTTTTGATTACTGGTTCAGTCTCCTTACTCACTATTCATCTGTCCAGATATTTTATTTCTTTATGGTTCTGTGTTGGTAGGCTATATGTTTCCAGGAATTTATCCATTTCTTCTAGGTTATCCAATTTGTTGGGGTATAATTGTTCATAATAGTCTCTTATGATTCTTTGAATTTCTGTATTATCAGTCGTCTCCCCTTTCATTTCTGATTTTATTTATTTTAGCCTTCTATCTATTTTCCTTAGTCTAGCTAGCCAAATATTTGCCAATTTTATCTTTGAAAAACTCTTAGTTTTGTTATTTTCATTTTGTATTGTTTTTCTAGTCTCCATTTTATCTCTGATCTTTGTTATTTTCTTCTTTCTTCTAATTTGGGGCTTAGTTTGGTTTTTTGTTTTTCTAGTTCCTTGAGGTATAACATTATATTATTTATTTGAGATATTTCTTCTTTTTTAATGTAGGCATTTATTGCTATAAACTTCCCTCTTAGAACTATTTTTGCTGCATCCTGTGAGTTTTGGTATACTGTGCTTTCATTTTCATTGTCTCTAGACTTTTTAAAATTTTCCTTTTGATTTTTTCTATGGCCCATTTGTTGTTCACAAATGCGTTGTTTAATTTCCACATATTTGTGAATTTTACAGTTTTCTTCCTATTATTAATTTCTAGTTTCATACTATGGTGATCAGAAAACATGCTTGCTATGATTTCAATCTTCTTAAAGTTGTTAAGACTTGTTTTTTAGCACTAACAAAAATAGACAAATGGGACTATGTTAAACTAAGAAGCTTCTACACAGCAAAGGAAACAACCAACAGAATGAAGAAACAGCCGGTTGAATGGTAGAAAATACTTGCAAACTATTCATCTGATAAAGGAGTAATATCCATAATATACAAGGAATTCAAACAACTCAAAAGTAAAAAAACCCAAATAATCCCATTAAAAATTGGGCAAAGGATATGAATAGATATTTCTCAAAAGAAGACGTGCGAATGGCCAATAGAATTTTTTAAAAATGCTCAACATCACTAATCATCAGAGAAATTCAAATCACAGCCACGATCATCTTACTCGAGTTAGAACGGCCATTATCAAAAAGACCAAACCAAACAAAACAAAACAAAAAAACAGATGCTGGGAAAAGAAACATTTATACACTATTGGTGGGAATATAAATTAATACAACCACTATAGAAAACAGTATGAGATTTCTCAAAAACTAAAAATAGAACTACCACATAAGCCAGCAATCCCACTACTGGATATTTATCCAAAGGAAAGGAAATCGACATATTAAAGGGATATCATGTTTATTACAGCACTATTCACAATAGCCAACATGTGGAATCAAAGTACATGTCCACCAGCAGATGAATTTGTGGTATATATACACAATGGAATACTATGTGGCCACAAAAACCAAAATCATACTTTACAGCAACATGGATGGAATTGGAGGTTATTATGTTAAGTGAAATAAGCCAGGCACAGAAAGATAAATATCACATGTTCTTACTCACATGTGGAAGCTTAAAAAAGTTGATCTCATCAAGATAGAGAGTAGAATGATAGATGCCAGAGGCCGGGAAAGGTGTAGGGAGGGATGGATAGAAGTTGGCTAATGGGTACAAATATGCAGTTAAATAGAAGGAATAAGTTCCAATGTTCAATAGCAGAGTAGGGTGACGATAGCTAACAACAATGTATTGTATATTTCAAAATAGCTAGTAGAGAGGACTTGAAATATTTCCAACATAGAAATGATAAATACTCAAGGTCATGGATACCTCAAATACCCTCACTTGATCATTACACATTCTATACATGTAACAAAATAGCACATGTACCTCATAAACATGTACAAATATTATGTATTAATTTTTTAAAAGACTTATTTTTGGCCTGACATATAAACTCTTCTGGAAAATGTCTGTGTGTTCTTCAGAAGAATGTGTTGGAAGGAATTTTTACATATATCTGTTAGGTCCATTTGCCCTAAAGTATAGTCCAAACTCAATGTTTCCTTATTGATTTCTTGTCTGCATGATCGGTTCATCGATGATAGTGGGATATTGACATCCCCTACTATTATTGTATGATTGTCTATCTCTTCCTTCAGATATATTAATATTTGCTTTATATATATATGTGTGTGTATATATATATGCGCTCTGATATTGGGTACATATATATTTACAATTTTTATGTCCTCTTGATATATTGACCCCTTTATCATTATATATTGACCTTCTTTGGTTTTTTTTTTTTTTACAGTTTTGACTTAAAGTCTACTTTGTGTTATATAAAGATAGCTATCTCTACTCTCTTTTGGTTTCTATTTGCATGGAATTTCTTTTTCCATCCCTTCACTTTCAGTCTATGTGTGTCTTTGAAGCTGAAATCAGCCTCTTGTAGCAGAATATAGTATGATCTTTTTTCTTCTTTTTCTTTAGCCAATTCAGCAACTCTGTTTCTATTAATTGGAAGATTTAACCCATTTTCATTCAAGGTAATTGTTGATAAGTGTGGACTTACTATTGCCATTTTCTATACTGTTTTATGGATCCTTTGTTCCTTTCTTCTTCTCTTAATGTCTTCCTTTATGATTTGATCACTTTCTGTAATGGTATGCCTTGATTCCTTTTTCTTTATTTTTTGTGCATCTACTATAGGTTTTTGCTTCCAGTTACAATAGGCTTATGTATAATATCTTATAGTTATAACAGTCTATTTTAAGTTTATTTCTTAAATCACATTAAAAAAACTCTACACCTTTACTCCCCCATCATATTTTACATTTGATGTGACAATTTACGTCTTTCAGAGTGTGTATTCATTAACAAATTATTGTAGCTATAGTCACTTTATCTTTTTTATACTACAGATACAAGTAATTTATACACCATCATTACAATATTAGAGTATTCTGAATTTAACTATGTTCTTACTTTTACCAGTGAGTTTTATACTTTCATACGTTTCATGTTACTAACTAATATCATTTTGTTTCAGCTTGAAGAACAGAAGAACTCCTTTTACCATTTTTTGTAAGGCATTTCTAGTGGGTTTTATTTGTGTGAGAAAGCCTTTATCTCTCCTTCATTTCTAAAAAACAGATTTCTGAGTAAAGAATTCTTGGTTGGCAGGGGTTTGGTTTTTGTTTTTATTTTTAGAACTTTGAAAGTGTCATCCCCCTCTTTCCTAGGCTGCAAACTTTGAGAAAGCTACAAAGTTTTTGCTGAGAAAGCTGCTTATAGCCTTATGGAGGTTTATTTCTACATGAGGAACCTCTATACCCTTGATTCTTTCAAGATTCTCTCTTTGTCTTTGACTTTTGAGAGTTTGATTATAACGTGTCTTGTTGAACTCTTCTTTGGGATGAAACTGATTAGAGATCTTTGAGCTTAATGTACCTGAATACTTGTATTTTTCCCCTTATTTCAGAAGTTTTTAGCTGTTGATTCTTTAAATAAACCTTCTGTCCCTTTTTCTCTGTCTTCTCCTTCTATAAATACTATAACACAAAAGTAACCTTTTTTGTTGGTGTCCCATAAATCTCATAAGCTTTCTTCATTTCTTTCCATTCTTTTTTCTCCTTGCATTTTTTATTTCATTCACTGTATTTTTCAGCTCCAGAATTTTTTTCATTCTTTTTTATTATTTCTCTCTGTTGAACTTCTCATTTTATTCATGTATTGTTCTCCTGAGTTTTGTTAAGTTGTCTATCTGTATTCTCTTGTAGCTTCCTGAACCTCCTTAACACAATTATTTTGAATTCTTTGTTGGGAAATTCATAGATCTCCAATTTTTTGGCATTGGTTACTGGAAAATTATTGTGTACTTTTGGTGCTAACTTTTTTTTTCTTTTTGGTTCTTCATGTTTCTTATTGACTTGTATTGATGTCTGTGGATTTGACGGAGCAGTCACCTCTTCCAGACTTCACAGGCTGATTTCAGTGGGAAAAGACCTTCACCTATAGGTATGAACAAAGGCACTGGGTAGATGAAGTGCAGTGACTCTGGCTCTAATGAGAGTGTGGTGAGATAGTCTCCATACAGCTCTGTCAGCTGAGGTTGGCATTGATGAAGATTGCAGTGGTCCTCTGCAGCCAAGGCTGTGGATGTGTACAGTGGTGACTAAGACTACTAGTGTACTTTTGATTTCTTTTTCCTTCGCTAGGGAAGGTGTGGCTAAGGGGATCCCTGTTGACACAAAGTCTTACTTTTGGGTGCACTTGCAGCGATCATGGCACCAGTGTCTAATGCATGGCACCCATAGAGTGACCATGGAGCCAGGATCTGGAATACAGTCTTGTACGAATGGACCATGGCTTGGGGATTCAAGGCAGCAGTGGCACCAATGTTTGCGGTGCCAGTGCCCCACTGCTGCATTAGTGATAATGTACTAATATGAGACACATCTCTTCATGGAGTGGCCATGCAGCTGGGCTCTGGTGTGCAGGCATATGCAGGGCTACCAATGCTTCAAGGACAAGGCTGCTAACGTGACTGCTGCAGTGGTGGCTCCAGTATTAGAGTGGCCGTAGAGCCAGGATCTGAAACATGAGCATGTTTGGAGCAACAGTGGCTCCAGGGTCCAGGGTACAAGCTAGCTCACTATGGTGGCTGCTCTGGTGTCTGAGGTGTAGGTATGCTTGATGCAACCACAAAGCTGGAGTCTGCATTTCACAGGGCTTGGAGAGGTTGAAGCCTCAGTCCAGAATCACAACAGTGGCTTCTTTTGGAGGGACATGGAACTTTCTCCCTCTCCAAGGGATTCACAGTGGTGGTGGCTGTTAGTTTCCTCAGTGGCAAATGCTGCCAGTGTCCTTGGCAAAGCACGCCACTGGGGACAACAAAGGCACCCACTGTGTGGCTGATACTGATATCCCCTTCCCTTCTCCATCGTTCATTGTTTCTAGTCATCTCCAGACGTCTCAGGTATGCTAATCTTCCCAATAATTCTTTTTTTGTGGTTATTCTCTATATTTTGCTCCACTGTGTTGCTGCAGGTTCTTAATTAGACCCTTCAGCCCTCCCAGTGCTATTTTCCTTTGTGGATTGCTGTATCATCGTGTGTGTGTGTGTGTGTGTGTGTGTGTGTGTGTGTGTGTGTGTGTGTATGAAGGAGGATGAAACTGGTATCTGCCATCTGGCCAATGTCATTTCCATAGTATTTTCAATAATAAAACAAAAAGCTACAGGCCCAGCTCTTCATACAGATCATAAACTCTGCACCATTTGGTAAGTGTAGACATACAATTTATCTCATTTATCTTTCTTACAAACCCATGAGTTGCCATCTTTCTCTACTTCTTTTATAGGCTTTTATGTCTTTGGGTTCTGTGAAGTAAGATCCTATAGGGCAGGACTGAGATTTCTACAAGTAGTAATTAAAAATTATTAAATACCTTGAAAATGTCATGGTCTGTGACCTGTGACCTCTGATTGGTGTTTTATTTAATCCTCACAAAAAGTCTATGAGATAGGTTTCCTTATCCCTATTTGTATGACGACAGGGTAGGGGAGGCAGTGAATTAGGAGACCTACGGTTAAGTAATTAATCCAAGAATATAGCTGATAAGTGTTGGTAAATTCCCAGCTTGAACGCGAGCCTCCAGTGATTCCAAATCTTGGGTGCTTCATGCCAACCATATTATTCTACTGCCTTTCTACTTCTCTCGGGTTCCCCAGAACACCTAGCACAGTGCCAGGTACCTGGTAAAAGAAATTGAACAAATATTTGTTTAAATGAATTGGATTGAATCTTGTATACCCTCAAATTTGCTAAATCTCTACTGTAAATCTATATTCTTGAAGGGCACTTATAGTACCCCTTCCTTGATTTATTTTCTTCTCCATGCCTGCTTTATTTTTGCTTTCCCTTCACCTGTGTTCCCTCTTTTCTTTCCTGATGGTTTTCAGGACCATCTCAGCCCCCCTGAGAAGGAAGCTTTTATTTAGGAAGTTGCAGGGCTCCTTGTGATGTCACTCAGCCACTAGAGAATTTCTGGCAAAAGTCTTATGAAAAGCATGATTTATTGTAATTTGAGAGAAATTCCTGCCTTATTTGACTTTATGAGAAGAACAATTAATTTAGACCAGAACTTCTTGTGTAATATGGACCTAGACCCAACTGTCTGCATATCTAGACTTAACGTAGGACACTATTTTTTTCCCCAGGCTCCTTAGCTAAGTTTCATTTCTCTCCTAGAAAGACTTCTGTTGAATAACACATAAGTTATGTTTTCAATTAACACTAAACTAACAGGGCAGTCTGTCAAAGCAGCAGGAAGTCAGGTCTTTTTTTTCTGGTCTAAGACCAGCTGGCTGAAGCCTCCTCTCACAAATGTCTTCTGCTGGTAAGCACATGGCTGGAGCACAGACTCAGAATGAACGCAGCAGCTTGCTTACATCCTGTACAAGGTACCTTGATCTGTGTACAAGGAAGTTGTGGGTAGGTAGTAACGGAGTAAATGCTTTTTTTGTGAGTACATAATTATGGTTTATAAGGTTTGCCTGACAACTTGTATCCATAAAGACTAACTACCGTCAGAAAACAGCAAAAATATGAGTTCTTGGGGAGCTCCATACTACCTATAAAGTAGGTTCCATACTACCTATAAAGACAAAAAAAAAATCATTAAGGGCAGGACCTGGACTTATAGAAGGAATATTTCACTATTTAACTAAGGAGGTATTAACAAGAACACTCAATCTTTGAGATGTTGCATCACTTTGGGAAAGACAAAATGTGGGCCCTTTATAGGAATTTTGTTAGCAATTTCAGTGTTCTATATCCATATCTGCTAAGTTTCTTCAAGGTAAATCATTTATTTATTCACAAATATTTATTGGCCAACTTTATGTGCTTAGCACTGTGCTAAGGAAAGAAACTCACTATCATGGTGCTCAAGAAAAAAACTTGCATCGAATCACTATGATGCAAAATGGAAAGTAATGTGTCATAAAAGAATTATACAGTGTATAACAGGAACTCAAAGAAAGTAAAAGATTCATTCTTAGTGGAATTAAAGAAGGCCTCATGGAGTTGTTTTGAGCTGAGCCTTCAATGATGGTTACACATTCACTTCGTTCTGTATTATAATACTACGGTTTCAGAATAGCAGTACTAATATAACCATCATCAATATAATTAATAAGAACAGTTTAAAACATATTTTAATATACTCTCCTCATTCTCCCCAACCTATTTTTTAGACTTATAGTGTATCCACATTGTCAGAGAATACAGCCATTACACACCATAATCTCTTCCTCTTAAACCTACCTTGTTTTGGTAAAAATTAGGTGTTTCATGGTCACCTTAAATCCTTAGGTCAATGTCTGTCTGGAGCTCATTTTCTAATAGATTATTCAGTAAGGGTCCATGGGATCAATATTTCCTGAGTTCCTAAAAGTTTAGTATCAGTTTTGCTGGATATAAAATCCTCAGCTTTTATTTTCTTTCCTAGCGTATTTTATTATTCCATTTTCTTCTGGCTTAAAATGTTTGTGGCAGGCTGAATAATGGTCCCCAAAGATAGCCATGTCCTAATGCTGGGAACCTGTGACTGTCATCTTACGTGGCAAAACAGACTCTGCAGGTGTGATTAGGATCTTGAGATGGGAAGTTTATCCTGGATTACCCAGAGGGGTCTTAAATGTAACCACTATCTTAGGAGAGGAAGGAGGAGGAAGATTTGATGATTAAAGCAAGGGGAGAAAATGTGATGTGATTTGGGGCAATTAATCAAAGAATGAGAACAGCCTTTAGAAGCTGGAAATGGCAAGGAAAGGATTCTCCTGAGAGTCTCTGGAAGGATCAGTTCTGTTGACAGCTTGATTTTAGCCCCCAAGAGTCATTTCAGACTTCTGGCCTTCAGATCTATAAGAGAATAAATGTTGTTGTTTTAAGCCACTTAGTTTGTGGTAATTTGTTACAGCAGAAGTAGGAAACTAATATAGTGTTAGTCTCAAAGATTCTGATAATGGTGTTTTTGCCTACTTGTCCATAGAGTTTTTTTCTGTTTTTTAAGTTTAGTAATTTTTTCATATAATGTCTTGGTATTACTCCTTCAGGGTCAGTACTCTCAGGAATGCACTATGCTTTTTCAATATGTGGCTTCAATTCTTTTTTTATTTCAGAAAAATTTTTTTAATTATAGTTTTAATTATAGCATTTCTTCTATTTGCTGTATTTATTTTCTTCTTCAGTGACTCCTATTGTCTTTCATAGTAAGTCTTCTTTGCCTATTTTCAGTAGTTTCACTTTCTCTTGAACATGAACCCACATAGACAAGCTGGAACCCATATACGTCTCTGAACTCTGCCAACTTTGAAGACAGTGGTGACTTGCAGGAGAAATTTGATCTCTTTGCCACAAAGCTGCACACATGCCTGGTACAGGACTTGGAGAAAGAGATCTGGAGGAGTTAGATGAGCCATGGGTCTGGATGTTGGCCCACAGCAACACTGTGAGCCAGCAGATCAGCAGCAGCAGGCATGAGTTGCACAGTGTGTGGCACTGTACTCCAGCCTCTAGAGTGCACAAAGGCTGTCCCTTCACTTCCACCTTCTAGATCTCATGCAAACTTCTCCCTGTTGCTACACAAGGAAAAGAATTCCAGGAATTATACTCCTAACATAGCTGACTTGTACTATTACAAACTCATCACATTTCACCCCTTGTCAACCTGACCTCCATACTCACCTCTTTAATCACACCTCACCTCCAAATAAAAACAACAGTAAAATGATGCTTCCACCCAGCTGTGCAGATATCCATTCTATAACCAAAAACACGTTAGCCCTCCTCCCCCAGATAAGATACAAAGTTCCTTTACCCATCTTTGGATGGTGTTCACTCCTTTTCTAGCTGAGTCATACTCCCTCTTTAATATCATCTAACTTAAAATATAAGACGTGAAGTTAAGTACCATCAACACATTACATTAGATAGCAGAGGAATGTGAGAGTGGAAGGAAAACATTGATTAATACATAGATAACTACAGTCATACCAAAATAAGGAAGAAACACCAATAACTATTAGTTTTCATTTCCAAAATTGTTCACGTAGTCATAGATGGCGTTTTGAACTTCCTTTTTCCACTATCCACCCCCACCTTATTGGCCTCTCTGCCAGCAATGAACAGAGGTGGTTTCTTCCAATTTTCATATTTTGACTTAAGTGTCATCTCCCGAAAGAGGCCTTGCTTCATTCCAATTTCAAGTAAACCACCTCATTATTTTTTTCTCATAGCATTCTGATTGTTTTCTTTCAAATTATATATTTGTTTGTTGTTTCTTCTTTATTTAGGAATGAGAATTGTTTATTACTCGTCTAAGAGAAATGTGTTTGCATCAGTGTTCGAGAGTTTAAAATAGTATGAACATGATTAAGGGGGTAGAAATAGTATTAATGAAAAGTATAAAAATAATTTGGTACTTTTAATCAATGCTATTTATTGATGGGATAGTATTTTGAAGTGCATCTGGGTAATGTATGTCTATTAGAGATAGGATGGGCAATAGACTTAATAGCAGCAAGTATTTGGGGGCTGGAGAATAAAAGGAGATTGAGAATAACAGCCAATTTTCATTCCCCTTGAAGAAATAAAGTAATGCTACATGCCTA
Source organism: Indri indri (assembly GCA_004363605.1). Classification (NCBI taxonomy): domain Eukaryota; kingdom Metazoa; phylum Chordata; class Mammalia; order Primates; family Indriidae; genus Indri; species Indri indri. The sequence continues at coordinate 160,019 of RJWJ010000523.1, forward strand.
GCACAATGCCGGGCGTCTAGTAAGAGCAGAACAAATTTATGTTGACTGCCTGACTATTGATTATTAGTAAAAGTAAATGAGATTTTCATAAATCGAAAAGTTCAGGTTGCCTGAGGGAATAGTCATAGGATTATAGAATGTTACATTGTAAAACCAATCATAAGGGGAATATATAGATTGTCGTAATCTAAAAATTACTAAGATGGTATATGTCCTTGTTAATAAACAGTTTATCCTAAATAAAAGTAGAGTGCTAGACTGAAATGACCTTTAGAGATCACTTCCTGCTAATATTTCTATTAATTTTCCCATTGATTACTTTTGTATTTTATTGTTATTGTTCTTCTTTTAACCTCAAGCCTCAAAACCAAAGAAGGTCAAGACCACATAAGTCAGGAGAAAAATGAAAGGTCTTTTATATCCATCAGTAATAAAGCAAATATATACAAAAGTAAAAGTATTTTTTCAGCCTTGGCAGGACTCCAAGGAAACTCAAATGCTAAAAGTTTGTGTTTCAACTCCTAATATCCCCCTCTTCCCTCCCATAGACAGGCCACAAGAATATGAACAAAGTCAACCGCTTCCATTAGCCAAAAGACTGATCAAGGCTCATGTCTAGCCATGCCCATGAGACAGTGGCTCCAGATTTCTCAAGGACTGCGGCATCACGGTAGAAAATTCTGAGTGCTCAGTCTCCTCTTCCTAAGGCAACTCTCTGTCTGTTTCTAGATTGAATGCTGCTCCAGTTGTCCCCCAGGCCCTCAGTCAGAACTAAAGAGCCTTGTATTCCATGTCTTCAGGATCGGAATGGACCATCTGACCTGCTTTTTTGGGGGTTGGGAGAACATGTAAAGTATTAATAGGCTTCATGTGCCAGCTCTCCTAGGTAACATTTACATTTATATTTTAACAACATCCTTCCTTGCTTTGGTTTCATGGAGTGAAGGAGTGGCTATAACAGCTACCATGCCTAGCTGCTAAAATGCTTTTGGGGAAGGCTCCAAGCCACCCATATACTCTGTAAAGAAGGCTAATCCAGGAAAAAAAAATTCCAAAGGGCTGCCAAAAAAATTTTAGGAATAGGGTATATTTAAGTAATGAACAATACATGTACAGAGTGGTTGAAATCCTCAGGGATTATTTTTTAGCATTCATAACATTCCATTTCATATTTTAAAATGCTACTGAAAACCATCCACTATGGTCTTTATTAAACATTCACACTTAATAAGAAGCTCTGTGTTTATCTCTTAACAAAAGTGTTATAAATTTGGCTCTTATAACATTTCTTTTTCTTCTTGTCTTCTAGTAAAAGTGGCTCAAAGTGCTTTGATCAACTGGCAGGAAAAAAAGGTATTCATATGAATTGGGTCAAAATAAAAAATGGCATTGGCAAGAACTTAGATTCATTCCCCAAATCATGATAAATTCTCCTTTTTCAAAAACTTTCAGTGTCTCTCTTGGCAAGATATGGTCCAAAATTCTTGGTTGCACCTTTATTGTTTCCAATATTTTATCCTCAAACTACCCATTAATCCTTATCTCCAACCATGACCAAACACAAATTTCCTCCTTGGAAAATAGACTATGCTCAAATAACAGAGTAAGTGAATGAATGCTATAACCATGGTGGAGACTCCTTGCCCCAGAATATAGCATGAGAATTCCTACCTGTGGACTTTTGCACATACTGTTCTTTTTCTGCTATGTTCTCCTTCCTTCTTCTCCATTTTAAAACTGCAAACCTATTCTGCTCTGCTTCAGTGAATTTTCCATCCTTAAACCCCTGTAATTGTGTTAGGCATTTGGCACTTATTTTCTATCTTGTGGAGTAGAAGACTTTTGTAAATTATTATGTATTGAGACCAACCATATTCCATGCAATATACTAGTCATTCTATAGGAATTATCTCATATGTTCACAGTAATCCAGAAGGTTTTGTTAATATCTCCCATTTAACTGATAGAGAAAGTGAGATTCAAAAAGTTTAAAAAAAATTGCCAAGGCCACTGAGCTCGTGAATGGCAGAGCCAGGATTTAAAACTAGGATCCTAAGGCCATGATCTTTCCACTCTGGCACGCTGCCTAATTTTGTTTGTTCATTTCACTCATTCATTGAACTAATATGAATCATCTCAATAAGACAAGAACTCACAGAGGCAAGTGGGCCTGATGGGAGCTACTGCAATAGCATAAAGGAGAGTAATGAGGAGAGTCAGTGAAGCCATGGTCTACACATGTGGCCTTCTGGATCCTTGAGTGCTGCCTTTTGACTGAATCCAAATTTTATAGAACAAATCCTTTTAATAAAGAGATTTGTTCTGTGAAGTTTGGATTTGGTCAAAGGGCCACATTCGGGGATCTGGAGGGCCACATGTGTCCTTGAGGCTGCAGGTTCCCCAACCCTGGTCTACAGGCTCATGAGTGGGACCAGGTGAAGGAGAAAAGTAGGGAGACTCTGGGGCTTCCAGCTTCAGGAATGGTTATGATGCCTTTAAACAACATCATTAACCAGGAGGGGCTTGGCAAGGAAGATAGGATGTTCTACTGCAAGCATACTGAGTAGAAGTGCCCAGTGCATCCATGTAGAGCTACCCAGAGACAGGGTAGCAGTGCTTAAGAGCATAGTCTTTGGTGTCAACTATCCTTGGTCTTGAATCTGAGCCCCACCACTTAGTAGCTGCATGCCTCTGGATAAGTTTACCTCTTAGAGTTTCAAGTTCTCGTATGTACAATAGGAACTGTAATACCTATCTCAAAGAGTTGTTGGAGGAATGGAACTAAACAATTTATATAAAATGGCTAATATGATGCCTGGCATAGGGTGAGCACTCAATAATTGGGTATTTTACTACTAGTTACACAAATTATTACAATAAATGCGGCACTGGAGTGGAAGACATCTGGGCTGGAAAATGGTCTTAGATACCGCTGGTATGTGAGCAGTGGTTGAAAGCATAAGAATCAAGAGATTGGCAAAGGTATAGAGCAGAGATTACATCTCAAATGCTTCTGGACTGGGCAGCAAATGGGTGGAGCGAGTTGGTGTAAACACATTTGCATATTGTGTGGACGGTGGGAACTCTGGGAAAACGGACGGTGCAGCGTCTCCCTGAAGAGGGAAGCTGCCACGCTGCTTGCCATGGTTGTTGCCATGCCAAAATTAGGCCCAGCATCACCAGATCTCCTGCTTTTGTTTTTATTTTCAAAAGAAGCCAGGAATTCCCCAATGTTTAAATGTCATCAACTACATTCAACTTAGCAAGAAAACACACACATGGGCCAGACCGTGGCTGACTGGCTGCCAGACAGTGGGCTCTGATGCAGAGAAAGAAGAGAGCTGAAACTAGAGCCCTGCAGAGCACAAGCATTAAAGGGTGGGCAGAGAAAGAAGAGGGGTATGAAGGCCAAAAAAGGCGGAGAGCAGAGAGTGAAAGAGAAGACCGGAAAAGGGTGAGGTCAAAGAAGCCAGGGAAGAGGAGCATTTCAGGGAGGAGAGAGTCATCGACACCATCAAAGGCAGCACAGGGATCACTCCGGCCAGACCATGCCACACAAACACATTAATAGTTGTGACCTCTTCTTGAGACAGCAGATGTAATTATTACTAAGGAGAGGGGACATAAGAGAGCCTCTCAGGGTTAGAAATGATGTCTTGAGGGAAGGAAAAACAGTACCTGGTGGAACTCTATTTGCATCAGTCTTTTGAACCAGGAAGAGGGGCTCTGAGAACTAACTCCCAGTGAGCATCTTTTTGAAAGCAAAGATGGACTCTGCCCGCTCAAACCCCCTTGGGCATACTCTGATGGCTGAGATTGGAGGCAGGTAGGAAAGCTGAAAGCTTGCCCCATCCTCCCCTCACCAGGGGATTAGCTAATCAGAACATGGAGAAGAAGAGAAGGATAAATAAAAACTCCAACACTCTAACCAGTAGTGAATTCTGAGACATTTTATTTGTTTCCATGTAAATATCAATATTATTATTAGCTATATTAATATCAATATTAATACTCTCTGAGAGCCATAAAAGCACTAAATACAAAATTATGGCTTAAAATAAGGGACCTGCCCAGTATGCTTAAGAACAAATTATGATTTGGATCAAAATTAGAATCTTTTAAGCATTCTCTAAATAGAAAATTACTAGGTAGCAATTGATAACCGCTCTTGAAGGAATCAGCAAAAAGGTTGAGGGAAGATGTTAGTTTGTCCAGGAAAAAAATAAATTCCATATAGTAAAAAAGAAGGTTACATCTCCTGACTCATAACCACCAGTACATAGACATTTCATATGTGCATTCACAACTAACACTATAAGCATAAGATTCTAAACTGTTAGACATTTAACATTCCTCTCATTTAATAAGACAGGAAAGCAGGATCCAGAAATGGGGAATTATTTGCCAGAGGTCACTTGGCTAGTTAATGACCAAATCAAATTTAGAATTCTAATCTCTTGACTTTTCACTCAGTTCTCTGCCCACAAAATTCTGCCACGTATGGAGAAGGGTTAATTATTCCTTTGAAAGACAAGACTTACAGGGATCGAGACACAGCAAACGTTCATTTTGACGGGTGGAAGGTGGAGCAGGGAGGCTGGTGCATGGCAGAAATATCCCCGTGCAGCTGAAGGAGGCTGGCAAGAGAAGAGCAGGCCAGGTGTACCCACCTGGCCACCTGTGAGGAAGGGCCATGGTGCCGAACACAAGCACCCCACACAACAATTATGCTTAGGCCTGGCATGTGTACGGCACATCTATGAGAAATATAGATGGAAATTCCAAACTTAAAAAAGTAAACATGCATTTTTTTAAATATTACTTATAGTCATAAACATTTATTTTTTCAGCTATCACTCTCGAGTAACTACAACTTTGCAGATCATAGTCAAAAAAAAAAAAGTAAACTACACACGCGCACACACACACACACACACACACACACACACACGAATCTTATGAGTAGCCAAGACAGATGTCACAGAATATCCTGCTCAAAATAATTCACGTAAAGCATTTTGCCCAGTGCCTGGTCCACAGTAGGTGCTTCATAAATGTTTAGCTATGATTATAACTGTGTGAGTGGCTTGGCAGCCACTCAGAGCTGAATTACTCTCACCTTATGCACAATTTCTTTTATTTAGCAATTTTATTTAGCTTCTTTCCATAACAGATTAAAATAGAGGGGAGGGAATGTAGTTGGAGATAGATACTTAATAGAAATAGTCAAACAGATAGAAAAAAAATCCAAATGTAACGGAGACCATTTGGTGTAAGGGGGAACAGCCCCCCCACCTCTGGAGGTCCTAGAGATAATCATCATATTGCAGCACAGAACAATTCCTATGGTGGCACAGAATCATCCAGAAAGATTCTATGACATGTCGTGTCCTCTATTTAAAATGGCAAGGAAACATGTGCTACAATTTTTTCTTAAATTATCAAAAATTTACATTTGTAAAAGTTTTGGCATAGAGAAGCTATAAATTATCTGGAAATAATGGCATTTGTCCACAATGCCATAAACATGATACATTATACCAAGTTAAGGGGGTACATTTAAACTAAACATAAGAAAATCCTTTTCTCTACAAGCCTTAGTATTGGCTGGTCCTAGGTCCTTCTAGTTTCAGTTATCAGTGTGAGATTATAGGTGGTATTATGGTATTTCTAGACAGAGATCATTGTTTTTCATAAGGCACAATAGCTTCTTAGTACCATTTGACAATAAATTGTATTTGATAACAGAATCACTTCATTTCTTGAAACCAGCAATGTGGTATGTGTGTACAAGACACAGTGCTGAGTGTGTATCTCAGCACAGGCACGAGGATGAGCGTGTGTTGCTTTGCCCATCTGTGGCAAAGAATGTGTTTTCCTCCCCAGACTGTTAAAATCCTTATCGACTTTTACCCTGAGAGGTCCAGTTCACTGCCCTTCTACGTAATAAAGATAAGTCTCGCAATAAATTATCTCACTCTCCCTGTACAGAAAAATCTCTCTCAGTTTTCCTTAAGTCATGCATTAGATTTTTCACAGCATCATATCCCCAGGATGGTTCTTTGAAGGGAAATTTCTATTAAGGATGTTTGGAGGCCAGAAAAGCAAAGTTGTAAAGAACAAAGCCAGAGTGCATAGTATTTCTTGGATGACTATCTTCAACTCCTGATTTTCACAAGCTGATTTTCCTTTTGAACTCCCACCCGATGAGGGAGTTTAAATTTAGGCAATATGCAAACTGCAACCAGTGAACCTTGGAGAGGCAGCTTGGCTCCCAGGGTTTCACACCACCTTTGGCAGATTCACAACCCCTCCTTGCTCCTCTTCATTTTGACAATGCCACACACATGTCAAATTTCCAGCAAATGGTAGTCGAGTGCCATTTTTCAATGACATAAGTTTATTACGACAATCACCTGACCAATAGAAACAATGTGTCTTAAAAAAGAGGCACCTATCTTCTGTTTCTCACAAAGGTGCCTAGTGGGCTTGAGGCGGTCATGGGGGACGAGGGTTAGGTAATTTAGAAGACATAAGGATAAATAAGGTTAAGTAGTACGTAAGTTTTAAATATCCCTGAGGGGGTGGGGGGCGTGGACAGAATCTGCTTCTGGTCACATCCCATGTGGCTGAGCTGGGACAACTCCTTCACTCGCAAGGAAGAGTCCGTATCCTGTCCACCCCCAGCTTGGTGCTCACGCTGGTGCCTGGTTTAAGGTACGTCATCAGACCCTCAGTGCGCACAGAATTCGCCAGGATTTTGATGGATGAGAATCAGTTCCCCACCATTCGCATAGAGGCTGTCATAGAAGGTACTGGTCACATTCAAGTAGACTTTGTCTTTGAAAGCCAGCGAGGCCACCACAATGGAGTTGACAGACCTGATCTCGCTCAGGACCAGGAGGGGCCTCTGACCCTTCCGGTAATGAAGGCTGACGTTGACCTCCTGGGAGAAGTAGGCCTTCAGGGAGATGAGATAAAACCCGTCGCAGTTGATGATGACTGAGTTGTTCTGCACCTTCATGGTATCGTCCTCGTTCTGGGATGTAAGGATGAAACCTTTCTCCTTCTCGTACTCTAGGGAGGGTAGGGCAAGAATTTAAAAAAAAGAAAAGAGTGAAAAAAGAGTGATTCCTAAGCACGGCACTGGGCAACAATCTCCCAATACTTCTGAAACCAGGTGGAGAGAGAAGGACGGGAAGAGATTTTGAGGAGAGCAAAAGCGCGAGAGTGCTGTTTCTACCTGTGGGGCGGAATCTGCTTTACGAGCGAAATGCAAGAAGCAAAACTAACAGTGGCCAAGAGAGTCTCAGGTGGGCTGGGATTCAGGAGCTGAGAGGCTATAGCAATTGTCACAACAGACCTATGGCAGGAAAGGTAGCTTCAAGGTTTCCCTAAATTTTAGAGCAGGGAGGGGTTGGCAACTTCGGTGCTTCCTTTCTTGCTCAGTGATGGACTTCGGCATAGGGTGGCAGCAGTGCCCCTGCCCTGGTCCTGTACGCTACCTCCGCTTTGAAGCTCGACTCAAAGTAACTGCTTCGAACTCTTCCCTGTCCCCTCTCCAGCTGACCCTGAAATGCAAATTTTCCACATCTTCCCAGGCATTAGATTTACCAACAGCATTTACTACTGGCCTTTGCCAGCAGTCATTTAAGCTTAATAATGCAACTTAGCACAGAATGTCTGTGGACTCAGGGTGGGCTCAGTAAGATGCAGGCAGAAGAGCTCAAGGACACAGACTTGCTTCTCCCTTCTATCTCCTATTGCTAATTTTTTCTGGAAGGTACCTTGGGAAGAGTTGCTGTCACAGGAGAAAGAAAAGAAGGAAGAAGAAAAGGAGGCAAAGTGATAGCTTTGGTAGCTTTGTGCAGGGCCATTCTAAATGCAAGCCAGAGCCTAAATTTATTTTATTTCCATATCAGCCCCAATATCATCCGAATGGCCAGGCAGGCACGTCTTGAACACATCCTATTTTGGCCCATGTTCCTTGGTGATGGGAAGGAATTGGTCCTCATTATTGGCCATAATTCAGTAATCCTAGCCTTATACCAGTTCCAGGGAGCATATTTTGAATTGAAAATGAGGACCACTTATGGAGGGCAAGAGATACTTCCCTTCAGGCTCAGGAGAACTTAATTTAAAAATGCATATTCGAGGGGGGTGGGGGGAGGAGGGGACGGCTATATGCATACACAAAGAGTGCGATGTGCACCATCCAGGGGATGGACACGCTTGAAGCTCGGACTTGCGGGGGAGGGGGGGCAAGGGCAACATATGTAACCTAAACATCTATACCCCCATAATATGCTGAAATAAAAAAGAAATGCATCATAGAGAAACCCCTTGTCTTCCTACCAAGGACTTCCCCCAAATCTCATTAAGGTATAATTTTGTCCCAGAATAGAATTGGCAGGACACAATGTGTCTCAGAGTCAGACAGACTTGTAAGAAGTAAAGTTTTAGTTTCTTTAGCTGGAAAATGAGAATAATTCCTACTCAAAGGGTTCCTAGGAAGACTAAGTGAGACACATAAAGTAATTAGTGCAGAGAGAAGCACATATATGGTAACTAATTACTCCCCCTTTCTTCTTTGTAAGCTTTTGTCCCTAATGAAAATAATATGCAGGATGCAACAATTCTGGGATTTAATTGGAATTTAATTCCTTCCCTAAGGAAAAGGAGAGGTCTGGATTCTGGAGTAAGTTGAGAGACTGAAGAGAAGATTCTTTCAAAAATATGAATCAATTAAACTTTTGACAATACTTACTGGTAAATTGTACTTTGATACTTTGAATTGGAGGGGGCACCTGAGGGAGGAAAAAAGACATATTTTTAGAAGAAAAAAAAGCGAACAAATGGAATTGGCAAGTCATGTCCAACAAAGCCTGTAGAGGGAAAGACTTGGCTATTTCTGTGAAGATTGGACCCAGACTTCTTACATGGCTTTTCCATATCATCTCTTAAGATAAATGAGGACTATTCTGCCCCTTCATGCAAGCACCTGAGACACGTCTTCATTTCTGCCAAACTCTTCTTTGGTATATTGTTTCTACTCACTGAGTCCCAATTTCCCATCTTGGATAACAGAGCACTTAATGGTCATCTTGTTAATGATGCCCCTTTCGTATGTAGAGATTCCTTCATGGAGAACGCTGTGCCCAATCAATCCATCATAGCCACAGATTCCAGAATGCACTAGGAGTGAGTTCTGGAAGCTTTCTGCATGCCTGTTCTTTCCCTGTAATACAGGAGTAAAAGCATCTCCTATTTCCAGGGGACAAAGCCAATAAAAACCGCTCTAATCCTTCAGAGTTCAATAAATTTGTGTATAGCTTTTTTTTTTTTTTTTTTTTTAACATTTGGTCTTTCCCTTCTCTACAACAGCTTGAAAAACCTAACTGGAACCAAGTCAGTACTTAATAGCAAGAAAAGAAGTAAAACAGTGAAGAGAGGAAGCCTGGTGGATAAACCGTTCACAGTAATGCGGTAGTTAAAAGAACAAAGAAATTCAACAGGAAGCCAACTCCAAGATCTGTTAAGTTAAAAAAAAAAGGTGGGGGGCAGAATCATACATAAAATATATGGCCATTTGTGCTAAAAAAAAAAAAAACAATAATAATGCTTGTTTGGGCATTGACTGTATCTGAAAGGATACACAAAGCACTGGTTGCAAATGTTGCCTCTGGAGAAAGGAATTGAAAGCCCGAGGCCAGGAGTAGAAGGGACCCTTACTTTTCATAGTCTACTTTTTAAAATTAATTTTGTACCATATTCCTGTATTACCTACTAAAACAGGAAACAGAAAAAAAATGCCTATCGTGCCTGCCAAGAACAACAGCTCTCGGTTTTGGCAAGGCTATTTTTTGGCAAGATGTCCTGACCAAAGGTGTGGGGGCGAGGGGGAGGGAATTTGTTTTCATGCCCTGGGTAGTGGAAATCCTGCTACCCGCTCTCCTGGCACACTGGTAGCCTTAGTCGAGCGGAATGCCCTGGCACTGCCCGCACGTGTGAGGGAGGACTCCCTTCTTTCCCTTACAAGTATTAATATAATCACAAGCCTTACCAAGCTGAAAACAGCAGGCAGCGTAGGAAGAAGGGAAAGCCTTTCTGAGTCCTGCCAATGGCTAGACTGCAGGAGCAACATTATTAGTTCAATGTGCTACGCACATGGAGAGAGGTGTTGATTTGGAGTAGAAATGGGATTGTTTAGCTGTCTCCCCACCATGTACTGTTTGTGGCAGCTGAATTAGTGTCCTTCGTGCTTAAGGCAATGATCTGGAAGAAGACCTGTCAAAAGGCAGATTACCCCATAGCTATAATCCCGTGAGTAAACAAATGTCCCCCCCGCTGTCTGGCCCAGTTGTGCCAGTATGAATTGCCAGCTGCGGGAGTTGGAGGCAGTCTGTGGAGCAGCACAAGGAGCACAGGGCTCAGCGTGCAGCCACCTGGCTTCTAATGCCGGGCAGGCAGATACTGCGTCATCTTATGCAAGTTTCATAATCTCCCCAGATGTCAATTTCTCATCGTTAAAAATCACTAGAATATTGCAGGCATCCCTTTCAGCACTAACTTTCCACCATTTAGATTTTAAAAGTTGTAACTTTCAGTCAATTTTAATAAAAGAGTAAAAGGCCGGGCACGGTGGCTCATGCATGTAATCCTAGCACTCTGGGAGGCAGAAGTGGGAGGATTGCTTGAGGTCAGGAGTTCGAGACCAGCCTGAGCAAGAGTGAGACCCCGTCCCTCTCTACTAAAAACAGAAAAAATGAGCTGTAGTCCCAGCTTTTTTGGAGGCTAAGGCAGGAGGATCTCCTGAGCCTAGGAATTTGAGGTTGCAGTCAGCTACAATGACGCCACTGCACTCTACCCGGGGCAACAGAGTGAGACTCTGTCAAAAAAAAAAAAAAAGAGAGAGAGAGAGAGAGAGAACATGAAGCTTCCTCCTTCAAGCTCCCTGATTTAAAAGCCCTTGTGATTTGATTATTTTGACTGATTTTGCAAAAATCTTCAAAAGTTGCCTGCAAATTGAAAACATTTCTCAACTTTTTGAAGTGATCTGATAAAGTAGGGGTGGTGGTGACCAAACAGACATCCTCTAGGACCAAGATGCTGACAGGCAGGGAGAAAATACATGTGACTTCCTCTCTGCCTGAGTCTGGAGTTTCAGTAGACCAACTTCCTTCAGGTTGATCTACTGGAAGCCCCAGTCTCAGGCATGCTGTTCCTTCTCCTGAAGGTCTCCCAGCGGTAGAAATTTGCATATTCTCAGAAGTCTCTTACTAGCATCAATACCGTCAACTTTAGGCAATGTTGCAAAATAGAAAAAGACGGTCCTTCCTCTTGCTCCCTGCTGTTCCACCATCTTCCCCTTCATCCTCCGTATCTGATTACCTCATGCTGACACTCCACTGCCCAGAGACACCCCCACAGCACCCAAGTCAAAGCCCTGCACCGCCTGGCTCCAACCTCCTTGTCAAGCTTTATTACCACACATGTCCTTCCTGCATCTTATGATCTAGCCAACTGTTTGCTCTGATCTCCTTGCCCTTGGGCAGAGAGCCCAGTAGGATAAGACAAGGAGTGTAGGCTTTGGAGTCAAACTCAGTTCAAACTGCGACTTCTCTGGTTTTGGGAATTGGGAAAAGTTATAGCATTTCTTAGCTTTAGCTTTCATACTTGTGAAAATAAGGCATCATGCTATCACTGGAATGTTCCAGGAGATGACTGAGAAGTTTAGCTAAGATAACTTAAAGCACCCAACAGTTTGCCTGACACATGGTAGGTGTTCAGAAAAATGCTAACTTCCTTTGTTCTCTCCACCAAGAATGTCTCTTTCCATCTGTTTCTGCCCATCAGAATCTTACTACCTTCAAGGCCTAAATCAAACCTTTGATCTTTGGTTTCTGTACTCCCATAGCAAGTGTTTAAAAATCACTCTGTTCACACAGATGTTTATAGCAGATTTGTTCATAATTGTCAAAACTTGGAAGCAGCCAAGCTGTCCTTCAGTAGGTGAATGGATAAATAAACTGTGATATGTCCACACAGTGGAACATTACTCAGCACTGAAAAGAAAGGAGATATCAAGCCATGAAAAGACATGGAAGAAGAATCTTAAAAGCATTTTATTATACGAAAGAAACAAATCTGAAAAGGCTACATACTACATGATTCTAACTATATGACTTTCTGGGAAAAGTGAAACTATGGAGACTAAATGATCAGTAGTTGCCAGGGGTTAGGAGATGGGGGAGGGATGAATAGTTACAGCATGGGGGGGTGGGGGGTTAAGATAGTGAAACTACTCTGTAGGATACTATAATGGTGGATACGTGCCATTATACATATGTCAAAACCCACAGAATGTACACTACCAAGGGCGAACCTCAATGTGAATAAAAAGAAATCACTCTGTTGACTTACAATACTGCCAAGGGACAAAAAATTTATCTCTCCTGCTTAGACTACTTCGCTGTGTGACCATGGTAAAATTGCATTTACCTTGCTCATTTTCAGTTTCTTTATCTACAAAATGGAGATATTAAAAATATGTGTCTCAGAGGGTTGTTATAAAGTTTAAATGAGATAATGTATGTGAACGATCGGCACCTGGCATGGAACACTGCAAGGAATTGACAAGTGTCAGCTATTATTTTTGGGTGCGTGTGGAAGACAAGATCCATGTTGTGTTCATAATTTACTCTATGTGATACTATGTAAGCTTTATATGTAACAGCACAATGAAGGAATGAATAAAAGAAAAAAAACAAAGACTAACAAAATTATCAAATCAGCCTTCTGACTCTCTGTATCCCAGAGAAACAATACAAAAGAATCTGGGCTTCTTGAAAAAGGTTGCCAGAAAACAATCAGAAGATACTTAGTCTACCCACATACACAAACTCAGTGTTTTGCATATCAGCAAAAGCAAAATCCCCAGATGTTCTCCAGATACTAAAATAGAAAACATCAAAGTGTCAGGAGGGTTTTCAAGGAAGCAGAACCTATAGAATAAAGCTTCTTCAATCTGGAAAGCTTGAAGAGCCCACACCATCCTCAAAGGTGAAATGCAAACCCCTGTAAGTATCCATGTCACAATTGAAGTACATCTGTGAAATTTGAATGAAATGGTCTTAGAAGCATGAAAGAGTATAAAGGAAGTTATCTTCTACTTGAACATTATATCTTACAGATGAAGAAATTAAGGCCCACAGAAGCAAAGGGATTATAGAATTCCAGTATAATTTTCATTATACCACACAGGTAATTTTTTTCTCGCATGCAAATTTGAAGTTAGGAGAAACTGGTATGAAGACTTCATTAATATTCCATTCCTTGTATCCACTTCAGTACTAACCTTGGAAAAGAGAAGTTGCCACACAGCAGATTGGCAATGACCTCATCATGAGAACACACAGAGAGAGCCCAGAGTGCAGGCTTCCCTTCTGGGTTTCAGGGCTGCCATAAGTGACGTCAAAAAAAAAAAAAAAAAAACAGGAACAACTGAGTACCCACTTGGCAAATATGGACTATTTGAATAACTGTGTGAATAAGTGTGCAAGTATCATGATGCAGCAGAAAGGTCTGCAAACCCAGTGATTCTTAAACTCTAACGTGCATTAGAATCTCCAGAGAAATTTGTTATTAAAAAAAAAAAAAAAAAGTGCAGATGGCCAACCAGCTTATTCCCAAAATTCTGATTGGAAAGGTCTGAGTGGATCCAGGAATCTATATTTTTATAATACAAGCATCCAAGTTTCAGACTTGAAAAGCACTGCAGGTGAATATCTGAAGATCTAAATCTAGAGAATGCATCTCCAGCCATGCCCTGTGCAAAACCCATGCCTGTCCCAAAGCCGCTGCTCAAGAAACATTTGCACTACCATTGGTATTATTCAGCAGTTGAATGAATAATATGCTTGTCGTATTATTTGGTGGTTTGATTAGAAATAGCGTCAACAATTACTGAGTACCTGCCATGCAGCAGGCATTACACTCAACTCTCAGAACATAAAGGGATAGAACACACAATCTTTATTTTTGACAAACTTGTATGTCAGTCCATAAAAGATTAATAGTTCGTCTATATAAAAGTTTGAGTAAACACCAACAGGTAATATATGTCATAAGGTTCCAAAGAAGAGAAAAATCACCATAGGCTTTGGCAGCACAAGGAGGAAAAACATAGACTTAGGACTTAAAAGAAAGAGAAGACTCAAGCAGGCAAAAGACATTCTATAATTAGCTGAAGAAAAGGTCTAGAAACAGGGCCATTCTTCGTGTATTCAAGAAAAATAATAAAACCTTATTGAAAATTTACAACATACCACATACTGTTTCAAATTCATTGTCTCATTTGCTGCTCAAAATAATCCTATGAATTATGGATAATAATTACCCATGTTTTGCAGACAGGAAAATGAGACTCAGTGCTGTTTAGAACTTGCTCAGGAACACACATGTACTAATTTGAGTTTAATTGAATCCCAGGGTCATGATAATTTCTCTTTATCCTATACTATCTTAAGAGTAAAGAAACCAAGAAAAGCATTTATCTGAGGGTCCAAGATGAATTTGAATTATTTTCATCATCTATACTGAATATTAAATACTAATTTTTGCATAGTTGTCAAAATACTCAGATGTATCTCAAAACACCCAGAAATTCTTCTCTAGAAAGAGCTCCTCAACCAACCCTACAGGGTTTTCTGTGTAGGTCAGGTTGGCAAAGTCATTAGTTGTGCTCTGCTTAGGTGCAACTGTCCCGGCAAGGTGCTGCAGATGCAGGCCATGGACAAGGCCAAAGTAGGTTCTGCAGGTCATGCTGCAAAGAAGGATCAGAATTGGGGCATCTACTGGTTGCTCTCAGGACTTTGAACACTGGGCTGTCCAAAGACATAGATGCAAAGTATCTGATATCTATCTGGTGTTTATCCAGCAGCCTGTACTGTGTTTCCAAGAAGGTGATACTTGTTTCAAGAGCTCATCTTTGGAGAGTGTGAACCTCTAATTCTGACTCACTAGGATGTGGCATGGGGCTTTTACCTTATACTCATTTGGCATTTGTCCTGGAGAGGAGTATCTGTGGCAGGAGTGAATGATACTCATCAAGCATGACACCAGGAAGTGGGCTCTGCATTCACTATGTGGGCCTTGCCATCCTCACTTGGTACCAGGCCACAATGTCAAGATTCTGCTGGAGGGTGGGGGTGGGATGTGAGCCAGTGGAGGAGGGTGGGGAAACAGATCTGGGATGGGGACTCTCTGGTTCACCACACCACCTCCACTGGACCTGAACCTCTCCTCCCCCGACCTTGGGTCGCATGTCAATCAGAGATCTGAGAGATCACGAAGGCATGACCTCACACACTCTCAGGGTGTGGCTCAAGGGATCTCAGAAAAGGAAGGTGGAATTTTTCACATTTGCCCACTACAGTAGACTGAGAGGGTAGACCTTCATCCTGGTAGCTGTGGTCTGTACTCAGTGGAAACAGCCCCCTTACAAAGGGATGCACCTCCACTTTTGATCAGAGACATTCAGAACCCCACACAGAACGAGGGCGAGAAAAAATGGACAAAAACTGGTTTTTTGGCCAAGGAGTCTTCCATATTCAGAAAAACTTATCCCAAAAGTTACATTTCTTAGAAACAAAGAAGTGTAGCTTGAAATCCTTGTTGGGTAGAGTTTATTGGGATTTAATGAACACAAAGAGAAGCCATTTCACTTGTCACCTAAAACCTTCTCTTTCTCCATGCACCCCTGACTGTCTTTGCTAGCACTTTTTCCCTGAAATCTCTCTCTTACCCTCCACCTTTCTCCCCACTACACAGCCTGAGTGATATCCCAATAGCCTCCTCTCTCTAACCACTTCTACTCTTCTTGACAAATATCCTTAGTAATGGCTGTATGAATCTTCCCTTAGAAAGGCCTCCTCCTGTCTATCTCAGAGAACATCAACTGTAGTTTTATCATCCCCGATACTGAACAATTGACAGATATTTAACAGGCATCTCAGATATTTAGGTAAACAACGAAATCAACCAAAAGCATCCATGTGACATGAACACCCCTTCAAAATTATGTGATTAACCTAATACACCAACTCTTTATGTTTTCAAGGGGAAGATTTTCTTATAACTGGGTTTCCCTTTCTGCATTAATTGAAGAAGTCTTTAAAATACACTGACAGAGGGATCTACCAGAGCATTTCTAAGAACTCCCTCCCTTATCTCAGTGATTGGGTAAGTCTCCCCCATAATATGCCCATATCAGCTTAGTCACCAAGCAACTAGTATTCTAAACTAGAAGGGTAGGTTAACAACGTACCCACTGCATTACCATACCTCCTACCATGTCTCAAACTAACAACACTCAGTAAATAAACGTTTGCTGCGTTTAAGGAGGAACTTGGTCCCTTAAACCAGGCCTGGACTTCACCAGTGGCTGCATGATCACATAATATCTGACACTGGCTCCAGTCAACACCAAATATTGCTCAAGTTTTTTAAAATTGTTCCATTCACCCTTGAATACAAAAAAAGTAGCAGAATTATTATAGTCAATATCTCTCTATTTAAAATCACTCATTCCCCATCTCATTTGGCATATAAAAAGGAGGGAATATTGTCTTGAGAAGTCAACCTAGTAGCGTGAACAAGGAATTGGGCTGGGAGTGGGGATACCTGGGTTCTGTTCTTGGGCCAGAAGAAGTCCTTTCCCTTCCTCAGCTTCTAATATCCTCATCTCGATGTTCAACCTCAATTAAGATGATTGAAATAAAGTGTCTAAGGACATTTCTATTTCAGAGATTAAACAAGTCACAATATTCAAAAGAGAAATCTCAAGAATTGAGTGATAAGAAGACCTTCTGAACAAAAGATCTTTTCAACATAGTAGACCCCTTTGGTGTAACAAAAGCAGCAGGACTTCTGTTCCCCAAGGGCCTCCCTCTGAGGGTGAATGAGCAATCAAGATTATCCCTAGTGTTGTGTGTGCAGTGAAGCTCCGAGCCTCAACTATGGGATGCTAGATGATCCTCAGCATGGGCTCTGATACAAACTGAGACTGATGACTGGTCCATTCCTCACAGAACAGCAGCGAGATGAGGATGATGGTGGTGAAAACGATAACAATATCATTTTAAACTAAAGCCTTCCTGTTAATTAATGGAAGAGAAACCAAGCACCTAATGCAAAAGAAAAGTATGTTCATGTTATAATCCCAACTGAGAGACAGGTATTGAACCTGGTGAAGAAGTTTCCGTGAAACTTCTTATTGGAAAACGTACTCTACTTGGTTATCCAGGGCTTATCATACTCTACTGCTTGTTTAACTTCCTTCTTTCCCTGTTGGGTTGCAAACCCTGGGAGGGCAAGGAGGACAACATCTATTTTGCTTATGCTTGTGTTCTCAGTGCTGGATAGGTAACTGATGTTCTATAAATATTGTTGAATATATAAATGAATAAATGATTTGCAGTGAGGTGAATAGTGTCCCCCCCAAATTCATGTCCACCTAGAACCTCAGAGTGTGACCTTATTTGGAAATAGGGTCTTTGCAGATGTAATTAGCTAATTAGTTAGGTGGGCCCTAAGTCCAATATGACTGATGTCCTTAGAAGACAAGGAGAGGACACACAGAGACACACACAGGGAAGAAGGCCATGTGAGGATGCAGACAGAGCCCCGTGGAAGTGATGTGCTACAAGCCAAAGCACACTGAGCATTACTGGAAGCCAGAAAAAAGCAAAGACAGATTCTTTTCAAGAGCCTTCAGAGGGGGCATGGCCCTGCCGACACCTTGATTTCAAATTTCTATTCTCCAGTGCTGTGAGAGAATAAATGTCTGTTGTTTTAAAGCCACCCACTTTGTATTAATAGTAATTTGTTACAACAGCCCCAGGAAACTACTGCATGGTTGAATAGGTATTTGCATGTAGTATGCAAATCACACTATCACATTAAAGTAATTCTGCGTCAGAGTCTGACAGAACTAGAAAAGCCCTGGGAGATTATATAGTCTGATCTCTTTTATTGTTAAAAAAAAAACAACTGGGACGTGCTTGGTGGCTCATGCCTGTAATCCTAGCACTCTGCAAGACCAAGGTGGGAGAATCGCTTGAGGTCAGGAGTTCAAGACCAGCCTGAGCAAGAGCAAGACCCCATCTCTACTAAAAATAGAAAAAATTAGCTGGGCATGGCAGCACATGTCTGTAGTCCCAGCTACTCAGGAGGCTGAGGCAGGAGGATCACTTGAGCCTGGCAGTTTGAGGTTGCTGTGAGCTGGGCTGACACCACGGCACTCTAGCCCGGGCAACAGAGTGAGACACTGCCTCAAAAAAAAAAAAAAAAAAGAATAATAGAGGAAAAAAGAGGAAAATAAGGCTCAGAGGGAGAATAAATGATTGAGCTAGTACCAGACTCCAGGTATTCTTCCTCCTCTACAAACATGTCACACAAGCAATGCTTTGGTTGTTTTATAAAAATAACCTATAAGTATGATGTGATTGTTAAAGTTTCATTGATTGTTACCTATATTTGTGTAGGTAGATTTAAATCCTTTTTGAAAAAGAGTTTTTCTTTCCTTTGGAAGACATAAATTCTTCTTCCAATTTTTCTTCAAAAGCAACTGATGCCAGAAAAGGAAACAGATATTTAATACAGCCAGCCAACATTCTTAAAGCTCAGAGTCATGGAGTCATGGCTGGGTGTAACGGAAGGAGATAGGACTAGACTTTAGACTGGGTTGTAATTTCTAACCCTGACCTTTCTGTGTAAACCTAGTCAAGTCTCTGTGCCTCAAATTTTCTCGATATAAAACTACACTTCCTTCGATCAAAGAAGTGAGGACAGAAGTAGAAAAAAGCTCTGCAAAAATGAGGGACTGTTATTACAATAGTACTTTGGGTGGTACCACTCAACCTCCCTGCCACCCACGCATACCAAAAAGAGCTTTGAGTTCAGTCTTCATTGGTACCACACACAGGACCAGATTAATGCTTGTAGGGACCTCAGAAGCTAAAAGCAGCAAGCATCCAACAATAAATTCATTCATTCATAAATGAATAAATACTTTGCAGTGGGGTGAATAGTGTCCCCCCAAAATCCATGTCCACCTGGAACCTCAGAATGTGACCTTATTTGGAAATGGGGTCTTTGCAGATGTCATTAGCTAATTAGTTAGGTGGGCCCCAAGTCCAATATGACTGATATCCTCAGAAGAAATTCAGCATCCTCATCTCACTGCTGTTCTGTGAGGAACTGGCCAGCCATCAGACTCTGTTTGTATCAGAGCCCATGCTGAGGATCATCTCGCATCCCATAGCTGAGGCTCAGAGCCTCATCGCACACACACCACTAGGGATAATCTTGACCGCTCAGAAGTAATTCAAAATATGTTTTACATTACTAAACTGTAAAAAACATGCTTTACAACTTATTTTATAACCCAGCAAGGTTTTTATATTCTCCCTTGATGACTACTTTGATGCTTCTTTAAAAATTGTTGTCATATTAATTGTCATTTCCATCCTGATCTTTGTTTCACATTGTTTCACAGACTTTCTAGGCTCCTGCTCTGGCTGCCTGCAGGGGAGCCCACCCCGGGGGCACATCACCTAAATTCACTGGAGCGTTCACTTCCTGACCTGCGCAATACCTTGGAAATGAAGGCTTTTTATTCACAAGCTTTTATTAAACTAATATTAGAAGAATTAAAGTTTAGGTCTGTTTGTCCATCTTTCTGTTGGTCAGCATGTGTTTTTAAATAGTGCATGTTATCAAGCTAGACAAATTTATGCAAATTAATGATTCACCTAAGATGCATTTCAGAATGAAAGGTCCGCTGAAAAGAAAAAAAAAAGGATTTAGTTATGCCAGTCATACCTGCAACATTTCTAGTACTGTACACCGGACAACATGCATCTTATAAATCTTTTTTTCCTTATTTAGCAGCCAAGTCATTGGAGAATTGGATGAAATATATCCAAGTGAGGGAAATAGAACCAGTCTGAGCCATGTGCTGCAAGTGTGTGATTGTAGCTCTCTAAACCCCTTCCAGAAAGGCACTGAGCTACTTAACGCTTCACACCCTCATAAACCCTCCTCTTTATTCTTTCTTTGCTCTCCAATGCAGCCATGACCTCTTAATTAGAAATCTGTGTTCAAAAACAATAGCACTGTTCCAAGGTGGATTTTTTTTTAATTCTAAAAATTACAGTAGGGGCATGTATGTGTGCACACACACACGTGTGCTAGTAAACATTTGGGTGGCAGCATGCTTATGGAAGCATATACATGAATAATAACAATAATTTTAGCATTTACAAAGCTCTGTATCATTTGATCCTCACAAAAGCCAAATTCCAGTTTTGGAAATGATTAAACTGACGCTCAGGGAATTTTCTCAGGGTCACAGCGCTAAAAGTCTGGACTGAACCAGTCTTCCGGTTCCTGGCCCAGAGCACTCTCTTTTACGTCCCAGTGACCCCCACCAAAACCTGAAACCGATGTTTTGTATTTTTGTGTAAGGAAGTGTTTTAATTCCCTCATATGAAAAGCTGTGGCTGTCAAAAGTACGGGTGACTACAAGCATGATACACAGGGCATAGGGTGTTGGAGAATTCGTTTTCAATCCAACTCTACCACATATTTCATCTGGGACTGTGGAGAAATAAATCTTTCTACTACGTGGGTTTTTTCGCTTGTTAAATAGTAATAACAACACTGTACATGGCTCCTCTAACCCAAACGACTCCAGATTAACGTTAGTTTTCCATGAATGGAGAACCCCTGAAGCGAGGAGAGGGCTAGAGTTTCTGAGAGTGAAGGGCACAAAAGTGGTTCCTATTAAAAGAAACGGATTTGGAAGGGCAGAGTGGCCAGCCCCTCGGCAAGGCTGGGTCACAGCGAGGAGTAGGAGGTTATACCCCCACGCCGATAGCAAGACCTTTGTGTTCCTTCCCCAGCTCTCCTCAGTGTGTATTTGTGTCTGTGAGTGCTTACGTGTTGTGACATTTTCCAGCACAACCCCCATTCAAATCATTCTGTCCCGTTTTGAGTACTTGGGTCAGAACATGTATCTGAATTTTCCTTTAGAAAATCTCACTGTTTAAATAGTGAACAATGTTAGGCCGCCCGATGCTGTTCATTCTCTCGCGTGTGGATGAGCGCTTGACTGCCTGAGAATAGCTTTCTACTCTTGACTCTTCAGGAAAAGAGGCTGAACTCTCTTGAAAAGACACAGGAGAACCGTTAGCTTTGCTGTGGTGCCCTCTGCTGCCGACGAGACTAGACTCGCTTTCTGTATTTGCCAATACACAGACCACATAGGAGGAGCAAAATTTGGAGAAGCAACAATTTGGGTAACTGTTCCTGTATTTTCTTTGGCATAGAATGGGATGAAGTGCGTCCCCTCAGCGTAATTCACGAGGCCCTTTGTGATCCGCCCCCGCCCGGATTTGCAGCCTCGTCGCTGCCGCTTCCCCCAGGAACACGCAACTTCAGCTATTCTGAGCTTGCAGTTCCGCCCCCTCCCCGCCCTCCCATCTGTTACCAGAATTTCTACTCCTTCTAACACCAGCTGAAGCAGTACCTCTTCCCAGGCAGCCCTCCTCCTCCTCTCGCCTTCCCTCGTCGCTTGAATGTGTCTCTACTTGTCTGTCACTCTTTTGCCCCCACCCTGCATCTTGACTGTGAGTTTAAGGAGGTTGAAAACCTTCCCCAATGGATGTTTGTATCTCCAGTGCCTCAAGTGGTACCTGGCGCAAGTAAACACTCATTGGAATGAGTTTGAATAAGGATGCTTTGATTGACAGTAGAAAGAACCCTCGTCTAGGAGTCAGGAGTTGCTGGTTAATTAGCTAAACGATCATGAGCAATTCACCTACCCTCTCCAGCTTTCTCTTTTCTTATCTGTAAACAGACTGTGTCTAATACCTGCTCAAACATCCAGTGATTCTATATGGTTTACCAATATCTCCTCTAAAAGCCTCAAAATACCTTATTAACAAATCGGTTCAATGCTTCAGATGTTTCCTTTTAATTCTCAAAGATTTGCTTATAAAAAGCAAACTCAAATGCATTTGAAATTATGTTATTTGCATGCCTGTCATAATGAAAAGAATTTCTAAAAACTTGTTAGACTGCATAGAGACATTTAAATTTAGCTAATCTGAAACAAGATTTTTCAGGCAAACTCCTCTTTCTCTTACTAAATGATACAATGAAAAGTCCAAGTTATAGCCTGAAACTTCATCAAGAAACTGTGAATTCTAATTCTGGCTCTCATTGATACAAAACTGGTCGAATCACTGTCTAGACCTTTCACAGTGAGATTTGCTGGAAAAATGTCACTAAAAGCTCTCATACAGTTAAGAGCTGTGATAAAGGTGAGACAGATCTTGAAAGAGCCAGGCTTCAATAAAGCTTCTCACCTTAGAGGACAGGTTTTGTTCTGCCATTTTTCCCTAGCTGAAGTTCCAGGTAAGACTGGAAACCTGACACTTTCAGTGGCGGTCCCAATACAATATCCAAACAGCATGTATTGGTTTGGGTGCCCAAAACAGTCAATTTTATAATCATGTCATGAATATTCTTCTAGAGCATTCATTTTCCCCTTTCTACATAACATGTTTTGCTAAATAACACAGAATAGGTTATTTATATATGTACAGAGTATATAAGTATATACATGTAAATTTGATTTCCACCAAGTCCCTTCTTAAGAGCAGGAAATCCATAAGCTTAAATATAAAAATCCATTAGCTCACATCTCGTTTCTCAAGTCTTCATACCCATTCTATGAATATATAAACTACATACTCAAGGGATATTGAGCTGTAAGAGATCTTACTGATCATCTGATGCAATCGCCTCATGTTACAGATGAGAAAATGAAGGCCCAAAGAGAAAAGTGAATTATATGAGGAGTGGGTAAGGTCTTTTTCCCCCAGCATCTCAAAAACAAAAGCTTATACTTTTCGAGACTTAACCCAGTGGTGAGAAAACAGAGGTTACCAAATAAACTTGAATGAAGGGAAAATTGACTGCCAAAGGAGTTTCACAGCTATGTCTGTATTTACAGAGCCACCCATGCAGACACTTATTTTGTAACGCTAAAAATTAAAACTAAGACATAAGGAAAAAAGTATGATTATCTTCCAAATACCTTTCTCTTGCATTAGAAGAGATCCCATTTACCTGGGTAAATGATGAGCATTTCAGCTCTATTTCACCTCCAATACCCATCACCGTGACATTATGTCGTATAAAACTATAGGTTTGATTTGCATCAACACATCAATGCCTCCCCCATCCTTCAACAATAATTCCAAATATTCTTGTAGATGAGTTCTAAAAAGTTACTAGTCTATGTCCACTTTTTCAATAGCTACTCTACAACCTTCTCTCTCTCTCTCTCTCTCTGACACACACACACGTGTGCGCGTGCGCACACCACTGCCACCACTACCACGAACACTATTTGATCAGGTTCTGGGGAAAACACACGCAACCCACAACCTGTGTATGCTATCCTTCCCATAATAAAGTGCAAATAATAAATATAAAATTAAATATAAGGACCCATTGTGCTGCTCCAGGTCTTATAACAATATAAGAAATTACATTAGCTAAAATAGTCTAGCTAGAAATAAGAAAAAATAAATAAAATTAATGTCAATTAAAGAATTTCAAGTATCTGAGCCAAAAAAAGTTCCTGTATCCAGAGTATATGGGAGCATGTTTCTCAAGCAAACAGCTCAAACATACCTTCGATGTCTTTGCTTCCATTTTTGCTCTAGGACTACAGAAAGCTAAATCTCTCCCAGAGATCAGCTCATTGTGAGTCCTAGAGTCCGAGAAACCAGCACTCAGCTTTCTTTCCCACAGTTGCTGTCCCAGAGTTGCTGGGTGACTTTCCAGAAAGGACCCCTCTTCTCAACACCCTTTGGGTACTGATGGTCTAAGTGGCCCCAGCCACTAGAAGGTACACATTTCTGTTTCACTTTTTGCTGTCTCCTCCTCAGAGCCCTTGTGCAATTGGTTGGCCTTGACTGGGGCCATGTGTTCTGTCTTTTTATCATCCTGCAGTGTAAGGAAATAGGTAACACTGCGGTTGTTTGAAAAAGCACACTCAGGGATCCCAGATGTGAATGCACTCGACAGTTCTATTTTTGGTTACTCTCTTTGTTTTCTTCTTGGAAGAGCCTAATCCTCTTCTATGTCTTGGGCATCCTGCCAGGGACACGTTACTCCGCCCCCACATCCTCTCCCCAAATCACCTATTTTAATTTCACCCAAAGGGTTCTTTCTGCATGGAGAAGTGAACATGTGATGTGGGGAGGGGAGGATGGGTGTGTTGTTCTACTAACTGGTGGGCAGACCTGAGCGTGACACCAGCTACACTTCTGGAATTTGAGGACACAAGTACTCTCTGCGGTACAGTGATCACAACCACACACACTCCCACCGGCCTCCCTGCACCGAAAACCCCTATTTCCTGTAGGCAGAAACAAGCCCAGGCATTTGCCAGGACTATTCATCCTGGTTTAACTTGAGGTACCCAGTCTCTGAAATGACCATCAAAAATAAAAGTTCATACTGTCTGATCATTACCAGGGAGAGCTTTTTCTAACCCAAAGCAACCAGCCAGGAAAACAAGAACCAGATTAGCCCCAACACAGGAACGCTGGGTTAGTATAAATTTATTTTCTTTTCAGTGGCATCTCCTGTAATGAAGAATATCCTTAAAGACCTAACCATGTTCGTATATCTGAGCCAGTGAATAAGGAAAAAGAATGTAAAAGGAAAAGCGGTGGGAGAAGAATAAAGAGCACAAAAAATGGAAAGAGTATTTTAATTAAGTGGGGAAAATACTAGAAAGATGACCACCTGCTACATGATGTATTGAATACAGTGGGAAAAAGACACAGTGATGTCTTTAAGTTACGTTTGGCGGGAATACGCTGTGAGAACCAATATCTGAGTAAATCACTGGGATAAATGGATGGACACGTAGGCTTACGCACGTGTGAGCACACTTTGCTGCCGTTAAAATGCAAGGTTAGCTATTTTAAAGGAACTTAATATGGATACCTTCAGCATTCTTTGAAAAGCAAATCTCCTTGTATGACTATGGAGTCTATGAACATGAAGGGAAAGTGGAACCGGTCTCTTTCCTATTTCCTTTTTATATTAATTCTGTGATCACACACATGACTAGCAGAATGGATAGACCAAGTACACCAGGGACTCAGCGCTTCAAAGTGACAGCTCATAAAGGAATACCAGGATTCTTGCATTGCAAAGAAAAAGAAAAAAAAACATCTAGAAGCAGTCAGTGCCTGTGCCCTACCACCGCTACTCTGAAAAGAAGGAAGGAAAGGAGAGACAGAAGGGTGTTTAACCACACTTTACAATCTCTGGGGGGCGGGGGGCGGGCGGGAAGCTAAACAATTATGGCATCGGATTATTTCCAAGTGACCGTTTGCAGCTGCCGTCAGCGCGAGCTGAAAGGGAAAAGCGCCCAGCGGAGCATCTTACCTGAGGAGCCAACAAGTGCAGGCAGATGTACGCGAGGCACAGGAGCAGCCCCAGCCCCTGGATTGCAGAGGCCGCCAGCAATAGCTTGCTCTTCTCGAATCTCGGCCTGGGCATGTTTCCCACATTCTCATCCAGGGGTTGGACCCCTTCCATCCTCACAATCTGGATGCAGGGGAGATGAAGATGCGCGACAAAGGGAAACCTGGGGGAAGACGTTAGTCTTCCCCAGAAAGGAGAAGATAAAGGCAAAACAAAGCCTATCAATCAGAAAATAGGCAAAGGTCCCAGGACCAGAGATAAAAGGCGATTGAAAGAGCACAGCCGACTCTCTCAGTTTTAACGCTGCAACTTTTGCAGGCAGGCGGGGGAACTTCTTTGTGACTAATCTGAATTTCCCCTTTACTTTCTTTCTTTTTTTTTCTCTGGGCTAACAGGGAGTTGTTTTTGTGGCATTCCAGTTCTGATTTGAGTGACTGTGAAATGACAGTCATAAAAGTGTGCTATTTTCTTAATTTCTCATTGCACCAGTAACAAATTGTGGGTCACTCGATAAAAAGCCATCATCCGTTAATGTAGGAGCGCATAGATCCCGTCTCCAAGGTGTCGTAAATCACAGGAGACATGTAAGGAAAATGTTGCCTAAGGCTCTTGTCTGCACTTTATTATGTAACTAAACACTGAGCCCCTTTTCTAGATTCAGAAATAAAGCATGCACAGACCATTCTTGAAGTGAAAAAGACAAAAAAAGAAAATAGGATGGTGGATCATGTAGAAATAAAGGAGCGAGGTCCTCTAGTCATAATCCATGACATTAAAATAAACAAACTAGCATTTTTGAGCATCTACTGTGTCAGACATTGTGTTTAGACAATCTTGCGATCTTTTTCTCATTTTCAGGCAAATTCAGTAAACTCGCATGTGATTCATTTTCTACATACCAGAAACGACACAGAAAAGTATTCCAGATTTTTCTTCTTCCTTCTACTTCACATTTTCCCTTTACATAGTTTTTCCATGAATGAACGAAAGAATAGATTCGAATAGCCGTAAAGGTTGTTCCTTTCTTTGAGGTCATGGCTGGACTCAGAACTGGAAAGTAAGAATACCCTTTACCATGGAAATAAACAAAATGAAATAAATGACAAAATTATTTATCATGTCAAGTTCAAGTTGGCAAATATTAACTGAGTACGTAATATGAGCCCGGTGCTGTACGGACAACGTAGGGATGCTGGGAGGACCTGTTTAAGCCAGAATTCTCTCTCTGCTGTGGGCAAAGTGTGTCTCTCTGAGAACTCCATGAAGGGAAGGAGGAATATTTTGAATATCACCCATATAAGATGTCATGTGCAACTTCATTTTACAGAACACGGATATGAGGAATATTCAGAAGAGAAATAGTTTGTGGGAAATGGAAAGTACGTTTATTATTAGAGTAGCAATCAATTAAACTGTGATCCAATACCTTCATTGCAGTATTACGCCCTGCACTTAGAGAACACACTGGTCTTCAGAAGGTCAAGTTTTTATCTGAAAGATAAGGTAACTAAGGCACAATATCATAGACTCCAAGGCAAAACAAGAATTCAATTTCTGTCTAAGCTTATGTGTAATAGTTATTCCCATGAGCAAAAAATGTGTTACATACCGGGTGTGGAGAAAAATAACTGAAAGAAAAATCAGTGTGTAAAGCCCAATTCTTACGTAACAGTTAATCATAAATGGGCATTAAAATCAGTTACTATTTACTCATCTATTTTCAAAAAATGACCAAAAAAGTCAGCCAAAAACGCCATTAATACTACTGGAAACTAGAGATAAATTGGAAACAGTAAAAACTATGCACGCTGAAAATCATAGAGAATATTTTTAATGACTGTCAAAAGAATGAAAAAATAAACATTTATAGATAACATGTGCCATGAGCGGAATTCCTTCTCACTGTTAACATCATGGCTTTTAGGAAGGAAAATCTTTGCACAGAGCCAACTGCGCCAACATTCAGGCCTGCACGTCGATGGCACATCTCTCGTTTCCTTGTCTTGGCCTCCTACTACCATATTTTGCCTAGTTGTAATTTTTGCTGAAGTTTAAGGGATATTTTACACTTAATTGTTTCTTTTTCTTTAAACACATTCTTACAGCTTCTTTGTAGGAAGAGAGGACATGCACATGGACACACACACACGGACACACAAATTGGACTACAAGTTCTGAGTGAGATCTTTTGATAGGCTATATAAGCATTTCGAAGTTCACCATCGGGCTGGACTAGCCTTTGAATGAATGAGACCCCCATCAGAGATATCACTGATGGCATTTCAGTCTCAGGCAAATGGTCAGAGTCCTCCATTCTGAAAATGATTTTTAAAAAACAAAGTTGAAATGTTTTTAAAAGGGTCAAGCACATTACCAAATCTATGGACAATTTTTCTTAAAGTATCTCGCAAATATCAACTACATACACACACCAGAGCACACTGGCCTTGGAATAAAGCCATAGGAAGCAAAATAAACCAAAATAATTATCTTCCCATAGATCATTAACCTCCTAAATAGATAACCATGTCAAAATTACAGAAGAGTGTGGAAAAGAAAAAGGCTTTTTGACCACCGATGGAATACCTCATGTTCAAAAAGACACAAAAACTTTTGGGGTTTATTTTTTTGGCTTGGGGGGTTTTATTGTTGTTTTATTCATTTTTTGAGTTGGATTTGGGTTTTTTGGTGGTAAAATCTGCCCTTTTCATTCATCTCTAAGTCAAGTTGTCATTTGTCCATTGAACGAGCCTGAGCCAGATGCAGGGGGAAAAGACATAGACGACACATACGCTTAGTCCTCAAGGATGCCACAGATAGGAAGTCAGGATGTGCGTACCCTGGAAAGTCCTAGGTTTTAGTGCAGGAGGGAAGGGACAGGTTCTAGTCCAGACTGGAATTAGGAAGGACAGAGACAGTTTGCTTTAGACGAGCCAAGTTAATGTTGGAGAAAGTAGAAACAACCTGGCCTTCTGGGAGGTCAGGGAGGGGCAGCGGTTGCTGGGACGAGAAGGAGGGCAATGAAGCTTGATCAAAGCCTGCTTGTGCAGTGTCCACTCAGGGAACTGCAGCGGGCGCAGCGGATGGTGAAGGAGAGTGGCCGCTGGGGAGGAGGCTGAGAAGAAGCTGTCATGAATGGACTCAGTTACAAGTTGAGGACTTTGGACTTCATCCTGCAAGCACTAGGGAAACATGGAAAGGTTTGAAGCAGAATGTAATTATGATTACATTTTAGAAAAAAAAATCACTCTGGGTGCAGTAGAAATGGCAGGCTGGGATCAAGGTGACCAGTTGGGAGACATTTCAAGGTGCTCTGTGCCCTCTGAGGAAATGAGTTAAGTCTAAAATCCCACCTCTACGCTCAGCTCTCCAAGCCCTTCATCCTGGTGTGGGAGGTTTCCTCCTACAGAAAGGGGTGACTTTATCATCCCCCCAAAGGTATGCTTTGCTTCCCAAGCCCTGAACAAATGGCTGCATTCATGCAGATAAAGGCTCTTTTTCTAATTCATAAACCCAGAGAGTGTTCCTTGTGCTAAAACTCACAAAGACAGTGGTATGAGCTAGGGCCTTTGGTCTTGCAATTATTCAAGTGAAAAAATAATAGGGTCCTAAACTACAGCAGGAAGGATGGAGAGAGGAGAGGATATTTACAGTGGCTCTTCAGTCACCAAACATTGTGAGGGTACACTCTGTGCCAACCTCTGAGCGTAGACAGGAGTCACAGCTAAGCTCTGCCCTGGGACAGAGTGATGTGGGAGGTGATGGAAACAAATGCATTTTCAAATGTCAAATATCTGATTTGCCGCCTGCCTTCTCAATCTACTCTTGATCCTAATGTCACTGTGCTAACTAATATTTTTGCCACTGCAGGACCTCAAAACTCTGGAATTAACTTTGACTCTTCCTTGCACCCATCACACAAGCTCTGTAGGGCTAGCCCTGCAATGCAGCTCATACTTTCCTCCTCTTTGCCATTCCTGCTGCTGCTGATCCAAATCTTTATGACTCCCCACTTGTACTCTTGAATTAAACTTCCAGCTGTTCTCCCTGTTTCTATTCTCTTTGATCTCCAATCCACTGGGCAGACTTCCTAACTCAATGAGATCATGATCCCATCAAGGGCTTCCATCACAGAGAGGATAACATTGAAATTCTTTAGTTGGACACTTACTTAAGTCACTGCATGATGGAGCCCAAGTTTCCTCTCAAAACGTATCTCCCTCTATTTCCTGATTATTTCTAATGTTCGCGCTGCCTCAAATATCCTTACGCTCTACCTTTGACCATTAAAACCCTACACACTGCGCACTTCCCCATGAAGGTCTGCCTTGTGAGGTAATGAGCTTGCAGTATTCCAGACGATGTTAGACGAAAACCTTCAAGAAATACTGTTCAGGAAATTCCACCATTGAGTAGAAGGCTGCTAGGATCAGTGGTTCCCAAAGCCTAGTTGATCATCAGAATCACTAGAAGAGCTTTTGAAAGATTCAGATTCCTTATTTTTTCACTCTAGAAATTCTTATTTGGTAAGTGTCTTAGTCTGGTTTTATATTGCTATAAAGAAATACCAACGCATAATTTATAAAGAAAAAATTCATATGATGGCTGGAACATTCAGGATTGGACATCTGTATCTGGCGAGGGCCTTAGGCTGCTCAACCAGCTCTGGCAGAACTAACGGAGTAAAACTCACTCACCGCCAGGGAGGGCATTAATCTGCTCATGAGGGATCCACCCCCATGACCCAGACACTTCCCATAAGGCCCCACCTCCAATATTGGGGGTCAAATTTCAACATGAGGTTTGAAGGGAACAAATATATAAACCATAGCAGTAGGTTTGGAGTGGGGTCTTGTGAAGCTATATTTCTAAAGATTCCATTAGAGCCAGATTTTTGAATCTTCCCAAATGACCACATAAGTTCTCTTTCACCATTACATTTCTATGATAGGAATCCTTACCTGGGTCTTCCAGAAGAATGCAGCTGTTTTCACCTCTGCATTGAGAGCATTTAGCATGCTCTGTGTTGTCTTGTAGATATTTAAATCTATTTAAGTCTTCCCTATGATGTTGCATGTTCCTGGGGTCAGGAGTCCTATATTGTGTTCTTCCAGGGCCAGAATAAGCTTTCTGTGAAGATTTGCCCAGTTAAACTGAATGTGCGTCCAGGAGGGCCGAATCATACTATTTACAGGACCAGAAAAGAATGAGAGTCTAAATAATACTGAAAATAGCACGATTAAATACAGAAGTCTCTGGCAGCTGGACTTTGATTTTAGATGTGAAAGATTAGCAAACCTGAAATGCATACTTTTCATTGAAACCGGATATTATACACCATTAGTTCGAATACAAATGTGAACTCGTATAATGACCTTCTATTTAGATTTCAGACTCATTAATCCCATACTTGTCAAACCTTCTTCTAGTGCCAATTTTCCCTTTTAATTTTCATGTTGCTGGGTACTTTTTTTTAATCTTGATTTGACCACTGGCAGTTATTTTAGGGTATAATGACAGATTCTAAAACTTAGTGGCACGAAATAGCCACAGAAATTTTTCTCTGTATGGAGCTATGCACATGAAGCACCACACTGTTAAGGAAAGCAAATATCTAGACAGGCTAGATTTTTCAATTCATAATAGAATATTAGCAATTTTCTTTTTTAAAAAAATCAACTTTATTGAAGTATAATTATAGACAATAAACTGCATCTATGTAAAGTGTACAATTTGATGAGCTTTGACAGTTGACACTCATGAAACCACCATCACAGTCAAGATACAGAACCTTTCTTCATCTTCAAAAGATAATTTTCTTTAAACGAAAATCATTCCAAAAGCAAATCTTTATTGAGTACCTGAGACACTAATACCCTCTTCTTTCTAAAATACATTTAATTGAGGATAAATTGGAATAGCGTAAACTAGTAGTTCTCAACCGAGGGTGGATTTTCCCCCCAGGGTTCATTTGGAAATATCTAGAGACATTTTTGGTTGTCTGGTCTGAGAGGTAGGGTGCTACTAGTAATTAGTGGATAGAGGCCAGAGATGTTAATAAACATCCCACACAAGACACACAGGATAATCCTCCCACCCCCACCAAACAGCAAAAGATTATCAGCTTAAAATGTCAATAGTGCTGAGGTTGAGAAGCTGGTGTAGACACATCCATGCCCATAATTGACCAGGAATGAGAAAATACAATATTCACTCTCTGAGTCTTTACATATGCTTATTGTCCTGTATGAAATCTCTCTCCACTGCCCTACAACAACCCTATGAGGAGGATACTATTTTTCTCCCCACTTTATAGTTGAGAGAAACAGAGGCTTAGAGAGATGAGCTAACTTGCCTAAGGTCACCCAATTAACGCATAACAGAGCTGGGATCTGAATCCAGTTTCTGTTACTCCAGAGCCTGCTCTTAAACTGTTTGTGATACTATTGATTCTTTTTTAATGAAACTATCAGCTCTCTCTCTGGTCTAGACACCCAGTAAGTAGTCAACTCATCTAAGCAGATATTAACATGCCAAATGCACACAGCTACTAATCCAATAAGAGAAAATAACTTTCTCCTATCAATTAGATCTTTTTTTTTTTTCAAATTATTGGTGAATGGGAAACTATCCTTCCCTTGTTGTGTGCCTTCTGTGTGCCAGGCACAAAAGCCTTCTTTCATTCAATCCTCCTGGGAGCACTGTGCATGGTTATTACTAGCCACATCTTTAACACAAGGAACCTGAATCTCAGAGTAACTTAACCACAGTGTTGGGATTTAAACCAAGATCATCTGGGTTTGTCTGTTTGTTTAACTGTACAAAACCACCCAAAAGCTGGTCTTATGGAGTGAATGTCTGGGTCCTCCCCACCCCAAATTCGTATGTTGAAGCCCTACCTCCAATATGATTGTATTTGGAGATGGGGACTTTGGGAAGTAATTAGGTCACGAGGGCAAGGCCCTGGTCTGGCAAGATTTACTGTGTATATAAGAAGACACACCAGAGACCTCGCACTGCCTACCTCTCCGCCAAGTGAGGACGCAGCAAGAAGGTGGCCCTTTGCAAGACAGGAAGAGAGCCCTCGCCAGGCTCTGAACTGGCTGGCACCCTGAACTCAGAGTTCCAGCCTCCAGAACTGTGAGAAAATAAATTCTTGTTGTTTAAGCACAAAGCTATGGTATTGTGTTATCGAAGCCCAAAAAGACTAAGACAGCTGGAAATTATAAAAGTTGTACCAAAAGAACATTGTTTCTTGAACTCTCTCTTGTTTCCACCTTCAGATATATCCAGTCTGTGATAACAAGAGTTTTATGCTGTCATCTTCAATGTCCTTATAAGGATCTTTTTTTAATGTCTTACCAATTTTGGAACTAGAATAAAATAATCTATCAATATATAATATGCCAAGCAGTATGTCTTGACAGAGTAGGCTGTAAGCAAATGTTATTGTGTTCTTGTTTTTTTAAAAACCTGTAAAGGCTTTTCAGGGTTTCCTCCTTCACTGACATGTTGCATTAACCATCTCTCGAAGCCTTCTGCAGGTCCCATCAGCAGTCATCAATATCCTTATCCAAATCATAGGATGAGACACTGAACCTCAATCAGCTTTAATTTCCTCAATTTTAAAATGGGGCAATGAGATTTACCTCTCAGGGCTGCTACAGGGTTTACGTGGGGTAATGCTTACACTGTTAGCACCGTGTCTTACACAGAAGGTTCACAATAAGCACCATAAGAAATGTGGTCTGTGGACTGGCAGCATCAGCTTCACCCAGGAGATTTTTAGAAAAGCAGAATCCCAGGCCCCACCCCAGACCTACAGAATCAGAATCTGTATTTTAAGAAGATTTCTGTCTGCATGAAATCTGCAAAGCACTTAGCTAAAGCATTAACAGAAAGAAAGAACAGAGAGAGAGAGAGAATTGATGAAGACTAAGAAGACTGAGGGCAGGTCCCTAGCAAACCACCAGAAACTTCCTTCCAGAACAACATCTTGTATCTTAAAACATACCCGGGGTCTGGCCAAACCCCATCCCCACCCCAGGCTTCAGCAGGGACCGAGCTCCCCTTATTCAGGGATCTCCCTTCATCTATGAGCCAACTCATCGCCTTAATCCCCCTCTTTCTCCCATCCAGGGGACCTTTACTTCATGCGGGTGGCAAGAAAGCTTTCCATTTACTCATCGGATATTTTCTGCTCCCCTCCAGGCCTGAGCTGTCAAAACTCAAAGGTCAGAAGAATCGCTTTCTCTGCTTTGTGCTAACACATTCCTTCCTTCCCCCAAGGTAATGAACACAGACAAGCTAACTAAATGGAGGCAGGGAGTAAAAGGAAACAGCCAGGAAAAAATAGATTATTAATTTCAAATATTTCCCTACCACATAAAGAACCACTTGAAGTGGTTCCTTATGATTAGAGACTGAGGGCGGATGGAGACAAGTAGACCAATGAGCCATGATTTTTTTTCTCTCTCTTTTTGAAGGTAGTGTTCCCTATTTCCCCACTCAGGACTGATGTATATGGTTTGTTCACTCATTTCTACCTCCCTAAATTGTGCTTAGAAATCTTTGGGGTATGTCCTTTCCACAAATATCACACACACACAAACACCCTGCAGCTCCATGCAAACTGGCTCAGGGGATTCCTCTAGGCTTCTCCTTCCTACTTCCCGCTATGTTCCTTGATGCTTTCTGCTGTTCTTACCCTTATTCTTCCTATATTGGCTCAAAGTTCTCAACTCATCCCGGTTAAACTTGGAAGAGATCGCAGTTTCCTGCTTCATCACTGACCCAGAAGTCCCAAAGGATGTCCTGCTAGGAATTGCCCAGACTCCAGGTCCCACAAATCCTTCTCCCCAGTGTTCAACCCTGTTCTCCACCACACCACCTTCCCTCTGCTCTAGGCTCCGTCTGGGGAAGATGGATTAGGCTCTCCTCTTAGCTCGGATCACATTCTCCCCTGTGCCAGGTTCTGCACATATGTGCCTGTCTCCCCTTGGTGGAGAGACTCCAAGCCCCATCCATCTCCATATGCCCCTGTTCATCCCCGGCACTGATCCACAGCTGTGCTCAATACATGAACAGAATCAGACTGGATTGTGGACAATAGATTTATTCCAGTTTTCTTCAGAACTTCTTCTATCTTTCTCTTCCACCCTTCCGGCTCCATGGCTCCCCACTCTTCTTTGATCCCATCTTACTTTTATTCTCAACACTCTCGGCAAAAGTCAGAAGAATCTGTCTGCAAATCAAAGCTTTGCTGCTTTTCATTGGACAAGTTATTTAACCTCAAATACTTCATTTAGTCATCTACTGTAAATGATAGAAGATAGATAACAGAGAGAGAGAGAGAAAGAAACAGTGTCTGATATATATTAGCATTCAATAATTGTTAGTTATTATTAGTGTCATTATTATAGATTGAAATTGACCATAGTGAGAGTATTTCCACCATGGAAATTGGTAAACACGACAGATAGAGACTGTTTTGAGAAAGCGGCATGACAGTGCATGACTAGGCTAGTGGCACATATTGAAATGATATTTTGGATCTAGCAAGTAAATAAAACATTACTAAAACTAATTTTGCCTGGTTTTTTTTTTTTGGTTTTTGTTATGTGACTACTAAAATGTTTACATTACATTGTGATATTTATATTGGATGGTGCTGGGCCAGATAGATCCTAACCCACATGGTAGGACAATCCCATCACTCCCCGCAGTGTGGTCCCAGGGAGAGCGCCCATGTTCCTCAAACTGGTCCAGGCTGATGCTCGCCACAGCTGCCAGCGGTTCTCTCTCTGAGCCATCGTTCTTCCTGAGGCTCCAGGCCCCTTGCATGATGCAACAGCCTGACACTCCTAACTGACCTCTCAGTCTGCTTGTTCCTGTTTGCTGTGGGTTAGGTCTTTTCCGCCACTGCTAGAAATAACTGCTTTCAGCACCAAGAGCCCCACATACCATTTCCGGGGTCACCGCCTGCTTCCTCACAATTTCCCGGTGGCAGTGGAAGAGCCAACTCAATGCCCAAACATGAAAAAAATCCCAAGGCTCCTTATACTCAGAAGCCCCCTCTTCTTTCACACTCTCTCTCCAGTTACTAAGCCCCAATCTTCTATCCCCGGCCCAGACATGAGGGACAAAATTCCTCTAACTTAAGAAAAGAAAAACCCTCCCTTTGATGTTTCCCAGCTGCCGCTACCTCTAACCCTTAAATTATGTTGAAGTTCCTCCATAATGTGTAAAATGCAGGGTTCATTTATTTGCCAGGTTAACAAAAAAATAATAATAATTATTATTATTTTTTCATTGGTCTTTTAGTTACTGCTTAGAAAAATAAAAGGGAGAAAATTTTGTTTCATTACTTGTATAGGAGATTGATTAATACTAAAAACTTATGTAAGCAGTAAGAAACATAGAACATATATAATAGACCATATACTATACTGAGGAAGTCCCAAGTAATCACTTTGTAACCTCCCTCCTCCTTCCCCTCCCACCAAAAGATAAGAACTTTAGCTACACAAGTTCCCTTGGGAGTACCCAGTGGGCAGAAGATGGGAGCCAGTTGTGTTATAACCAAATCCTTTATCACTGCATAAGGGTAGTTGCCTCAGGGTTTTTACTGACTTAAATAGAATCCTCGAGAGCCCACTAAGAAATATTTCTTTTTAGACCATTTCACAACACTTGGGTTTCCCCAAGCAAATTAGTGACTGTTTACCTTTGAAGACCATCTGGTCACCTTCCCAAAACAAAGGGGTTTCCTTCAAAGTGACTCTTCTTTGCAGAAGAAAATGCCAGAAACCTTCAAATATTGTTCTCTTAGGGAAAATAAAGTTTAAAAAAAAAGCGAAATTTCTTCTGCTGCATTGGACACCCAGATAAAACTCCTTTACCTGGATTGGATCTCAGAACTCAATATTTCTTTTAGGAAAAATGCAAGGAACAGATAAAAGATAAAGAAAATTAAAACATAAGGTAGGTGCTGGACACAATTTGAATTTTGCTTGCTTTGCTCATTTATAAATGTATTCATTCTTATAAACTATTTATTTAGTTCCTACTAAAGAGCAGATACAGTTCCTGCCCTCTTATAGTTTATATTCCTGTTGGAGAAAACAGACAATAAATGTGTGCACAGACATATTAAATAATTTTAGTGCTATGGAGTGAATGTTTATATCCTCCCAAAATTCTTATGTTGAAGCTTTAATCCCCAATGTGATGGTATTTGGAGGTGGAAACTTAGGTAATTAGGTCATGAGGGTAGAACCCCCA
Organism: Indri indri; assembly: GCA_004363605.1. Taxonomy (NCBI): domain Eukaryota; kingdom Metazoa; phylum Chordata; class Mammalia; order Primates; family Indriidae; genus Indri; species Indri indri. The sequence goes on from RJWJ010000523.1 coordinate 196,883, forward strand.
TGATGGGGTTAGTGCCTTTATACGAAGAGAAAAAAAAAAGATGATCCCTCCACTTTGTGGGAATACAGCAAGAAGGTGGCAATCTGCAAACCAGGACAAGGACCCCTGAGAGACACTGAATTTGCTGGCACCTTGATCTTGGACTTTTCAGTCTCCAGAACTGTGAGAAATAAATGTTTATTGTTTAAACCTCCCAGTCTATAGTAGTCTGTCATAGCAGCCTGAACTAACTAAGACAACTAGTTAGTTAGACTAACTGATTAGTTAGACTAAAGGCTGTGACCCACATACACACACACACACACAAAACCCCAAACCCACAGGATAATGATATAGACAGCAACAAGGAGGGGCATTGCTTTGGCAATGGTGCCGTCAAAGGCCTGCTGAGGAGGTGATGGTTGAGCAAATCCTCCACATGGGTCAGCCGTGGAAAGAGCGAGGGAAGGTGCACTCTAGACAGCAGCACCAGTAAGTCTAAGAGCCCCAAGATAGAAGCAAGTCTGGCATGCCTGAAGAAAAGAAAGTGACTACAGTAAAGTAAGGCAGGTGTGAATGGCAAGTGAGTGACAGGTCACAGCATTAACAGGTAGTCCAGGGCTAGACTGAATGGAGCCTTTCCATCATGGATTTTATGGAAATCCATTGGAAAGTTTCCAACAGGGGAGTGATTTCAAATAGACAAGTGATATCAGATTTGCATTGTGAAAAGCTGGCTGATTCGGGCTTGTGTGTGGCAAACAGACCCCAGCGGTACAGGAATTAAAGCAGGGAGACCAGTTAAGCATCTGTCACAGTAGTCCAGACAAGATGTAAAGTGCCTTGACTTCTAGGGTGTGGTGACAGAGACGGTGACAAATTATCAGATTTGAGATATGCTTTGGAGGTAGAGCTATAGGACCTGCTGGATCAGATATGGCAAGTGAAGGAAATCGAGGAATCGAAGGCTACGCCGTTACTGAGATTAAAGGGAAGACCGAGGAGGGGCAGACAGGGAGAGGCAGTTCGCAAATCCAGACCTCTGTTTTGCACAGCTCCTCATTTAAGCACCACCATAATTCTCCAAGAGTCATTTTCTTTTCCCCATTTTACAGACAAGGAAACTAAAGCACAGAGAGGTTATGCAACTTGGCCAAGGTCCCTTAGCTAACTCATTCCGTGTGATATTTTCCTTTACACAGCAGCGTAGAGGTTAAGATTGCTGAATTCTAATCTCAGGACCACCATTTACTAGTTGTGTGACCCTTTGACAATGTACTTAATTTCTCTAAGCTTTGATTTTCCTCCTTTGGAAATTGGAAATTTTCTTATTCAGGGTTTACGTGAGAGTTAAGCGAGACAAGGTAGGCAACATGCATGACATAGCATACAATAAGTGTTCAATAAATGATAGCTATTATTACAGTTGGTCATCTCCAATGCTAGTAATACAGTAGCATTATGATCCTGGATTAACTCCAACTACAAGAACCCATGTAGGAGGTGTGTATTTTCTCCTTCTAACTGGCCTCCAGCATGTGCTCCTAGTCTTATTTCTCATTATCAGGACTGCAGACCAGCATGAGAACCCGACTGCCTATGATGGGTGGGTGGGAGGGAAGACCCAAGTGAAACCTGAAATAAAGCCTGACTAAATAAAGGAAACATCAGAGGCAAAAGACAAGATACAAAAACTTCACCAAGAGGATCTGAAATGACCAAAGAGAAAAAGTCCCAATCTGAATCAGGGATTAGTTGCATCAATTAAAAAAAAAAAAAAAAGACACATACAATCAGGCTATTGAGATCTTGATGCTGGAAAGCCAAAGGTGAGGAGTATTCAGGAGCGTCACCCCTAGACTGACATCAGAGGAAGAACTGGTTCAAAATTAGCAAGACTGAGAGGACAATTGAGAGGTTTTAGCTTACGTGCCCGAAGACTTCCTTCCCTGAGCCCACACAGGTGCAGCAGCGGCCTCCTCCATCACTCTAAAGTACACCTTAACGTAAGAACGCCTTTGGTGATCTAGCCCCTTCTCTGTCACAGTGAATCTTTGGGTAAGAATGAACGACAGTGTAACAAATCTGCACGTGTGCCCCCTAAACTCTAAAAATAAAGAAAAAAATCAATGCCAACCAAGGTTGGGGAGAGAGTGATCCTTCTGAACAGCCACCAAAATGGTGCCTTTTCAATAACATTTAAAGGTAATATGAGAATATCATTAAAACTGGTATAAAAAGCTATCAGAGGAAACACAGTAAAAGCAAGACCGTGGTAAGGCATGCAGACAGGGATCATCAGAGTGCAATGCCTCCTTTCAGAAACACAGGGCCTGCTGCCACCCCAGACTCAGCCCAGCACCAGCAGGCTTCCTGCAGGGGAGGATGTGAGGTCTCCGGCTCCTGTGGTTGAGAGCAAGAGCTCCAGTGTCAGGCTGCCTGCATCGGAATCCCAGCCTTGCCTCAAGCTTTTTGGCCACAATGGAAAAACTATTGGAGTAACTGGGCAACTTACTTACCTTTGTAAAGCCTTGGTTTCCTCATTAATAAATGTGGAAAAGAGTACAACGACTGTATCTGGTACCTAACTTCGCAAGGTTGCCGTGAGATGACGAGATAACGCACTGTCGTACCTGGCACACGGCTCTGAACAAGCATTTACTCTCATTACATCATCACCTGGGGTTTCGTTCTGGCTGGCCCAGGGTTTCCTTCTTAGGGGGCTTGAACTTCTTTTTACAAGTCTCAGTCACAACTTTGTTCCATTGCAATCCATTTCTGTTGCTTACCACCACTCTGGAAAAGAATATTTACTGAGTACCTAAGTCCCAAAAAAATGTTAGCTAAAGAAAATAGTGAAGGAAACCATTGCATAAAGTTCCAAAAATAAAAGAGAGAGAGAGAGAGAAAAGAAGATTAGGTATAGGTGGATTTTACTTCACTGGAAGAGACGAATCAGTGAAGAGGGCCGAGAAAGGCCAGTGCTACTTCTACTCAAATGCCTGTGGAGGATGGGGTAATTTTGTACGTCATAAAGAGTTGTGACTTCCCCTTGTGCATTATTTGTTCTCCTGTCTTCCTTCCACCAGACATATCCTAGAAACCTAGACAACCAGAAAAACAGTGTATCGTCGCATATAACACAAACAGAGAGCAAAGGGAAACTCTATCATGTCTGTATCTTGTTTCAGAAAGAGCTCCAGGCAGAGGAGAGAAACCCCAGGGGAAAGACTAGGTGGTGGCCGAAAGCAGAGAGCAGGCCAGTTAATCCTGGGGACCCCCAGATGATGAAGAAGACACAGACGAGGGGGTTGCCTGGGGGATGCCTGTCCCCCACGTCCCCCGCAGTGACTCTGCAAGGGCGAGCTCCAGCCCAAAGCCCCCAGGTGATTTCCTCTTCAGAAAAGGCAGCCTGGGATCACACCAGCCCACTAGACTGGAGGGTAGAAAGCCCTAAGCAGTACTAGGGTAATTTATTGTCCAAACCCAGAAGAACTTGAGAGCAAAAGGGAAGATTATTTATGGTAATGCCGAGCCAAAAGGCTACACCACAATATCCAAGACCCCACAGTCAGTGTCCGTTGCCCTACCCTACGCAGAAACTAGAAGACTAGATGTATGCTGGGGAATGAAGAAATAAACAAAGGTGAATAAGTGATCTGGAAGGAAACATTTTTTTAAAAAGCACTACTAGTGTACCAGGCCCATGTTGAGCACTTTACATTCATGATCTCATTTAGAGGGGCAGTGATGTCACTGGGATGTGAAGTCAGGGCTGTCTGAAGCCAAAACACTTCATTCTTTTGTGCCCCAGGCCACCACCCTGGTTCCAGCACTCATCCCCTCTCTGGGAGGCCATAATGATAATAGCTGCTCTTACTGAGTGCTTGGAAAACTCTTGCTGAACACTTTATATATGGTAGCTCATTAAATCATCAAAAACCTGCAAGACAATGAGTAAACTGAGGTTCAGAGAAGTGAAGTAACTTCCCCAAGGTGAGACACTAATAAACAGTAGGGCCAAAATTCAAACTCAGGTGAGTCTGGGTACAAAGCCAGTGTTCTCACTCATTAGGCTGTAGTGAAGAGGAATGTGATTAAACTGGGTGCATGGCAGTGGACTCACGATGCTGGGCAGGGTGGGCAGATGGAGAGAGCGTGGCCACAGATGCAAACTTGCCCACCCAAACCTTGGCTTCAACCAAGCCCATCCTCTCCGCCACCTAGACCCTCTGCCCACCCTGTTCTTTGCCACGCCTTTGCAATTAATTGGCCACATTGTTCTCGCGTCTTACAATCATCTCCCCTTCCTCTCTGTCTATCCATAAACTAGTCTTCTTCATGGTTTGGCCTCATTTCTGCCATGGTGTTTTATTAGTACAGTTCTGTTTCCTACCTGTCCTGGTTATAATTTTTCTTTGCGTAGAGACTCTAAGCAACTTTCAGAACTATAGCTCTTACTCCCCTTGTTATCCACAGCAACCAGGAAGTGAAGGTTGTGTGGTAAGAGGTTGGTTAACTACTACTGGATTAGGATGAATGTTTACAGAGGCCTTCCTCCCCCTACCCTAACACTGAAAGAGGAATTACTCAGGAGAAACAGAAGTTACTCTTTCTCACACATGCACATCTTCTTCTATAAGTCTTTTCTGACTACTGAATATCACCAACTCTCAATTTTCATAGGTTATGATGGAATGAAAATTTCATTAAAAATGGAAAACCATAAAAATTTTATGAATTCTCCTTTGGTCGTTAATTTTCTTCCTCCTCATTTCAGAACAAACTTTTAAAATGACTTTTCTCTCTCTACACATGTGCATGTTTGACCTTGCTCTTGCACCAGGATTTTTTGCAATGCTCCAAATTTCACTTGAGGTTATATTCCACAAGAGAAGACAATGAAGTGTTTCTCTTGACCAACACTCTATTCTCAGTGCCTGGCATGTGTAGGTGTTTTAAATATTCTTTAAATAAATAAATCCCAGATTTCTAATGTCTATCTCAGCAAATACTAGGTTAGACAGATAGTACTGAGGACTAGCTTCCCCCTAATAATTCCTGAGTGCCGTTTAAGCCCCCCAGAACTTAGTTGCAACCTGAGTAAAAAGAGGAACCATGAATTGGAGTGAAATTGCTACCACTCAGGCCAAAATACATGGAGATTCAAAATAGAAATAGAAAGATGAAATTAGGTTGGTTATAATTCTTGAACACAGAGATCGTGGATGGAGAATCATATCTACTACAGATGTGGGAGAGAAAATGAGAATTTTCTAGTCATTTTCTAGAAAATAAAAGCACAAAACAAAGGCAATTAAGCACCTAGAAATAATCTAGTAAACCCTCACTTTGTTTTATTTATTTTTTAAAAATAAATTTATTGTATCTGAATTTACAAAATGTGAATAATGATACATGTGATCTCTCTTAAGTTAAAGAATGAATCAGGTATTGATTTGGGTGGGCATAATTTATCAGACCTAATTATATGTACATCATCCTTTTCTTCATTTTTTTAAAACATGATTAAACAATTAATTTTTCATAAATAATCTTGGGGAAGATTATTAGTTGTCCCTCAAAATCTGTTATTCTTAGACCATTCAATGGTCATAGAGACTACATTGCCCAGATCCACTGACAGTTAGATGTGGTCACGTGATTTATATCTCTCCAGTGGAGTGTGAGGGGAAGTGATATGTCTACACCTTTTATCTCATTTGCTCAAAATGTGGTATATGTATACCATGGAGTACTATTCAGCTATAAAAAATGGTGGTGACATAGCACCTCTTGTATTCTCCTGGATAGAGTTGGAACCCCTCCTACTAAGTGAAGTATCCCAAGAATGGAAAAACAAGCACCACATGTACTCACCATCAAATTGGTATTAACTGATCAACACGTAAGTGCACATATAAGAATAACATCTATTGGATGTTGGGCAGAGGAGAGAGGGGAGGGGGAAGGAAGGGATGGGTATATGCATACACAAAGAGTGCGACGTTCACCATCTGAGGGATGGACACGCTTGAAGTTCGGACTTGTGGGGGGCAAGGGCAACATATGTAACCTAAACATCTGTACCTCCATAATATCCTGAAATAAAAAAAAGAAAAATGCCTTCCTTACAGCGCCTTCAAATCCAGCTTCTAATGCTTGGTTCCTTTATATTTGTAGGTTGAGTGCCTGGAATTCCCAGCCACAGTGTTTTCTGAGGTGCTCTCTATGCAGCATCAGATATTTTCAAAAAGAAGGGATAGCGCAGGTTGTGCTGGTGAAATGGTGTGTGGGGGGGTCAGGGGAAGGGATAAAGGAGCTAGAAAGAAAGACATTAAGGAATGTCTTACCTGTGCACCCCCATGCTTAATGCAGCTCCATTCACAATAGCTAAGATATGGTATCAACCTAGGTGTCCAACAACAGACGAGTGGATAAAGAAAATGTAGGATATATACACCATGGAATACTAGTCAGCCAGACAAAGAATGAAATCCTATCATTTGCAGCAACATGGATGGAACTGGAGGATAGTATGTTAAAAGAAACAAATCTGGAACAAAAAGTTAAACACCATGTGTTCTCACTCATATGTAGAAGCTTAAAAAAAGTTGATCTCATAGAAGTAAAAAGTAAAGCAGAGGATGCTAGAGGCTGCAAAGAGTAGGGGGAAGGGAGGAAGGAAGAGATTTGTTAAAGGACACAAAATTACAGCTCAATAGGAGGAATAAATTCTAGTGTTCTACAGCACTGTAGAATGACAGTAGTTAACAATAATATATAGTTTCAAAAAGCTAGGAGGATGTCAAATGTTCCCAGCACAAGGAAATGATAAATGTTTGAGATGATGGATATGCTAATAACCCTGATCTGATCACTGTATACATGTATCACAATATCACTATGTACACCATAAATATGTACAATTATGTGTCAATTAGAAAGTATTAAAAATTTAAAAAATAAAGCAGAGAGAAAAAAGGAATGTTTTAAAGCAAAGAAAAATCACTTGATTTTTACGATCATAAATGAATTATCCTGAATATAATATTTCCAGGCACAGGGGCTCACATCTACAATCCCAGCACTTTGGGAGGCCAACATGGCTTGAGGCCAGTAGTTTGAGAGCAGCCTGGACAACACGCAAGACCCCACCTCTACAAAAAATAAAAATGAAACAATTATCTGGGCGTGGTTGTGTGCGCCTTTAGTCCTAGCTACTTAGGAAGCTGAAGTAGGAAGATCACTTGAGCCCAGGAGTTCCAGGATACAGTCAGTTGTGATTGTGCCACTGTACTCTAGCCTGGGTAACAGAGCAAGACCCTGTTTCAAAAAAAAAAAAATTATATGTAATCTAATTTTGCAACTATAGAAGCATGAAACAGTGGCAAATAATAGGATTCATGCACCCAGGTTTCAGCCCAGTTTTACTGTTGACTATGTATGTGACATAGGACAAAACAGATAATTTCTGAGGGCCTCAGTTTTCTCATCTGAAAATGCAGGGAGAAGTGTTAGAGGAAGAAAAGGGTGCTAGATGATCTCTAAGACCGCATGGGGGTATAAGACAAAATAATGGACTTTGGCATCAATCAGATTCAAACTTCAGTTCTGCCACTTTCTGTGTGGTGTGTGATACCATCTGTCCCTGAGAAAATGTTAAGTCTCCCTGAGCCTGTTGTCTCATCTCTAAGACGGGGACGATGATCACTGCCTCACTGGACTACTGTGTAATTAAATGACATCCTAAATATCCATTCTTGGCACTCAAAAAATGCAACTTTCCCTTCTTCCTTCTCTGAGCGATCCACTCCTGGTACCTAATATGCCCAATTCACTTGGGAGCCATGCCCGTACTCGTCACCCCGGAACAGAAACCTGCTGACCCAAGAATCTAATTGTTGACACCTGAAATTAACAGCATTAATTTTGAACATCAGAAGGAAGCAAATAAGCCATGGTGGGAGGGCAGTTAAGAGAAACTCCCTATAGATTTGGGTTTCATCCTCTCAGTCTTTTGGGGTAAACCAAGACCCAGATAAATTCAGGGCACCGGAAACTTAGTTCCGCCCTCCTTCTCTCAATCAGAATCATCCACCTACCTGCAGTGTCACAACAGATAAAGCATCTGATATTTACAAAAAGTTTTCAGCATTTTCTGTCACATGGTTTTCTTAATTTCATCTTCACAAAGACCCTGCAGTGTAGCCGGAACAGCTCCTACTATCTGCATCTAACAGAGGAGGTGTCTATAAGCTACAAAAGATTATTCCAGCATCTGAGACAGAGCTGAAAGAAAGGTGCTGATCTCCTGTCTTCCCAAGCTCCTTTCTGCTCATCGGGATGCCTTCGTTGTCTGTTTGTCCTCACCAGGAGAAGTCCAAAGTGGCTACAAGAGAACTGGCTCAGTGGTGGAGCCACCATCCCAAAGTGAGTTTCCCGTAGCCTGGCCCCCACATTCTCCGTCTTCTTTCAGTCCTTCCTTTCTTCTTTCCTTCCTTTCTTTATTCCTTTAGAATCAGGTGTACAGAACTGAGTTAATCAGAACCCCCATTTCGTGGTCTATTATTATTGTCAGTCAAAAAAGTGCCCCTCAATGGCTGTATCTTACTTGATTATTTTTTCATCTTTATTCCTCACCCACAATTCCATTTTTATTTTCCCCTCCATAGACAAACATTCTCATTCCAATATACCTTTCATAGATTTATTTAGAGATATTTTTAAATCACAGGCTATGTTTTATGTTTGAGTTTTATTTTAACTGAAAGGGATTATCTATGTATTGTCCTGTTTCTTGAGTTATTTTATTTAATATTATATTTTTGAGATCTATCCATTTGGCTAGATATAAATCTAAATGATTGTTTTTGACAGATGTTGAGGATCCAATCATCCCATTAGATTTTATGTTTCTGTTGCCTTGGAAATAAAGGGTCATTTAGTTTGCTCCCAATTCTTAGCTACCACAGTTATCACTGGGCTGAACACCTTCATAAACACCTCCTTGAGGACTTCCCTGGGTTATATTCCTAGGGACAGAGACGCGAGTCACAGAGTACAGGTATGCTTAATTTCACTAATTATGCCAAATCGTGCTCGGAATAGCTGCACCAGTTTACACCATCCCCAGCAGTGCACGAGAATCCCAGTTTCCCCGTGTCCTCACCAACGCTCAATATTATCTGACTTTCTAATGTTTGCCAAATGATGAGTGTAAAGTAGTACTGTTATTTCAATTTGCATTTCCTTGATTACAAGTAAGATTTAGCATCTCTTCAAATGTTTATTAGCCATAAGGATTTCCCTTTCTGCCAATTGCCTAGGCATATCCTTTGCCTATTCTTCCTATTGAATTTCCTGAATTTTTCTTGTTGATTTATAGGAGTTGCTTTTATATTCTAGATATGAATTTATTCTAGGTTTAGACACACATACTTCCCATTTGTACAAAAGTTGAGAAAAAAACTTTGCTGAGAAAGCGAGACAGAATGGGGCTTGTCTTGCCAAGAAACTCTTCCTCCCCAACACTTTCCCGTATCTATTAATATAGTATGGAAAGGTCACTTTATTCGCAAAGAAGCTAATGAACTGTCGGTAAAACCAATTTCCTAATGTTCTGTTCTCTGCCACATTTCAGCAGTATTACTGTAACCCCCTAAAAAAAATCCCTAGAGCCTCTGATCTGATTATGTATTGATTTTTTTTCCATCTGCATAAGGAAGACTGTGTCTGCGGTTCTGGACAAGTAAGAGTCTGGATCATCCACTTCTCTGGAAAAAAACAGAGGATAGATCAAATACTTGGCAACAAGGAAGCAGACGTGTGTTCCGATCACTTTCTATTCACTGGATTGGAGAAGGAATAATTACGCACCCTGTAGAGAGTACAGCATGACTGAGCACATGATGCCTGAAGCCAGCCAGATGAGAACATCAACAGTTTATTAATCACATATTCTCACAGCTGAGGGGCTGACAAGGGTGGTGAGATTTCACAGGCCGTGCAGGACCACACAGGGACTGCACTTGGGAACAGAGTGAGCCAGCGGGGGCTATGGGAGGAAGTCTGAGCTGGTTTCTGCAGGAGGAGGTGATTTGCTTGTTTGAATAATTTCATGGGCTGGCAGGAAGGTGCAACCCATCAGGTTGAGGACCAGGTGGGGTGCAGCTGGTCTGGCTGACGGGGAACTGCCCGGGTGAACAGCCTTTGGCATTGAGTGATGGGTACAAGTGAATGCAAAGCTTCCAGCAAGGCCTTTGGAGGCCTGTAAGGCTCAAAGATGGCAAAGCAGTACTTAGCATTTTGGGTCTTACAGTACATAATGCTTACAATTTCACAATGTCAAGTCCCTTTTTCCTACTAATCATGCTTGCTTTATTTCAAATATAAGAAAAGGAAAGCAAATGTACCCCTGACAGGCTAAAGTGAGATTAGAGTGTTGTGATTGGCTAGCACTATAGGCTACCATGTTTTCCTGAGGATGAAATAAGAGCGGTCAAAAACACTTATTCTCCTTTTGAAATGATCACCTGGTTATGCTAATGGAAGGCTGCTTTCTAGCCACAGTACTCCCGCTTTGTAATCCACCCTCCAGATACCAAGAAACCAAGCCATTACTGGAGCCCTGGACCATTCAGATATTTAGAGATTCCCTTCTTTAGATGGAATAGAAGAAACACAGATAATAGCAGGATATTGCTTGACAATGCATTTTATAGGAATAGAGACAGAACAGAAGTCTTTTGGCTAGTAGTAGTGTCTTCATTTTGTCTTGATTGAAAGAATTAGAGTAGAACTGAGACCAGAGAAGCAATTCCCCTGTGGTGGGCAGAAAAATGGCCCGTGAGTATGTTACCTTCCATGGCCAAGGGATCTTGCAGACATGATTGAATCAAGGACCTTGAGAGATTAGAATGAATTACCCAGGTGGGCCCAAGCTAATCCCATGAGTCCTTTAAAAGAGAAGGACTTTTCTAGAGGGAGCTGTGACAACTGGGGAATGGCCAGAGAGAGATGCAGTGTTGCGGGATTTGAAGGTGGAGGGAGGAACCGTGAGTCACTGAACGTGGGCAGCCTCTAGAAGCCAGAGGAGACAAGGAAACAGATTTTCCCCTAGAGCCTCCGGAAGGAATGAAGCCCTGCTGACACCTGATCTTGACCCCGTGTGACTCATGTCAGACGTCCAGCCTACAGAACCGCAAAATAAATTCGTGTTGTTTTAAGCCATTAGGTTTGTGGTAATTCATTACAACAGCAGTAGAAAACTAAGACGCATCCCTAATTTTGGCATGCCTGAAACTGAATCGGCATCTACCCATCTCCAAAACAAAACATGAAAAAGCCAATCACAACTTCCTCTTGATAAAACCTTTCCATTTCCTCAGGACTTCCCCATTTATACCACCACCCTCCTGCCACATGCCCTCTCCACCACCTGCTCACACCTCACTCATCCGTGCACAGTGGCGGCCTCTGCCTCTCTCCCCCTTTGGTCCTGCATTTCAGGACGCACCAAGACCTGCTCCTTCTTCCTGTATCCCCGCCTTCCCCATTCTACAGGTTTGCGATGAGGCTGTTTTGCAGTCCTCCCTTTTAAGTGTCTGCATGTAGTCCTCTTCCGCTCCACAACCATTTTAATCACCTCTCCGTCTCCTTAGAGCAGGCTAGGGAGAGCGTATCTTGATAAGTCCTTGGGAGGAGTTTTCCAGAACTGAGAGCAGCCACTTGCAATTTCAAAATTATGTCAGTTCACTAAGTTTTTTATTAGCCCCATCAAAGCCAATTCTTCTTCCCCAGATCTTGCAAATGTTTACGTATTGATGAATAAATATTAAACGTTCAAATAGTAAAGTTCAGATAAACCAGGAAAACGATGCACTAAACAGAATAAAATTAAGTCAGTCGTTTGAGGAGTTACAATATCAATTCAAATAAAAATATTCAAATAAAAACAAATGAAATAGATTATTTGTTACGTCTTAGGGCTGAGTCTCGCATCTGGTATGACATGGTAGGAAGGAGGGAAACTGTCAGCCAGACGGTGTGGCAGTTCACAAAGACAGCTAATTCTGTTGAAGCAAGATCTCTGAGCCAGAGATGACTACAAAAACATAAGCCCAGCAATTAGAAAAAATCTTGGGGAGCCCAGGAAGCTTTCCATAAGGGTCAAGGTGACCCTAGCTGCCCAAGTGACATTTGCATTTGTGTACATAATAAATTACTTTGTACTATGTAGCATAGCATGCTCTAAATTTTTTGTTTGCAGATTGTGTGCATGTGTGTCTTATAAGTAATATATGCTTATAGAATGTGTTACTTCTCAGTTCTGTTCCTGTGTGATTGGATCTCTTCTCGTCTATGCTACTTTACAAAGGCACTGCTATACTAAGATAAATGTGATGTGATCTAAATTTTATATAACATGGTCTTAACTTTATATGATAACTAGTATGGGTTATACTAGATCAGTACTTTTCAAACTAAATCCCTCATTTCCTGCAAGAGAAGAGGAAACAAATGAACAGAACTTAGAGGATCCCAGCCCAACCTCAATCAAAGCAGCTTCTCTTTTAACTGTTTTCTATTTGATTTTGGTATATTTCATTTTGTAAAACAAAAATCAGACATCACCTTTCTTTTTAAAAAGTTTTAAAACCACTGGACCAGGTGATAGATAAAGACTCTCCTCTATGGTTTTACAGATATAAAACATTTTTGTTGTTGATGACAGCATTTTTATTGTTTATTATTTTTCAGAATATTTAATTTCTCATTGAGACAATCATTGCTTTTGGAGAGATTATTCTGGGTTTTCTTGCTTTCATCATTCGGAATGTTCAATTTACTATAAACTGACAAGTTATTTTCTTATTTTGTTTTGTTTTGTTTTTTAATTGACACATGATAAGCACACGTATTTATGGGGTACAGTGTAATGTCTTGATACATGTATACATGTGTAATGATTAAATCGGGGTATTTAGCACATTTATCACCTAATAAATTTAGCATTTCTTTGTGGTGAAGACATTTAAAATCCTCTCTTTAGCTATTCTGAAATATTCAATACAATATTGTTAACCATAGTCAACCCATTGTGCAATAGAACACCAGAATTTATTCTTCCTACCTAACTGTAACTCTGCACCTGCTGACCAATCTCTCCCTATGCCTCCCACCCCCTTCCCATTCCCAGCCTCTGGCAACCACTATTCTACTCTCTAATTTTGTGAGATCAACTTCTTTAGATGCCACATATGACTGAGATCTTGTATTTGTCTTTCTGTGCCTGGCTTATTTCACTTAACATAATGTCCTCCAGGTTCGCCATGTTTCTGCAAACAACAGGATCTTCTTCTCTTTATGGCGGAATAGTATTCCATTAAGTATATACACCACATTTTCTTTATCCATTCATCCCTTGATGGACACTTAGGTTGATTCCACATCTTGGCTATTGTGACTAGTGCTGCAATAAATGTGGCAGTGCACATATCTCTTCAATACACTGATTTCATTTCCTTTTGATATATATCCAGTAACGAGATTGCCAGATCATATGGTAGTTCTTTTTTTAATGTTTTGAGGAACCTCCATACTGTTTTCAAACTGACAACTTTTTAATAAGAACTTCCTATGAAATGCTGAACATAAATTTGCTGAATTTAGCAATAGTGTTGACTGTAATATATTTATTACTACAGGCATTGGAGTACTAGATGCTAAAAAAAGCCTTTTGTTGTCTTAGATCTTAATTGCCACTTATGATGAACTATGTGCAAAACATAATAGCACAACTTTGCAACCTCTATTTCCTCCTGATCCCTTCCCCTCACACACACACACACACACACACACCTCCACCACCACAACCACCACCTATCAGTGTTAGGCTGCCCAGGTCATCTGTCCTCCAGGCATCCTCTCTCTCTATTCAAGCATTCCCAAGTCTAAGATAAGAACTTTGTAAACTTGGGAGTAGCTCCACTTTGCCTACAAGCACCAGAGCTCCATTTTTATATCCTGTTTCCTATTTCTCTTGTGCCTCCTTCTAACCTCTTTTTCCCAGGGAACCCAGTGCCTTAAATGTCAGCCCTTCTCCTCTCCTACCAAACTCGCTCTCGGAAAAAGATGGATAAACTCTCTCAAAGTTTACATTTGCAATGAAGCCAAACGTGGACTCCTTCCCAGGGATAAAGGCCCCTTGGATAGGGGCCTCTGAACAATTAGTACTATCTATGTGGGCTGTCTCAGGAGAAAAGGAGTTTCCCATCACTGAAGGCTTTTGCAACTGGCTCTGGATAACCCTTAACGTGAAAATGAAAAGGAGGCGTGAAGGCAGAGGATGGTGAGTTAGACTAGGTACGGCGTGAGGACTCATCCCAACCTGTGATTCAATGGCTCCAGGATAAAGCAGAATGCAGGATATGTTCTGAAGGAGGACAGAGAAACGATATAGCTTAAATGAGTTTTAGTGAGATTTTTTCTTAAAGATTAACAGGAAAATTGCAAATTCTAGGGGAAACTGGGCCTACCAAGATTCTCAGTTGAGGGTATTGGGCAGAAGGGAGAGAAACGAAAACCTCAGCCACTTGACAATAGTGACCACCGAATTCATCTTTTCTCCATTTCACAGTTTTACCTAAAGGTAAACCAAGGTTTCAGACACCTCCAACCTAGTTTGGGATTTTTTATTTTATTTTTTAAATCACCAAAAGAAGCAGAGGATGGTAGAGGTAAAAATTCTACATTTTTTTTAGTGACTTAGGAAAGGACAAAATTACACAAAACTCGACCTACTTAAGTCATTCATAAAATTAATTAATTAAATAGCTATTTATTTTTTTGCTACTATGTGCCAAGCCCAGCGATACATTTATAATCACCTGGATATGGTCTCTGCAATCTCCGGGCTTACAAACTAGTAGATATGATCGAGTTTGAAATAAGAATTCATAATAAAGTGCACAAGTGTTATGTTAGAGAATTTCAAGACACGTATAGCCTTGCAGCTTACTTTATGAAGAGCAGAAAGTTTCCCAGAGAAAGGAATATTGAAGTTGATGAGTAAGAATTGAAGGGAAAGTGTTCCACATGGAGATCACAGCACATGCAAAGGCCCAGATGGGAGAGATCACGGAGCCCTTTCAAGAAGCCAAAACAAATTCATCGGGGCAGGAGTCAGAGACAAGACAAGAACGGTGGGTAGGGCCAGACACGGAGCATCTTGCGAGCCACGTTACAAAAGTGGAGCTTACGCTAACAGAATGGAAAGCAAGCTGTTGGAGGATTTTTAAGTGGCAACATGATTTTAGAAATTTCACTTTGACAATTTGAATAAAAGATGACAGAGTAGCCAACAAGGAGGAAAGAAGACAAGAAAGATAAATACAGCAGGTTCGGAAAAGAGTGGATGATCCTTTAGGAGGTAGAATTGACAAGATTAATTAGGTGGGGAGAGGAGATCGGAGCTAAGGATGAGTTTCTGGCTAGGACAACCGTGGGCATGACAGGCCCATTATTCAATGTGGGGACACTAGAGGGTGAGGTTTGCAGAGGCAGGAAGATGGTCAGCTCGGTTTGGGACGTATCGAATTGAGATACATTTTAAAGCAACAAGAGGACTCAGAGTGCTGAAAAGTTGATCTAGATATCAGGAAAAAAGTCTTCCTTTCACATTCTCAAAATGCAAAATTGAGAGAAATATCTGAAGGTAAAATCATCCATTCAGTTTCTTCAGTGTCCTATCCAGGGAAAGCTATACTCTTGGTGTCTTTGGATGGCTGTGTATACTGTTCCTCATGATGTCACTCTTGTAGCAGTGTCACCTCCAGCCCACCACAGGGTGGGAGGACACAAGCAAAGAGCAAAACTCAGCTGGGTTGTCAAGTCAGTGGGAGGACTTGGGCAGGCCACGCATGACTATTAAGAAGCAGCCTGCGTCTGTCCCTCATTCCACAGCACACAATCTCCTCCTCCCCCAAAGCAGCATCCTGTGCACCCGGACACCAAAGATTCCTGTCTTTAACAACAACGCCAATACTTCGTACCAACACTCCGTTGAATCTTCCCAAAGCCTTAGTCAAATGGAGTAATAACAGTACCTGCTTCGCAGATTTTGTGAGCACTAAGAATTAGAACTAAGCACAGTGCCTGACACATAGTCAGCACTCAATAAATAGTGGGTGGTGGTGGCAGTAGCAATTGGTCATACTGATAACTCATGGTATGATACGATTTTGAAACTCTTAAATCATCAAATCATCAAATACTCGTGTATTTTTCAAAAACAAATTTAGTGCTGAGCATACTCCCTGTTCATCAAAGCAGCTGATAAGCCATTCAGTAGTTTCTCCATATTCTATCTTCTATACATATGGCGTCTAGTGGCTGAAGTGGCATCTTTATTTCAATCTGCTTGATTGGTATTTTTTATTTCTTTGTTCAATGAAAGCTGTTAAAGGATTTCATTAATTTTGACCATTATAGCACATTAATAAAATTTAAGTACACTCTCAATTTTATAACTTATAATTTAGCTCATCATCCTGAAACAAATTTTCAGCACTAAAGGGAATATGCCTATTGTAAAAATTTAACAGATTATACTGACAGCTAATATGGAGATGAAGGTTAAGAGACAGAAAATTGCATCTTATATACATAAAACTTCCAGCCACAGGGTCTTAATCACTTCGGTACCTTCAGTTTCTTAACACAGATCTTGATAAATATTCTTTTGAAGGATGGAAGGAATAGAAGTAGCGTGAGATATGAGGCTTTTAAGAGCAAATGTCTGTTGAGACAATAAACTCATTAGGGATCCCACCAGAAAGAATAATGTCACCAATAGAATACAATAGGGAGACTAAAGTGATGCATAGCTGGCCAAAGTGCGGTCACTGCACCAGCACCGTCCGTGTCACCTGGGAACCTATGAGATATGCAAATTCTGAGGCTCTACCTAAGACCCACTGACTCAGACACCCTGGGTTGGGGCTGAGCAATCTGTCTCCACAAGCTCTGCAGTGGCCTCTGGTACACACGCAGGTTTAGAAACCACGCAGGAGGAAGGCAGGTTTTATAGAGCCTCTGGGTGCTTAAAATGGCAAAAGCTAGGCAGGTGTGTAGACTTGGTCAAAATACCAACAGCTTTGCTCCCAGAACTCTAAATTTACCTGGCACACTTTATACCATTTAAGTTAACTGCAGGTTCCATATAGGCATCTGCATTTCCACTTCTTATTAATTGCCCAACGAAGAGATCTGATTTTGTTATAGAACAAACTAGAGGAAAATTTAATCCATCTATGAGCTCCTTGTGGGCACAGACTGATCTTGTTCATTACTGAACCCCCATTTTCTCTGAGAGTACCTGGCACATAGAAGGTACTTAATACCTACCTGTTGAATACATGAGGATACTCTGCATGTGGGAAGGACTGACCCAGGTGGTCCCTCGAGATGATCTGAGTAGGAGGGTCTATAATAAAGACCTGGTTTAAGTCTCAGTTCTAGCCTTTGCAGCTGTGTGACCTCATGCAGTTACTTAATGTAAGCTTTTTATTTTCCTTAGGTGTACAATGGAAATGATAACAGTTTCTATCCCGTAGAGTTATTTTGAGGATTAAAAGAGAAAATATATGTAAAGGACATAGCAGCGTGTCTGGGAAATTGTCAATAAATGTTAGCTCTTATGGTTATTTTTATCATTTTCATGGTTATAAGCACTTAAGCCTACCCCATATGGCAAACTATTTTCCCTGAAAAGAAACACAGGGAACTTTACTGAAGTCCTTTCTAGAAGGCAGAGAATTATGACTGGAGAGTAAGGTAAGTGCCCTATTATTGTGTGGCCCTTGAGTTTTAGACAGACTTCAGTTGGCTAACAAGGTCAAATGTTTTATGTTTACAGATGTAACTCTGCCAAAATCCAGATCCTTCTACTTTGTATGATAGTTCCAGTCCTTATACTCATGATAGAAAGGAAAATATTAATAGGAAGGAAGGGAGGGACAGAAAAAAATAAAATCTTTCAGAAATTCTATCTTAAAAGAGAAATTCTATTTTTAATAATTATGTTGGAGGAATGCTGGTCTAAGATTCTCCCATCCAAGTACTATCCAGGCCTAACCCTGCTTAGCTTCTGAGATCAGAAGAGATTGGGCACATTCAGGGTGGTATGGCTGTGGTCTAAGATTCTAACAGCTTAATTTTGGATCTTTTGATATATCTTCATACAAATCTAACCAGAGATTTGAAGCTCTGATTGTTGAAATTATTGAAGTACATAATTGTCCATTGAAATTAAATATAGGAAATTACTTAAGGAGCCGGTCTACCATGGAACTTCCCATTTCTCTCTTCCTTTGAGATAATTATCTATACAACAGTAGGCATTACATGGTCAAATATTCACTACACCCCCGCCTAAGTCTGGGATGGAGGAATGGTTATTTGCCTTACACAGGAAGTGTCTCAACATCTGTGTTTCTATATACTGCAGGGTGGCTTGAACTCCAACTAGGAAGCAACTCTTTCCACTAGAGTGGGAGGACGTGTCACTGTGAGCAGCCCACGCTGAACTCTGATAGGAAGCAGCAGCTCAGACATCAGGGGGAACTCTGAACAGGAGCGAGACCAAGAGACATTTCCCCAGGTTAACAAGGAACTGCCACGGGCACTTCACAGAACACCTTGGAAGCAGCAAACCTCCATAGAAATGTTTGGTGAAAGTTCTACTGAAAATGTATTTTAGAAGTTGCAGGTGAAATGATTGCAAGCTTCCTTCCAGCAGGAAGTTTCAGAACTTTCTTGGAATTTTTCGTGCTTTCCTTGCATGGGCTCTGCCGTGGGCAAACTACAAAACATTCCAATCCCCTGTACTTCCTTGCATTTATGAATATTTTCACGTTTTTTTCTCTTGAACGCATTCACTCTATCTTGCCGGTTTTTGTTTCTGTTTTTGTTTTGCTGACCCCTCAATTCTGGTCAATGTCTTGCTCTTCCCCTGTTCATTTGGACTTGATACTTCAGACCTTCCCTCACAGCCAGATATTCCGCAGGACTCAGCTATCAGGGTTTTTTTTTCCTTCAAGTCCTAACTTGCACGCAAGTCATACCCATTCTAACCACAAGAGCTCAGCTCTAGGATCTCCACTCGTCCAGGAGGGAGGTCAAGAGCAAGGAACCTAAACATAAGTGAACAAACTCACTTATAAAGAATAGAATACGAAAGGCATATGGCAAAGAAGAGAGCCAGCAGAAGCTAGAAGAACAGGGATCCATAGCAGACCAGTGACTCTGCCCTTTGCCATGTTCACAAAGGGTTCTCATCAGACAGTAGGGAGTATGAGCATTCAAAAAATTAACGCTGGAGGTTGGAGAAGGGGAGTAACGAGGAAGATATTGCAGACCTTGCAATTTGGCCTTAATAACACAAACAAATTTAGGGAAAAACATTAGGACCTTGCAATTGCTTTCCCATCTGTTTCTTGCCTGGTAAGAAAGAGAGAATTGACATATAGGTAAGAAGAATGAAGCCAAGACATATGATCTTCTAGTTTCTGTCCTACTCTGGTGTGGAGAATTTGTGGCCAGATAATACTATGTAAGTCCGGGAAGACAGCTAGACCAGTTCCTCTGATATTATGTAGCTTTCCTGCTGAAACTGAACCAAGCATATATCTTAAAGGGAGCTGAGTTTTTCCTATGAAAAGCTTCAAAGTTACTCTATGCCTCTTTAGTCATGGCTAAACATTAACTGCAGGAGAAAGTGGGTGCAGTAGACAAGAAGTCAATATGCAATCAGCAGTCTGTCTTCCCAGCTCTTCTGAAAGGCCTTCCAGAATGACAGATACAGAACCGGAGACATGGAGGCCTTTGGTCTAGTACTGAGTTTAGGGTTATGGTTGGATGACTTTCTGCATAAGATCTTAAACTCTTCATGTTCTATTGAAGAACTGAGTTCCAAATGGAGCAAATTTAACACATTAATGAACTGCAGAGACAGCATTAGAGCAAAGTATGGTGAATGTAGGAAAATTATTAAGACTCAAATTTTTTACTTGAGGCCCTGTGCCTGGATAGAAATCTTTACCTTTCTCGAAAGACAAAATTATAATAAATTTAGTTATAGATAAAATTGGCTTCTATTCATGATTCATGAATCGGGGCAACTCCTATTCTACGGGATAGAATGTGAGCTCTTACAGGGCCAGGGCAGAACAGCAGGTCTTGTAAGGTGAGAACAAGGAAACAGAACAGTAGAAAAAAAGCTGATTGGTTAATATCAGGTTACTTTTTTGGGGGGCGGGGGGGCGTGTAAGGGGTAAAGCAGAAGGGATTTTCTTATTACAATGATTCAGGTAGGCTGGAATCTCCTGTTTTTAGGAATGACTGGTCTGTTTCGGGTTCTATCTGCTTCCTTAAAGTTTCAGTTAGGTTATGTGGCATTTAGCATGAGTGACCCCATTTTGGTTTGGTCTAGTCTCCTGGGGCTGAGTGCAGGAGCTCAGTCCAAAACTATGGCTTCCCATAATTTTTGTTTAACACCTTATTTCTCATAAACAAGGTCCAGGCTCCTGGAGGAGTAGGAATCACCAGATCTAGAATGATGGGACAAGTCTAGAATATCTTAATCCTTATTAATTGCAGTTTAGACATGTCTTTGGAACAGAGGATGAAAGGAAGTGGTGAAAAAAATAAGATTGACAAAATTAAAATATAAATGCCATTAAAGAGGATCTGCCTGCAACAAAATAGAACCACAGACAATGGAATCGTAAAATATTTTTTAAAAAAAGGAAAAATATGGGGCTCATATTTGCCCTAGTGCACTGATTCTCAAACTTGGCTGCACACTGAAGTCAACGGAGAAGTTTTAAAAAAATATTGATGCCTGGGTCCCACCCCCAGAGATTCTGATTTAATTGGTTGAGAAGTGGCTAGTCTTTCTCTTTTTCAAGCAACCGATGTAGTCATGTCTGAATGAAGTCGTTAATCAAGATCAGCAGAACCTCTGCGCTCACACCCACACCAGGATGCTTGCAACAAGGGTCACAAAGAGTGTACAATTAGTATGTCTTTGTTCCTTTTTTAGGCTGCGTGCTTTGTTTATACTTTATTTCTTATTTTTTTATTACCTTAATACTCCCCAAAGTTGTCAGTAGACTTTGACAGGATGACAGCTGCAGGAAAATTTAATTATATAAGAAAACAAAAGTCGGCCCTAATTTATAGAAATGTTATTGCTGACCTCTAGGGGGAGCTCAAGGCTCCTTCTCCTCTCTTCCATTCCAGTCACCATCGAGAAGCATTGCTTAGGTTTAAGTTTAAGATTTTATCGGCTATTTCATATTAGATGGCACCACATTGCCAAGTTAACATTGTTGTAATATGGGTGTGGTCTCTTTCAGATTCCCTTCGTCTTCGCAAACAGTGCGTAAAAAAGGGTAAGATCTGCATGTGGGTTTTTATTTGGGAGACAAATGGTTTACTGTTGGCTAGTTTGTACATGTTACTACAGCAAAAAGGAGTTCCTCACAAGGCCCATTAAAACTTCTTGGAGTTCCGAATTAGGCTGAGGAGCTAATCCTATGGCCTCATCTTCATCAGAGATGTTCCAAATGCAGGCAGAAGGTAGAGCCTTCATACCCCTGCATGAAACTAGTCACTTAGTGTAGTGACTGACCCAAGGCAGCACTGTAGCCTTCAGAGGGGCAGCTCCCTTCAGCAGAGGGCAATTCCCAGAGAGGACAGGGCAGTGAGCAGCCACCACTCCAAGCAGCTGGGAAAATCAGTACCTTTAACCTGAAGGGAAGACCTAGGTGACACACCCACAACAACCACCACAAAATTCTTTTGAGTTCATATATTTAAATATAAACATTTATGGCTGGGCGCGGTGGCTCACGCCTGTAATCCTAGCACTCTGGGAGGCCGAGGTGGGCGGATCGTTCTGAGCTCAGGAGTTCGAGACCAGCCTGAGCAAGAGCGAGACCCCATCTCTACCAAAAATAGAAAGAAAATTAATTGGACAGCTAAAAATATATATATAGAAAAAATCAGCCGGGCATGGTGGCGCATGCCTGT
>RJWJ010000524.1:0-218693 GCA_004363605.1 Indri indri
ATCTTGAAAAAATAATGATTGTCTAATGTAAAAATAATAATAATATATTGAGGGCTTCATAAATATGTAGAAGTAAAATATATGCAAACAATTGCACAAAGGAAGAGAAGGGGAAATGAAAGTGTACTTTTGTAAGATTTTTATGATGTATGTAAAGTAATATAATATTTGAAGGTAGACTTTGGTAACATAAAGATATATATTTTAAAACCTAGAGAAATGAGTCAAAACAAATTAATAAAGTATAGCTAATAAGCCTACAAATGAAATAATATTTTTTAAAAAACTATTAAATCCAAAAAAACATAGGAAAAAGGGGGAGGAAGGGAGTAAAGAACAGATGAGACAATTAGAAAAACAACAGATTTAAGTTCAACTAGATTTATAGTCATATTAAATGTAAATGATCTACACATTTCAATTAAAGGGCAGAGATTTATCAGAATGGATAAGAAGGCAAGATCCAGTTTTATACTGTCTACAAGAATCCACTTTAAAAATAATAACATTTAGAGTAAATGTAAAAGGATAGAAAATGATATCCCCTGTGCTAACATTAATCAAAAGAAAGCTGGAGTGGCTATATTACCCTCAGAAAGTAGACTTTAGAACAAGAAAAATTACAAGAAATAAAGGATTATTTCATATTGATAAAAAGGTGACTTCATGAGAAGTTAACAATCCTAGCAAACGTCAACTCCAGACATGTAAACTAGATCCCATCCCCATTAACCTATTCAAGGGCAACACTTGGACAAATATTCCCTCTCCTGTAGCACTAATTTTTCCTTTTCGCTAGAACTTTTGCATTAGCATATACAGAAGCTGTCATTTATTTTAAAACAAATGAATCCTCTCTTGACCCTAAATCCTTCTCAAGCTAATGCTGAACTCCCTTTTTTCCTTTATATAAAATTTCTGGAAAGTGTTGTTTATACTTGCTCTTTTCAAATACTTTCCTCCCATTCTTTCTTAAATCTATTAATATTCCAATCAGACTTTTGCCTAACAACTCTACTAAAATTTTTTTGTCAAGTCTACAAATGACCTTCACCTAAATAAATCCCGCAGTCAATTCTCAGGCCCTACATACTTGATTTAACAAAAGGATTTGACGCAAGTGATCACTCTCTACTCCTTTGTAAGCTTTCTTTTCTTGGCTTCTAAGACTCTATACTCTCTTTGTTTTCCTCCTATTTCCTTCTCAGTCTCTTTTTCTTTCCTAGTTTATTCCTGACCTCTTAATATTACAGTATTCTAGGGATCAGAATTTGGCCTTTTTCTCTTTTCTATCAAGAAAGTAAGGTAACTTTCTTGGTGATCTTACTGGGTTTCACAGCTTTAAATGCCAAATATATGCTTGCTAATGACTTTCAAATTTATATCTCTAGCCTAAACCTCTCACCTGTTGTAGGGAGTTGTATATCTAATTACCTATTCCAATATTTTTTACTAGATGTTTAATGGGGATCTCAAATATAACATGTCACACACTGAACTTATTCCTCCCTGCAAAACATCTATCCCCCCAAGTCTTCTCCATGTTAGTAATGGCACCTCTACGCTTTGTAATGCTTTGCCAGAAACTTTGATGTCCTCTTTTTAAGCCTCTCTTTTTCTTACGTACTACAGCCAATATGGAAGCAAATTCTATCAGTTACACTTCCAAAATATATCCAGAAGTCCATCATAACTTACCTTCTCCATTGCTACCACCTGGTTCATGCCACAGTGATCTCTCACCCAGATTACTGCAATAGCTTCTAATTGGTCTCCCTGAGTCCACCCATGATTCCCTTCCATCCGTTTTCAATACCAGCAGCCAAAATGATTCTTTCGAAATCTAAGTTATTGCATTTCCCTTTCTACACCATTGCCCCATATCACTTAGAATCAAAGCCATTAAATCACTTTCACTTAAAAATCTCTATCTTTGGCTGTGCTGCTAGGGAATACAGCCTAAGACAAGCCAGACATTATCTGTAAGGTACTGAAAGAAAAATCTGTCAACCTAGAATTCTACACTGGGATAAGGAGATATCATTGAGAAGACTTACACGGAGGGACCTATGAAAATCTGTGTATCACATGTTAATTCCTACCAGAGAGCATATACTGCAGAAGTAGAATTAAACAACCAAGTGGACAGATGACTTATCCAGTAGATGTCAACCAGCTTGGTCCTTGGCCACCTCTGTACTTGCTAATTAATGCAGTAGCTATGGTGGCAGAGTTGCTGTCTATATATGCACCAAACTGTATTGGCTTTGGATTACCAAGACTGATGCAGATGCTACTATTTCTCAGTATTGGCCAGACAGCTGCAGGCATTAATGCCAAGCACCCAATACAGCACCATCCCTTGACAGGTCCAACCAACCACCTAGTGGCAAATTTTTTACATCCAACTTCTTCAACTCTGAAAAAGGCAACATTGCTCCTGCCTGGTGTTAACATGTCAGTCAATCCCTGGTATCATTTGCCTTTCCTTCCTCCGGGGTTTCAATCAGGATCACTAGCTGATGGCTCATTGTTTCTAATCTGCTGGCATGGGGCCTCACATAATATCATCTGGGACCAAGGACCCATTTTAGCAAAGAAGATGATTCAGGGAGCACTTGTCCTGTCACATTCTACATGATCCGGAAACTGCCAGCCTATAAGTAGGTGGAACAGATACATTGAAATGCCAGCTTGGAAATGACACTATCTGGGATACTATCTTTCAGGATGTGGGGTGTGTCTTAAACCAGTAGCCATAACATAGTATCATTTTCCCAAAAGGTAGAATACATGGATTTGAGGTCAAGGTGTGGAATTAGGACTGGCCGCATTGATCGCCACTTCCAGTGACTCACTTGGGGAACTGGTGCTTCCTATCCTGCAACTTTAGCCTCTGTAGGTCTAGAGGTCCTAGTTTCCAGAAGTGAATGCTTCTGCCGGAGGCACTCTCTCATTAAATTTAGTTGTGGCAGCTACTCGGTCACTCTGGGTTGCTCAGCACTCATAAATAGCAGTATTAGGAGAAAGTAGGCCTCTGGATACATATGAAGGAAGGGAAAAACTATGTGTGATGCTCAGGCAATCCACTGAATCATTTCTTGGTACTGCCATGCTTAGTTCTAATTGTAAATGGGCAAGTACAGGGACCACAACTTGATAAATGCATGGTAACTAGGGGCTCGGTCCCCTCAGGGATAAGGGTACAGGCCCACCAGGTTTACTGCGTAGACTAGCAATAGTGCTTGCCAAAGTTAAGAATGGGTAGTAGAGGAAAGAGATGATGAGGGTTAGTTTAGGCTTCAGGACAAATTGAAACAGTTTTATCCTCCAGTACCTAACATGAAATGTTTACGAAAGAGTATCACACAGCATATTATTAATTGCCGGACTGAATAAACACTCGTGGGCACTCTGGGCAGGCTAATAGAACATTGCCTCTTAAAATTTATTGTCTTTAAATATATTTAAATCTATACTCTTTATATATTTACTTAGAAGGGATACTGAGCACTGTGTGGATGGAGGGTGGAGAATGATAACTGTTAATCATTCAATTAGTTTCTGGTAAATTATTACTTTGCTTTTCTCCTGAAGATATTTCCCTTAGAGTCCTTCATTTCTCTATTCCAATCTTGACTAGTTTTTCCCTGGGCCTGCTGTACAGCTGTTATCTGAGAATTTCCTTTGTCTCTCTTCTGTGTTGAATGCATTGTTTCCTGGGTTAAATGTCATTGTCTTGGAGGTTATGTAAAATAGTGCTTAAAAACATGGGCTCTGGAGTTAGACTGTCTGATTTCAGAGTCCAGGTCTACATTATACCACCTTGGAGATATTGCCTACCTATGCCTCAATTTTCCCAGCCGTAAAATGGTGGTGAAAAGAACAGTACAACAGTACTTACCATTTCGTCATTCTGAAGAGCAAATGCACTAACATATAAATATTTATTACTATTGTCTTGTTGAAATATGTTTTGGTGGAGTACACAGAGTTTTTTGACAAATGTGTAGGAGTATAATTTTTGATACTTTGTATAGCTAATAATGCTACTAACACTTGATCATCTGATTGGGTATAGAATTCTAGGTCGAAAATTATTTGTCTTAAGACTTTTAAAGGCATTGTGCTATTTATTTTGTAGTTTCCGGTGCTGCTGTTGATGAGTCTAATGGCATTCTGGTTGCTATCCTTTTGTAAGTATTTTTTTTTTTTATGTTTGGGAACCTTTTAGTATCTCTTATTTTTGGTGTTTTAAAAATGTCATTCTGATGTGCCTTTGATTATTTATTCTTTTATTTATTTTGCTGGCTACTCTGTCGACCCTTTACTTTAAAAGTTCTTCTTCTGTTACTTCTTTGATAATTTCCCCCCCAGTTCTCTCTTTCTGTTCAGGCTTCCTGGGACTCATATTAATTAGAGATTGTATCTCAGGGATTGATCCTTAGTCTGATCTTAGTCTGCTGGAGCTGCCATAACAAAATGCTACAGATTGATTGTCTTAAACAACAGAAATTTATTTCTCATAGTTCTGGAGGCTGAGAAGTCTAAGATCAAGGTGCTAGCAAGCGAGGTGTCATTCTGAGGTCTCTTCTCTTGGCTTGTAGGTGGCTACAATCTTGCCGTGGGCTCACGTGACCTCTTCTTTGTACGCAGAGAAATATCTCTGGTGTCTATTCTTCTTATGAGGATGCCAGATCTATTGGATTGGGACTCTACCTTATGACCTTGTTTAACCTTTATTACCTCCTTAAAGGCTCTGTCTCCAAATACTGTCACATTGGGGATTAGGGCTTCAACATATGAAATTTGGGGAGACACAATTCAGTCCATAGGAATTCTTTAATCACATTATCTTTTCACTTCTATTTTCCCCCTTTTTGAATTTTTTATCTATTCTGGGTGAGTTCTCTTCCCAAGCTTCTATTGAATTACTTTGCAATTTTTACCAGCATGTCTTTTATTTCTAAGAGCTCTTTTTTTATTTTCTGATTTTTTCCCTTTACTTAACTTTCTGTTTTGTTTCATTGATGCAGTATCTCTTATCTTTTTGAAGGTGTAAATGATAGATGTTTTTTTTCCTCCCCCTACATTAATTGTCTGTGTTTTTTACTGAATTCTTTTTTTTTTTTTTCTGTTTTCTTAGTACTCAGCCTCTCAAATTGGAGGCTTTTTCAAATATTTGGTGATGTTCAGCTCTCCCTTGTCATGTAAAAGTGAGGTACAAAAATATCTCAGAGAAGGCAGGGCTTGTTGACTAAATAGCAAGATGAGTTTTCATTATGTGATCCCAAAATTCCAATATAGATCTTTTTTTCCGGGGCTGATTAGTGTTACAGTAGTTAGCTTAGGTAGGATGGGTTAGGTTAGCTGCAGTAAAACAATAACAACAACTCAGTGCCTTAACATAACACATGTCCATCATTCCTGCTACATGTCCCAGTGATGGTTGGTGGTAGGCTCTGCTCCAGTCACAGAATTAATGCAAATCATCTTATGATGTCGCTATTCCATCAGGAGACTTTGTCGGAGCAGGAAAAAAGAAAGCACGGAAAATTGCACACTGGTTTTTGAATGCTTCCACCAAGAAGTATTGTGTATTACCAAGAAGTATTAATAATACACATGACTTCTGCTCATATTTTGTTGACTAAAGCAAATCCCTTGTCCACACCTGACTTCAAAGAGTGGGAAAGTGCACCCTCCCCAAGTGTCCAGCAGGAGAGGAAAGCCAGAAATACTGGCGAGTAGCCCACTGTTTATCACACTGACTGATTCTCTCCTTTAACAAAATCTTATTCTTGGATTCCTCATTCCTCCTTAGCAGATTACTCAGACACTCAACATCCATTTGGTGAAGTATTGGGAAGTGGCATCCTTTACTACGAGGAATGAAGTATGCTCATTAAATTAAAGACAACCCAAGAAAAGCTAGATGAAAATAGAAGGATTCCTCTGTCTACTACCCTTACTACAGCAGTTAGAAAGCAACAAAATCCCTGAATTTCCATTTTTCCATAATCTTATGTCTTCCTAAAGTCACTCTTGATCTCATCACAACACCAGTCAAGAGGTAAATCCAGGTGAAAATGAAGATGACAGCAAACAGAGTTGTGGTTTGGAGCTGGTTGTGGCCAGCCTCCAAGTGACCAGTTTTATAATTTATTGTTAATTTATGCAGCTACACACAAAAGGAAGTGAAGCTGGCAAAAGATGCCATGGTAATAGAAAGGACTTTCAGGATCCAGAGCCCTGGACAACAAAATAGTTTATCTTCGGGTACCCAGGAAGTAAGGGTATTAATAGAATTCAGGTTGCTTCCACAGAAGCAATTTAGATTCTTCAGTAATAGAGGAGAGGTCAAATTTGAAGGTATCTTCCTCTCAAAGCCTGCAACACCCTTGAGAGTTAACAAGTCCCAAGCATTACTGCTTTGGGATGCCAGGCACAAATGTGATTGCAAATGAGGAAAAAGTGTCTCCATAAGTTCATGAACAGACTTTAAAAGCAACCTTTTCTTCTGCCTCTGATTTCAAAGAAACTAATTGCTCAGGATGCACATAGAAGGCATCTGACTCATTGTTTCTTTCCTTAATGCTATTGGATGTTCAATTAATAATGGTAATAAACAACCACACATATTCATTGAGCAAATACACAAAGCTAAAATTAGCATCCTTGTCATAAAACATTGATTTGTTCCAAAAGTTGGAGCTAGATTAGCCGGCAAAAGAACAAGCTGATCTTGTCACCCTAAGTCACCTCTCTGAGCCCTCTGAGCACGGGCAACCCTAGACTCATTCCTGTTGTAAGTGGAGAGTCACTGAGAGAGCTCCTAGCCCACTGCTAGGCCTCCAGATATGGCCCTCTGTCCCACATCCTCCTTTTCAGCTTCAAACAACCCAGACTGGCAGCTCTATGCACTTGCCCCTGTGCAGAGGGGCTCGACACCTCTGGAATACAGTATAAAAGTTGCCATTTATATCTTCGAGGTCCTATATCATGTGGCAGCTTATTTGCTAACTGAAGTCCCACACTGATCAGTCATTGGAGGTAGTCTACCTTGGGGAGTGGTGTGACCTTGGAGGAAGTGGCTTTCTCTGCAGAGGGGCAATCCCTAAAGGGGCTGACAGTTGATGGCTGTTGGCCCACAACATCCCAGGAGCTGGAGCAAGAGTCTTCATTGAATGGGGATCTGGGCAGCACATCCCTGCATCCACCACACGGCTACTTCCAGGCATCTCTCCCTGAAGACTCCCCCATCATACCTCAAACTCCTTCAAATTTCTGCCCAAGATAAACTTTGTCCACAGTTTTCAGACCAGCATCACTTGCCCCCAAGCTCTCCACCCCTTCTAATGACCCACTTCATTATTTCCCCACTTTGTCTCTGATTTGTCACACTGTCTCATGTACGTCTGTCCCTAGATGGGTAAGCTTAGTTCTACATTTATGGTTATGTTCACCTAGTAACTTTCCTCTATTGTTGACAATAGTCAGCTCTCTGTCTAAAGAATTTGGCTCCAAATAATGAAATGTTCACTGAACACGTCCTACTTCTTGTCTTTTGAACATGCTTTCATTGTGTAACTGGGAGACACAGGATGGATATCAATTAACTTTCAACTCTAGGTTCCAAACCATAGCTTGCTCCCACAGAGTTGGCTTCTTTCATGTTTCTCATGAACAAAATTCAATCTAATTTACTGCAAAAAGTATGTTCCTGTCAATTCAGTCCACTCACATGAGAAACCTACTGGCCTCTCTGAGGGAAGGGAGGAAACAATTCCCCAAAAGGACAAGAGAAACAAGGCCAGCGAGGGCTAGAAACCCCTCTTTTAATCTCTTCCATCTGAAAATAAACCGAGAAGACGAGTTGATAAACTCATTCTCCACCATCTATTTAGTAGCCTCAGCAGTATTATGCTTCACTGGGAAAAACAGCTTCCAAGTCTCTGAGTCACTGTTTTTACCTAAAGCCATCTATGTACACTCTGAGTGCCCTCATTTTAATGATTAATCAAGAAATAATTCA
Source organism: Indri indri (assembly GCA_004363605.1). NCBI lineage: Eukaryota > Metazoa > Chordata > Mammalia > Primates > Indriidae > Indri > Indri indri. Next base: position 8,036 of record RJWJ010000524.1, read on the forward strand.
ATAATTCATCATTTCAATACCGCATCCCTTTGTGCTCCATGTACATTAGGACAAATTAGGTAATACATTTTCTGGCATTTATTCCATTCAATTGAATACCTCTTCAGGTTTTTAGCTCTAGTCTTCAAGTATTGTCTAGCATAAGTGGTCTGTGTGAGAATTGTGAATTTTTTCCCAACATAGTTTCTTTCCTAAGCATAATTATATTTATATCCCAGGCTTAAAGGTTCATCTACTCCTTACCAGGGAACTAAACAGGAACTCAGCCTTGATTTTCTCATCTTTGAACAAGCTGTTTTGTCACCTCTAGTTTCTGGTAAAATCTCCCTGCTGTTTGTTCATAAGGCTTCCAAAGTGCACATGAGCAGGAAATGCATGGAGAGACTCCAGAACAAAGTGAGAGCCAAAGTGACTCTCAAGCAATGCTTGGGGAAGAGAAGAGGGGGCAGAGATATTTGAAAAGTTAAGTGAGATAGAAGATGTATATATACTACCCAGATTATCTCTGTTTCCATGTGCTTTTACAAGGAGGGAAAATTGCATTGACATTTGGAAATTTCTATCCTTGAGAAGATATTACCATTGGCTCAATCAACGAGACAACCCTTTGAAATTCTTTTCTGGCTGCAAGGATTGGTTAACATGATAACATATGCACTTTCTCTCTCAGTCTCTTGCAATCAAAAACACACTTGGGTGGGGCTCTCACACCTGTAATCCCAGCACTTTGGGAGGCTGAAGCCAGAGAATTGCCTCAAGGCCGGGAGTTTAAGACCAGCCTGAGTAAGAGCAAGACCCCATCTCTACAAAAAAGAGAAAAATTAGCCAGGTGTGGTGGTGTGTCTGTAGTCCCAACTACTCGGGAAGCTGAGGCAGAAAGATCAGTTCAGCCCAGGAGTTGGAGGTTACAGTGAGCTATGATGCCACCACTGCACTCTATGGGTGACAGAGCCTGTCTCAAAACAAACAAACACACTTGATCAGCATGACCAGCTAGGGTTCAAAGTGTGGTGTGGAAAAGGACAGCAGTTTCTCTCTGGGATGCTATTTCATGCAGGCAGCCCCACACTGAGCATGATCACTTCTAAGCAGCTATTTGGCTTAGGAGGAGCTAATAATGAAAAGGTTTTATTACTTCTGTTGTGGCTGTTTGTTTATTCAGTCATTATAAGTTATCATATTATTATGTAGGGCCTTAAAATTTATATGGACAATGGAAAGGACACTGAAAATACAAAGTAGTTAAGACATGCTCATGCCCTTGAGAAATACAGCACCTATTTGGAAAAACTTCAGGTTGAAAGAAAATTTAATTGTTTTTTGGGGTTGGAGGGATCTTTAGAGATCTCCTAGTTCAAATCCCTCATTTCAGAGGAGAAGAATGCAACACTGAGAACTAAGATGATTTGTGACTTATTTAGAATCATTGAGCTAATTAGTGGCAGAACTGGAACCAGAAATTGGGTCTTCATATACCTAGTTCAATGTACTTTTTATTAATATTATCTAAATTGCCTTCATGGTCTGCAATGATGTGATATCAATTTGAATTAGTTTATCCTCAAAAAATTTTTTCATCTACTTTCATTTTAAATGTTAAGAAAAATCTTTCAGATATACAGAAAAATTCTGAGAACAATTATTAAGGCTTGTGTACCCACTATCCCACTTAAGAAATAAAATAGTATAGTTACAATTAAAGCCCTTTTTGTATCCCTTTTTAATTCCTTTCCTTTATACCCCCTGCCCCAACAGGTAACTAGTATCCTGAATTTGCTGTTTATCATTTCCTTGAATATTTTAAACTTCACTACATATGCATATATCCATAAATAATATATAGTATTATTTTGCATGTTTTAAAGCTTTATAAATGGTATCATACTATATATGTTATTTTTCACCTTGCTTTTTCACTCAACCTATTTTTGAAATTTATGGATATTAATACATGTATTCTAGTTCATTTCTGTTGCTATATATCATAGGAATATACTACCATTTATTTGTGCATTCATATTATTCTTGTCCATGGACATACAGATTGGTTCCAAGCTTTATTCATTTCATGAACATTTGCATACTGTCACCATGGACACACTGAGGATGTATGCTAGAAGTCAAATCACTAATCACATAGTATGCGCATCTTTAAATTTACTGGGTTCCAATGTCAGATCTAGATCCCCATCTTCACTGGGTTTATTCTTATAAATCTATCTGTTTACTTACCATATTGCTGACTTTTCAGCTGAGTAAAAGTTCGAGATTTTAATGATGGAAGATGTAGCTATCTACTGAAGACTGAAGATGCAGGGTTAGTTTACGTATGGGTAGCACAGTTTGGAAATGCAAGGAGACAGAGTCTTTGCACCGAACTGGTTAATTTCAGGGCTTATGGTGAGCTTCAAAGGGAGAATAAACACATAGCTTCAAATAGGGAGACTGGCCCTTCATGTCCTCCTGTGGACATAGGAGGGGCAACAAGTAGAGCCGGCCTTCCTGCAAGTGTAGTAACAAAGAGATTGTGTTATACAAGTTGGTTGGTGCTATTAACACGAAGGTCCTATTATGCATTTTCTGAATCATCCAAAGTTTGTGTGGACTTTGTTTGGATCCTGATTCAATTAAAAGAAACATAGAATAACATTTTTGAAACAATTATTAAATATGATCCTGTACTGAGTAATATGGGATGTTAAGGAATTGTTATTTTGTTAAATGTGAAAATGGCATTTTGGGTAGTTGTTTTTGTTTTTGTTTTTAAGGGATGCCTCTGAAGAACTTACAGATGACATGATGTGATTATGGATGACATGGTGTGTGTTTTTTTTAAGGGCTGTCTCTGAAGAATTCACAGATGATCGATGTAAGGTGGAAGATGAAACAAGATTGGCAGAATGTTGATGATTAGTACATCTGTATGTGGAGTTCATTCTATCACTTGTTTGACTTCTGTGCATGATTAAAATTTTCCATAAATAAAAATTTTAAAAGAAAATCTAACTAAACTTTATCAGAAAGAAATCTAAAAACAGGGTTTCACTCGGTTTGGATGTGAAACAATCTGGTGCATTGAAGGTGGACAAAAACAGAAGAGGGCTGTCTAGAGAGAGGAATTGGGAAGGGAGATGGGAAAACCAGCGAGAGCACATCACCCACCTGCCCAGCATGTATCCTCTCAGCCCTGGGCCCATTTCTTCCAGGGTGCATAGGAAGTTTACTGCTAAAGAATCCCTAGTGAGTTGTTTCAAATTTGCGATTAGGAAGGACAATGTTCCCTGCTTAGTGTGGAAAGCAATTTCCAGTCTTGGTGTGTGGCATTTCCCCCCTTCATCAGAGGCACCTTTGCTTGAGGCCATAGCCCCTGGAGTTGTAGCCTTATTTGCCTGTGGAGCAAGCAGATGAACAAATAGAGACTAACTATGCCTGTCATCGCTGAGTAGTCTGCAAAATCTGGAGGAGGCTTGAAAAATGGGACTGTCTATGGTTTGTGGCTACATGGATTAGCAGGCTTTTGAGGTCCAACATATATATGAAGAAAATCATAAAGGCCGAGCTTAAGGGAAGACTGGGCATCTGTCTAATGGATACAGTCCTCTTCTCTGTTACAAGAAGGCTTTTATTTGTTTGCTTTGAAAAAGACTGACTTGAGAGATTAATAAGTTAAAATACAGAAAATAGGTAGAATTGATTCTTTAAAAGAGCTTTCTTTTTTACAAAAATCATCAAAACAGGAAAACTGCTCAAAATAAAGTAAAAAAAGCACAATTACACAAAATAAGAAATGATAAGAGAGAAATGATCATCAAAAGGAAAGAAGTCTTTAAAGCTGTAAAAGATTATTTTGAACAATTCTATGGAAATAAATTAGAAAACCTAGATGAAATGGATAATTTTTTAGGAAAATAGAATTTATTAAAACTGAATGCAGTAAAGGTCAAAGAGGAAAATTTATAGAGAAGAAATAGGGAAAGTTAGCAAAGAGCTACAACCTCTAAAAAGCACCAGACTCTTAGGGTTTCACAAGGATTCTACCAAACCTCCAGAGACCAGAGACACCCAATGGTGTTTGAACTCTTCCAGAGCAGAAGAAAGAAAACTTCCAACGCTTTTTATGAAATGAATACAACATTGACAGCTAAACTCAATAAATATTGCACTAAAAAGTACGTGTGGAAATTTAATATTCAATAAAGGTGACATGTCAAATCACTTGGGAATATAGACACTTTTATGACAAGTACTGGGACAACTGATTGGCCATTTGGAAAAAGTTAAAATTGAATCCATACTTCATACTATACACCAGGATAAACTCCAAATGAATCAGAGATCTACCTACAAAAAAAAAAAAAAAAAAAAAAAAAAAAAAAAAAAAAAAAAAAAAAAAAAAAAAAAAAAAAAAAAAAAAAAAAAAAAAAAAAAAAAAAAAAAAAAAAAAAAAAAAAAAAAAAAAAAAAAAAAAAAAAAAAAAAAAAAAGAAAAGGAAAGGAAAAAAAAAAGAAACCATGCAAATACTTGCAGAAAACATGGGTAAATTCAACTATTAGCTGGGAGTGGGTAAAATCTAGAAATAAAACAATACTATTAAACTCAAATATGTTAAAATAAAAATAATTTGCTTAGCAAAGAATATCATAATCTATTAAAAAGATAAGGAGTAAATACATGCTACTTACATTATATAAAAGGACAAATCTCCCCAATATATAAAGACCTCTTAAAAATCTAGAGGAAAAAGACCAGAAACCTATGAAAATGGTGGGGGAAAGGCCTGAACAAACACTTTAGAAAAAAATTAATGTAAATGATAACTAATGCACAAAAAGATCCACAAACTTCATTCAGATGAGAAATGCAAATAAAACTTCACTGACATAACATTTACCAGCTTGACAAAAAATCCAGAAGTTTGGAAATACACTGTGTTGTTGAGGGAATAAGAGGCACGCATTGCTTCTGGGAGTGGAAAATAGCACAGCTCCACGTGAAGAGGAATTTGGCAATGTCTAACAAAATTATACACGAATTTTCCCTTCAACTCAGCAATTCCACTTAAGACTCTACCAGGAAGATATACTCCTGGAAAGACAAAATAACACATGTACAACATTATTCATTATGACATTTTTTTGTAATATCAAAAGATTATAAACAACTCAAACATCTACTAATATAGAACTAGTTGAATAAACAGTGATTATTTCCATACGGTGGTGTAATCTGTAGATGAAAAAAATGAAAAAGATCTCTATGCACTAATGTGGAGTGTTCTTGCTAAAAACAGCAAGATCCAGAATAGTGTGTCTAAGTACACTGCCTCTGTGTTAAAAAAGAAGTGGACAAATAATAGATAGTAGAAAAAGAAAAATTTACTTATTCGCTTATTATTTTCCAAAAGAAACACTAGAAAAATAAATCAGAAACTAACACAAGAGGCTACCTATATGGGAAATAGGGCGGAGGAAATAAGGATGGAAACAGTATTTCTCTGAGGATTCTTTTTTATATAGTTTTGATCTTCGAACCACATAAATGTTTTACTGTGGTATGAGATCTAAGTTAAGGTTCACTACGATGCGCTGCCTTGACATCTGATAAAATCAGGACGGCACTGAACTGCAAGTTCCCCTCCCCACTCTGCTGCTGCAGATAATAAGGTCCTCTGGCCAAGCAACCCTCCTTATTACAGGGACCAGGCACAGTTCCTGCTTCCTCCCTTGTTCCCTGCCAGGGCACAGAATTATTCAAACACACATCTTCCCTTGGCAACCAGGGGGTACTCCACCCTTTTGATACTACAAAGCCTGCCTCCCACAGCTCCTAGTTCACTCTGTTCCTGAGTGCAATCCCTGCTCCGCACGGTGTGCTGTGTCCTGCTTCCCCAAGCTGTGAGTATGTGTGATTATTTAATAAACCACTGTCAATCTCGTTTGCCCAGTGTCAAGTGTTGTGTGTCCAGCCATCCCCATAACCCTAGGATGGGAATCTTTCCCTCACCAACGGGGTGAATAGGAGGCTATTAAAGCAGATACCAATTAAAAACAAAATAAAACTTTAAAATAATCAAACTGTAAAACCGAAAACAAACTGAAAAAAGTGAACATAAGAATATATCAAATTGGTAAGGTAATCACCCAGAAAAAAGAATTATTTCAATTGACTTTTGACTATTCACTTTAATGGAATATATTCCAAGATTTAATAGTAATGCACTAATAGTACTATAATTTTGAATTATTTGTGGGACAGAGAAAGTTAGGAAATACATTATTGGGGACCAAGGTTTTCAGAAACAAAAAGAGATATAAATACAACATCAAAGAAGTTTAGAAAAATTGTAATGTTAAAATTTAATGGGAAATATCAATGAAAATCCATGATTTTTAAAATACATGTACCATATGTATAGTATCTCTGTCCACTAAAAGGGCCTCAAAGCAATGTCATTCTTTTTTTTTTTTTTTTTTTTTTTTGAGATAGGGTCTCACTCTTTTGCCCGGGCTAGAGTGAGTGCTGTGGCGTCAGCCTAGCTCACAGCAACCTCAAACTCCTGGGCTCAAGTGATCCTTCTGCCTCAGCCTCCGAGTAGCTGGGACTACAGGCATGCGCCACCATGCTCGGCTAATTTTTTCTATATATTTTTAGTTGTCCAGGTAATTTCTTTCTACTTTTTAGTAGAGACAGGATCTCGCTCAGGCTGGACCAGCTCAGGCTGGTCTCGAACTCCTGACCTCAAACAATCCGCCTGCCTTGGCCTCCCAGAGTGCTAGGATTATAGGTGTGAGCCACCACGCCCAGCCAAAGCAATGTCATTCTTACAGTAATAATCACCGATAGTCCAATTATCTCGGTTTCTATAATTAAAGGAACCAAGATTTCTTGACGAAATGGTGGGAGTAAGTACAAAGTGAGGATAGAACATCTTATTATTCTAGAAAGCACAGAATTGCTCAATTGTCATATGCAAGCCAACTGAGAGGAGCTACCACTGGTAATATGTGGTACAATTTAAACATCAAAAAGAATAATGACTGTAATTTATTGAACATATTGAATAAATAAAACCCCACAAGTCCATGTTTATGCTTTAAACAAAATAGGAAAAAAAACTTAATTGCCACCATTAAAGGTGACATATCATCTCCTTATTCAGAAAATTAATAATTAAAGGGTAACTAAAATTTATTCTCCCTTTTTGGGAGGAATTATAGTTCATCCTCAGTTAATGAGGGAAAGTTTAAAATTTTTTATTTTTTAATTTTTTTTGACATGGGGGTCTCACTGTGTTGCCCAAGCTGAAGTGCAGTGGCGTGATTATAGCTCACTGCAGCCTCGAACTCCTGAACTCAAGCAATCCTCCAAAGTAGCTAGGACTACTGTGCCTGGCTAAAAAAAAAATTTTTTTGAACAGAGAAGAATACCAGATAATGAATGTAGGAGGAATGATAGAAAATTACCCATACTGCAATTGCCAATAAAATAATTTATTCAGGTAAATATCATCAATAAAAATTAAAACCAATAAGTGAAAGGTTGGTGGGAAACGGGACACTTCCACAGTGCCAGATGACTTGGCAATGGCAAAGGGAAAATAATTTCTACAGTGGAAAGATCTGATTGTTACCACCTTAACCTAGTGATCAAATTTAGCATCACTAACAGTGAAGCAATGAGACAACATGTGCCTGCTGATATGATGCAATATAAACTATGCAGCAGCATCTGTGTGGTATCCTTACCAAAAATATTTAATCTCAATCTACTGGTCTAACATCTTTAAATTGTCAATGCTATGAAAAACAGTAAGAGTTCTAGATTAAAAGAAAATAACCAATGCATGATTTTATCTTAGTTGGAAGAAACTACTATGGATGATATTTTTAGGATGATGGGGAAAATTTGATTATGGATCAGGTATTAGATAAGGAAATTCTTGTTAATTTTTAGGTGCAATAATGGTATCATGGCATAAGGGAATTTTCTTATTTTTAGAAGATATAGGCTGAATTATTTATGATTAAAAGATCATGACATGGGCAAATTATTTTGAAATGGTTCAGCAAAAGTTAGATAATAGAGCAAATATAACAGAACGGTAATGATTTTTTTAACGTGGGTGTTGGGTAAATAATGTTATTTGCTATTCTTTCAACTTTTCTGTATAACTGAAAATTTTTATAATAAAAAAGAATCAGAAAAGACTGAGTTGTCTTTTTACATCATCTACTTTACTTTAAACACAACAGAGTTCCTTTAACTTCCAAGTAAGACATGCTGTAGCTTGCAGCTGACCAATGCTCCCACTGAGAAATACTTAAATAAACTGGGTAAAATTAAAACATCTTCTCTTTAAAAACAGCTGATGCAATAGGGACTAGAGGGCACGGGATTCTAGGACAAGGACTGTGGAGAGGTGTGCTGACTTTTGCAGCCTTTTTTCCTTGGGTGTATTTGCCAAATCTGGGCCCAGGGCAAGAGGGTGAGCACAGGGACTTGGCCTGGGTACAGGGGCCACTGCTGGAGCCAGAGAAGCCAGAGATCACAGGTGGTCTCAGGGAGCTGAGAGGCAAAACTAAAGCCTGGGAATGCTGCTGTCTAGCTAGTGAGAGAAGAGAACTAAGCTTAACACACATACTATTTTCTCCCCAAGACATTCACAGAATTCTGAAGCTGTAAGGGGGATTAGGCTAAACAGCTGAGAATAAAACCTCTGAAAAGCTGAGTGGGGTTTTCTACAGTATTACAGTGATGCAAACAAGGAAAGTTCGAGATTACCAGTGAACACATCAGTTCTCCGTCAAAAGATCTTGAAAACTATGCTTTAGGAACAGAAGAGGATCAAACGCAGATAGAAGCTTTCAAAACCTACAACCAGCCTCTATTCTGCCTAGTTCCTGTTGGTTCAATAGAGTCAGCTATTCCTCTATCTGCTGATCAGAAGAAAGGATAAATCTTCTGTGAGGGAAGTTGACATCTGGATCCTTTACAATGGGTTCCACAGGTCAAAGTGTCATATGTAGATGACAATGTCCAGAAGTATAAAAAGAAACATTTGTCTTTTGTGCCCCTTGTTAATAACAAGGAAAACTCTCCCATGCCTAAGCTGCCAACTGATTTCTACTCACATCTCTTTGCCTGTGTCTAAACCAGTCATTTGACAAGGGCAATGAGATGACCATAAATGGCTTAAACCAATTACAGTTCATATCCCCCTTACCACAATGGGCTGGAAAGGGACTCAACCTTTTTGAAAGACCTGGCCTCTTAGAAGAGGCTTAATCCAATCATGGCTCTATTAGCAAGGAAGGAGGGAATGGCAATTGAGTACAATCAACAAGATTGCCAAGTAATTTACCAGCTATTAGCATGTGACCTTGGGCAAGCTATTTCATCTCTTCCGGCCACAATTTTCTCATCTGTTAACTTTAGATAATAATAATACCTCAAAAGGTTTCTATATGTATTAATAAAATAGGTTTTTTTTAAAAAAACACTTACCAATTGTCTAGTGTATTTTTAGTGCTCCAACAGTGTTGGATATTACCATTATTATTCTGTCATGGTCTTGAGTCCCTACTTTAGAAACGTTTCAGTTGCCGTGGTCTTTTTAAGCATGATACCCCAACTTCAGTCCATAGCTCCAGGGCCTGCTGAAGAGCCCAGACAGTAGGACTGGGATCCCTTTCATTCTTACTTCTCTAGAAACTGATACCTAAGGGCATTGCCAGGAAAATGGGCCAGCAAGGTATGAACTGAGGCCCACAGGGAAAATACCCTTCTCCTCGACCACCCACTCACTCTCTGATGCCCAAATTCTGCCCTTACCAATTTTCTAATTTATTACTTTTCAACCTCTTGGGGTGAGGGATTCAGAGAAGAGCCAGCGAGTATCAGAATCGACAGGATAAATCTGGCACATGTTCCAAGAGTTCCATTTTTGCTGCAAGATTTGGTGTGGGTGGGGATATAGAACTAAATAACTTTGTAAGATTTATGCTTCAATCAAATTTAATAAAGTAATTTAAAACAGTATTTCATTTTCACATCAACATAAACATGATATGGAGACTAACACAACATTTTCATGGATTTTACAAATAAAAATGCAAGAATGAAGAAAATTTCTTTTTGGAGTGGCTGATCCACCATCTTCTACACCCTTTAGGGCTACTGCTGCAGAAAAGGTTTAGAAACATCATACTTCATATCAAAATAGATTCTGGACTATCTTTTAAAATGCAAATACTAAACTTCCTAATGAGTTTAGCAGAGAATTTTTCTCTTTGAATAACAGGAGTGATGGGGTGGCATGCCGACAGTGGATACTGTAAGAGAGGTAGCAGTCCCCAAGGAGCTGGAATAGATGTCTCAAATGAGGAAGGGCAGGGAGAAGTAGATACAATTTTGTTTAGGGCCCCTCTGTAGGTTTGGTGACATTCCATATTGATGAGGCAATAGAGAGTAATGGCTAGGAGTGTGGACTCTGGTATCAAACAAACTTGGCTGTACCATCGGCTATTTTTAGCCCCATCCATGTACGCTAAGCCTTAGTTCTTTCCACTGCCCAGTGGGCAAAATGGTAACTCCTTTATTATGTTGGTGATGAGAATTAAGTTAAGGAAGGTAATGTAGGCAAAGTATTTAGCACAAGTCCTGACACAAAGTTAAGTGTTTAGCAAATATGATAACCTATAGGCCTACGTCACCAACATGAGAGCCCCCAAAGCCTCTTTTTGTAATTATGGAAACTAACGTATCTGAGTGGTGGTTCTGTGATCACTAGATTGTTATTTCTGCCTTACCTGGGGGTATAGCCCTGCTGTGATAATTCTGAGAATACCAGGGGCACATTTTGTGCAAGGGATTATCCCAAGAAATGGGCAGTTCAGTTTCACCCTTGGTCATGCAGCTGATCACTCTTGGTAACCCACTTCAACAGAGGAGAGAAGACGATCCTTTGCTAGTTGGTTGGTATAACAAAGCGAGCTGGGTATGAGCAGACTATGAGGCTAGTGAAGATAAACCAGACACAGACCTGCTTTTAAAATAATTCAGCCTCTAGGAGATAAGACATGAGTCTCAGTAACTACCACAGAACCGTAGAAAGTGCTGAGGGACTCATGGTCAAGAGTAAAATACCATGGGAGTTAAATGGAAGCTGGAAGTTTTCCCTACTTTAAAGCCAAATTACTTATAAATGAAGGAGATCAAGACTTAACGAAAGACTATCTTAATCAAACTATTATAGTTGCAAGGAACAGAGACCCACTTCGTTCACCTCAAGTAAGGCTGCCATTCTTGAAATTCTTACGTTTTGAACAAGGAAGATTGCATTTTCATTTTTCACTGGGCCCTTCAAATTATGTAGCTGCTTCTCAATGGGGCCCATGTGGTCAGGAACATAGGGAAGAGGAAGGGGTTTAGGATCCATAAGAACAAGGTAACTCTTCTGGTGGTGCTGGCTTCCTCCATGCACGCCCACTGTTCCCGCCACTATAAACTAATTAACTCACTCTTCTCTGCACAAATCTTGTGGGCTTTGCTTAATTATGGCCTTTGTTTGCTGACAACCTCTCCAGGGCCTGCCACCTCATGACCTCTTTGCCTGCCTTCTACCAACTGTTGAGCTCTTCACATTAAAGCTGCCTAAGAGAGAACGTGATTGATTCAGTGTAGTCAGACCCCTGTTGGGCACAGCTCTCATCTGCTCACCTCAGAGTCTGCTGGTCTGCGCTTGAGCCCTGGCTCAGCCAGCAGTGGGGGAGGCAGGAGGGAGTCACAGGTCACTAGGCTGGGGAGTTGCAGTAAGAGACCACTTGGGCTACTTCCCTCAGAAGTGGGGTTATAGCTACCCCTGTAGAAGGGACTATGGGTGGCCCAAGTCCTAAGACTTGGCCTATTTGGTAAAGGGAGATAGCATTTTAGATGACCTAGAAAGATCAGTAAGCTATTGACACATGCAGATGGTGGGGAGCATTTCGAAGGTGGCAGGAGGCATGGAGACAGGGAGTGCAGGCAAGGGGAGCAGGGTGGGTGGACCCAAGGGTATATGAATAGAGGAACTCACAGCTAGGGGTCTTCATTCTATTTGGTATTCAAATGATGGAATGAATAGAAACCTATAGTGAGAGTTAATTTATATTTCACAGCCCCTAGGAAAGTCGCTACAGCTACAAACCATCCTGACAAATCCCCATGGTGTAAGCTCACCAGGCTGAGGGTTTATCGATCTCTGCTTCTCCCTGGTTTTCCTATCAGTGTGAAGAACATAAGCTGCCCACCAGGCTCAATTTGGCTGCAGGCTCCCCTGCCTCCTCCTTCTACAGTGAAGTTGGACAAGCCTACAACACTGGGAGCCTTGTAGGCACTGGGACCCAAAGGTCCCAGGGCCTCTTTGGAGGTATCTTATCTGACAACAAACTGCAAGGGTCCCAGCTACCTGGTGTTAGTGTTACAGCATCAGGGGGTTTCTCCAAATCTCTTGGCTTTATTTCCACCCAACCACCTGTCAAAATGCTTTGCTATAGCAGGAAAAAGTCTCCTGAAACTCAAATTTCATTTGAGTAAATGTCTGTTTCCTCAAACATCTCTGTGCATGAGGTAGTGCAGTGAGGGAATTAAATATTGTAGTTCAACTCCATCTGCAGCTGCTGGGCTGGGTGCTGGGGATACACGGGTGAGTAAGATCTGCCTCTTCTCAGGGCTATCACAGTCTCAGCGAGGGCAAGGCCAGTGCTAATGATGATCATTGGCACGTGCTGTAACAATCCAGGTACCAGCCGCTGGTCTACTGCTGTATAGAGAATGACTCATTTAATCCTCACAGCAGCCCTGTGAGGTAAATACTACCATCATTCCCATTTTACAGATGAAGACCACCCAATTATCATACAATAATGATAAAAGCTATACCAGAGATATAATCAAAGTGCTCTGAGAGCAAAGACAGACTTGATAAATTTGGTGGCTAAGTTTATGGTTTCACAAGGAGGTAGCAACTGAGCCGAGGTTTGAAATATCAAAAGGGTTTTTTCAGGCTAAGAAGGACAACAGATGATTCCGGGCACAGGAAGCAGCATGAGCAAAGGCACAGAGGAATGGAATGTGTTCCTTCTGGGCCAGGCACATCTATTCTGGCTGAGCACAGAGTGCACAAAGGCTGGTCTCTGAGGAATGGGTGGCATTGGTGACAGATTGGTCATATATCAATAATTTGAGGTCATGCATAGAAATCTGGACAATCCTATAGGGTACCATGAAGTATTAGGTAGGAGGTAGGGAGAGGATGAGTGGCACAAGCAGTTGTTTTTACAAGAAAATGTTGGCAGAAGAGCGGAAACTAGAGGGGAAGTCGGCTTGGAGGCAAGGAAATAAAGGATGACGGTAGAGACAGGTGACACTTGAATGGTTTGCACTGGAGCAGCGACTAGGAGGAGACAGACCCAACACACCCTCCAGGGCAATGCTGGCAGGTGTTACTGAGCCCTCATAGGGGGTGAGGAAGGCAGAATTCCAGGTACTCAGCAATGAGGGGAGGCCCAGGGATGGAGCAGGGATGGGTAAATGCCAATGATGCCTGGATGAAAAAAGAGCAATTAAAAGTCAGTGTTTTTACATGTTGGTGACCATGAGCATGAAAGAAGCCTAATCAAGACATTGTGCTCTGGCTGATGGGACAGGAGATTGGGGAGCAGTGGGAGGACTCGGGGAGGATGAGGCCGAGGGCAGTGAGGAGACCAGAGAGGCTGAAGATGAAGGGTGAGGTTACAACATGTGGGCTGAACGGGAAAAGGGTGAGCTGATGGGAAGCGCTGGTGACAGTGGGGAAGACACCCTCTCCAGCCCCTGGAGTCCTTGGCCATGGCTGGACCACGGTCGTTTCCATAGGGAACCAGGAACAGGAAGGAGAAAGGAACGGGCAGACGCGGTCACAGCCCTCGGATGCTCAGGCTGGTGGGAAGGATCTCTCCGTTCAGCACAAGACAGCATCTCCTTTCACTTCCCCACTCCAGCCTGCGCCGAGGGCTGAAAACCATTACGAGGGAAGAACAAAGGGAGGAAAGGATCTTCTTTTTCATTGTTACTGCGAGTGGCTGAGGGGGTTCACTTTTAAGTCACAAAGTGAAAAAAAATTTTTTTGAGTGGAAATTATTTAAAATCGTATTATATGGCTGGCTGCCTTCTTAAACAGAAAATGCATACGTTAATTGAGAAAAATATATGTATATATTATACTGACAAATGAAAGGTTTTTAATAAGTTGGCTAATATTTTAATACCATTTTAATTTTTCTTGATCACTCTGGATTATGACTACACACATAAATGTGTCTACCCTATGACGATGCTTTCTGTTAAGGTATAGAGAATTCCTGGCCCAGAATAGGCCCTCAGTAAACACTGGTCAGGCCACAACAGCCTTGGATTGCCCTGCTGTTGGAGTTCTTGAATCTTCTTTTTAAAAATTCATGCTCTGCCTTCTCCTTGCAATGAGCTTTCATTGTTGATTGTGCTCAGTACAGCATGGCAAGGAAGAAGTATTGTGTGGCTGGACAACTCGGATGTCGCAAGAGCTTCTAGGCTATTAACGGAGAGGGAGCCAGAGAATATCCAGAGAAGCTGTTGACAGCCACGCTGGCCCATTGCCCGCTCTGCCTCTCCCCCAGGTCTGACCAAACAGGAGAAATTAAATTCCTTTTCAGCTTTGATTTTCTCCGTACCCACAACAGACTGCAGTGTGCTAAGCACAAAGTCAGCAGGTTTGACTTATGAGAGGCTGGGACACCCTGTTCTATAAACGTCTGTCGTAAGTGAAATCAAAATAACCCAGGTCTTTAGTGGCCAAATTTCAACAGCTATAAACTCCTTCCTACATTTAGTTTAGAATCACTGGCAAAATTCTTGTTTTTCAGATTCTACTGTTTAAGAATTTTGGGGGGAAAGTATAAACAATATATATGTATTATAGAAAGTACAAATATGCATAAAGTCACCCATAGTCTCATCACCCAATGAAAACCACTAATAACATGTTATGACCATCCTTCTCTATAGACATTTATTTTTCCTTATATTTTAGAATCACACACTCTATGCTATTTTGCAACTATTTTTTTCTTACCAATATTTTGTGTCTACCTTAACAAAACAATGAATATCATTTTATATCCTTCTTATTAATTACATAACATACTTTCATATGAATATTAAAAGTGATTGTTTTAATCTGGTTGTATTCATTTATAATTTTTACACGTTAAATTTTATTTTCTTTACTCTTACCCTTTTAAATCCTCCACGTGAATCTGTGTTTTTATTTGCCCAGGTGAATAGGATCTGTTATGTTTCAGCCACGGGCCATGTTTTCCTCCCTAAGAAAGTCCAGTCGCACATTGACCCAGCCTGTGACGCCCCCTCCCCAGGCCTCCGGCCTCCTGCTCACTTCCCCAGACTCTCCCAGTTTCTCCTCACAAAACAGGTTCACCTTCAGCTGCCTCGCTCTTTTGAGAAGCGTAGCTTGCTAACGAGACCATGGTGCTCTGATTCATACAAGGCCCGACACAGAAGAAAATCTTCCTTTCCCAGACCATCCCTCCAAGTCTAATCTTTCCCAACCATCTCTCTTGGTAGATCATAGTGTGTGTTCAACAAATATTTGTTGAATGGATGAATGAATGAATGAATTTGAGCTTTATATCTTGGAAAAAAACATGATCTACTGTTGATTCCACATTATTGTGGTGTTCTCTATTCAAACCAGGGATAAAGAGTGGTTGGCTCACTAACCAACTCTTTTGTATAAGAAGAAGCATAAAGCAATTGATCATCAACATCATCCAATCATATTATAGAATGGAAAGGAATATTCGAGTAATTGTGCACAATAAATTAACACCATCCTCGTGAAACTTAAAATCTAAAGTCACTTTCCAAGTGTTTTTCAATAATCATTCCCCCGTTCCACATACCTACATATCTTCTAACTCTACCTCCAAGCTCTTAAACTAGCTTCTACCCTAACTCCAGCAAAAAGCTCCCATAATAGAGGCTTACCTGTTTTGGAACAACCTTGGATATGGTTACAACCTTACTGAGATTCAGAATCTATAGGAATAGTGAGTCACCTAAATTTTAGGACAATTGATGCTAGAAAAATATCGCTACTTTTAATTCACCTTAACTTACCTGGAAATTATTTATGATGTGGAATTCCACATCCAGATGAACTACTACTGTTATTATTTCCCATAGGTCAATATTGGACTAATATTTCTAAATCAAGACAGCTCTTGGCCTTGATGGGACTGGTAGAGACAAAATTCAGAAAAAGTAAAAAAAATTTGAGTGTAGGATAAATCATGCTGTCACGCTGGACTGGCACTGATTATTGGCAGTAGAACTGAGAACCATAAATCATCACCCATATTCCTCAACTCATGTCCTCCCTGAAAAATAATCGGACTATATGATTTCTAAGAAAACTACAGACTCTGAAATTTGATGATTATACATTCACATTTTTACCGAAGGTGGCCTTAGGTAGTACAATAGAATTATACACACACACACACACACACACACACACACACACACACACACACACACACTAATATATAAGGAATGAGGGGGGCAATGAGGAAGGAGACACCCAAAGGAGTGGATTTCAGGTACTGGTAGAGAATAAGAGAGGAATAAAGTGAGTTTAAGAAGTATGTACGGAAACTATGTATACCCTAATAATGTTCAAAAACCAACAACAAATGAGGAGACTAAAACTTCTGAAAATTACTGTTGTTGGAGAGACTTTGCAGCTCCCATGCTAAAAGATGTGGTTCAAGGCTTTATAAGCATTTCATTTATAGACATGTTGTGGAAAATATTTGACAATAAGATAAACACTTGAATGGAAAGCCTCAGATAGACTCTGGAGATCGAGATATATAGATAATAAAAATGATAATAATAATATTAGTGACTTTACTGAGCATTTACTAAGTACCAGGCACTCTGATAAGACATATATAACCACAATCAATCTTTACAACAATCCTACATAGAAGTTATTATTACTCTTTTTTATAGATGAAGGGTCTGAGGCTTTGAGAGATTTGGTAAACTGCCCAAGGTCTCACAGCTGGTAAGTGTTGATGCAAGAATTGCAACTAAAATTAATCTTCAAAAAATCCATGATTTTTGCCATCATAGATTGCCTGGGTTTGAGTCTTTGCTCAGCTACTTCCTAGCTTTTACTTGGAGCAAGTAATTATTAAAGTCTCCTTATCTGTAAAATGAGGAGATATTAATATCTACTTTATAAGATTGCTGGAGAGATTCCATCACCTACCATATTTACAGTACTTAGAATATGACCCTAGTGTGACAAGTGTTAGCTGTTACCCATGCTGATGCCACTAGTTTCCTGTGTGGACAGGGATGACCCCTGAACTTTTAATTTTTATTATAAAATATTATAATATTGTCAAATATTTAATTGATGAAGATTGTATATATTCAAGGTATACAACACGATTTGATATATGTACATATTGTGTAATGATTATTACAATCAAATTAAGACGTCCATCATCACCCATGCTGTACATTAGATCCCCAGAACTTGTTTCTCTTATAACTGAAAGTTTGTACCCTTTAATCAATATTTCCCCATTTCCCCCTTCCACCAGCCCCTGGCAGCCACCATTCTACCCTCTTTTTATGAGTTTGACTTTTTTAGATCCTATATATAAGTGAGGTCATGCAGTATTTGTCTTTCTGTGCCTGGACTGTTTCACTTACTATGATGTCCTCCAGTTTATCCATGTTGTTGCAAATAATATGATTTCCTTCTTTTCTAAGGCTGAATAATATTCTGTTGTGTACATATACCACAGTTTCTTTATTCATTCATCCATTAACAGACATTTAGGTTGTTTCCATACCTTGGCTATTGTGAATAATGCTGCAACAAACACAGTAGTGCCGATACCTCTTTGAGATGTTAATTTCATTCCCATGAATCTTTGAGCATCATTTTTTTTCCTAATAGATAAAATGAAGAATTTGGACTATATGATTTTACAAGGTCTTTTTAGCTTCTATGAGCATTATTCTCTGAAGAAACAACTTTAAGTAGCCAGGAATAATCCTAGAAGCATCTGGAAGAGGGATGAAGGAGAATTAGGCAAAGCATACCCACCAACTGACTCCTGCTTTTGGAAACTGGATCAGAATTGGGCAATAAAACTCAAATTCATGGAGATTTCCCTTAGCTTGCAGGGCAAACTCTGAGTGGTAAAGGAGATCTTTGTTATTTCTACTTAGTTTCATTTTTACACCAGTTGACCAACTATTCCTATTTCCTTTTTAGAATGATAAAACCCAGAGGACATATTGCTTAATTCTTTCTCTCTCTGTTTTTAATCTTAAAAACAACCAAACCAGATAGTAATAGTTCTGCATTTATTGGGACCAACTCTGCAAGAATATGTACCCTGCAAGTAGACTGATTTGTTATATCTGAACATCGGCTCTAGGTATGTGGAGTTAAACTGTTTCCATGGTTTGCTTTATTGCATGGAGTTTATGCTTTTTTCTAGCCATGAAAAATACATTTGGCAATGCTGGTATTGTGTTACCATGACAATTTAATATCAAAGAAAATCCATGGGAAGAAAAGGGAACCCATCCAATGTGGTGAGAGTTGACCTACTAGCTTTGGAGCTCAAAATGTATTATGATAGCAAGTTGTGCTGACATATTTTGACAATTCAGAGTAATTATTCACCCAGTAGCCATCACACTTTTATCAACAAGGCTTTTATAAAAGTACTCCTAATCAGCAACATCAAAATTTAAAATTCCCCTGGAGCTCTGGAATAGTTTGAAAAGGGAGCTGGAGGGAAAAAGTGAAAGACACAGTGAGATGAGGATCGCAGGAGGGACAGCCAGCATTAGGGATACACATTGATTCCCTGATTCTTCACTGAAAAAAATAGAGAAAAAGAACCTTCCAAAGTAAGTATCAGAGTTAATAAATTTAGTTTTCTTTAATATGAATGTGGCTCACTTGCCAGAATGTATGTTTGACTGTCCCAGAGTGGCTGTCTATCCGAGGTTTCCTGTCGTTTGTCCTTTGACAGTTATTTTCTTAGGAGATAAAAGTGTGAGTATTTTTCTGATGTTCTTACAGTGATTACACTACCAAGAGCTCAGAGCAATTCAAGATAAAGCAGAAGCTGACAGTTTGCCTGTGGGACTGTCCTCTATGCCCACCCTTATACCTCATACTCTCTGGTCACCATGCCTCCCCATCCCAAGCCCAGTGTCCCTACTCTGGGCTGACCCCTTGGCCAATGCCCCATCTGGATCCAAAACCATCCTTCTTCCCTCTCACTGAAACACGGTTCTGATTTCCCAACTGTTGGAAAATTATAAGGGATTTCTTGGATATTGTTTCCAGCTCCATTAATGTATTCATCCATTCAATACATATATTTTGAGTGCCCATTTTATGAGGTATCTTCTATATGCTTAAATACCCTCTACAACTTATGTATCTATCACTTATCTACCATTTGTCATCTATCACTTATCAAGTGTCCATTTAGCACAAATAACTCCAAGGCTGAGGAGCTTTTAAGGAGGAAGCTCCTAAAGGCAGCCTGTTACCACTTCAGAAGGCTGTGCTAGGAATTGCTTATGGATATTGAGGCAAAATGTGTCTTCCTGAAGTTTCTGCCCTTTAGTGTTATTTCATCCATTTTTATAGGGTACTCCTTCAAATATTTGCTTCTTTCAAGTCATCTGTTTACCAAGTGAATCATCCCTAATTTCATCTCCATCTTTCATAAGACAAAACTATGAATTCTCTGAAAGGTATTCAGATGAATTTGACCCCTCTTACAATGTAGTGCCAGGGAAGCCAAAAACAATCCCTCAGATATGCCAAGTTGCCCATCAAAGAGAAAAGCAGAATTCTCTCCTACCTCATTCAATCATTATATTCTTGGAATGGTGCTCTCTTCTCAGTTGTGAGGTTATAATATTAATAATAAACATTATGATAACCACTACTAATTGAATGCCAGGCATTGCACTAAAAGAGAAAAATGTTTTTGTGACATATTGTCAAGTGAGATTTTTTTCTATCATCCAACAACTGGAACTAAGACCTGAAAGCTGAAGTCAAGGTATACTAAGTATCCCCCTGCCCTTTCTGTGTTCAGCAAGTAACTTGGTGCCAGCAGTGAGCCACCTCTCAGTGAGGCTTACTCAGAGATGCCGGTTAAGAACCAGGCCTTCCAACAAGCTCTACCTTGCTTCCCACGCACAGTTAATAAACAAAGAGAATTGAGTGTGGTTGGCTTCTAAGAGAGGTGTGAATATTTCCATCCCTCCCCTCAAAAACCTTATGGGCGGGGGGTGGAGTCTCTAAGAGCACCACTAGTAAAGGCTGGGGGTATCTGTAGAAAAAGGGAAGGGGTAGTCCATTCTCCAACTGGACATTTGTTCTCCTCTCCCATGCTACCACTCATGTCACCTCAGTGAGATCCAGCCCATGTCACATCACCTGCTTTTTCTGTACTTCCCACTACTCTGAGCTCACTTGCTCCTCCTTTCCAAGCTCATACTCATTTAGTGATGAAGAGTAGTGATTCGCACCACCTGAGTGTACACTGCACCTCTACCATGATTTATCTGAACAACCTGAGCAATTCACTCAGCCTCTCTCCGGGCCCTATTTCCTTCAGAATGGGGATAATAATAGCCACCTCCTAGGGCTGTGGTAGGGATTGAGCTATCGTAGTTAATGACCCTTACCAAGTGCCTCACACATAGTAAAACTGCCCTAATAGTCCCCTAATATGTTGCTCTATTATTATTTTTATTATCATTAGTATCTATAGACATATCTTTATGAATCCCTTTCATTCTTTCTCTTCTTTTTATAGCTCTTGTCTAGTCTCTAAGGGAAGTTTTTTGTCTTATTTTGTTTTCGTTTTTTACATTCTTTTCTAGCTCTTTTTTTCTCCTTTATTTATTCTCTTTGAAAGTTATAAATAAGACTAATCGTGGCTGATAAGAATAGAAATATTGCTGCTGAGACATCAAAGGAAAGGAAAAAGATGAGAGAACAAACAAACAAAACCATCACCATGAACCTTAAGCAAGTCCAGAAATAATCTACAGAATTATTCCATTTTTTCACCTTCACTCACTTCTCACACTCCAATCTAGCCTTTATTCCCATCACTGCTGCCAACACAACTCTTGAAAGTTTCAGCAGAGGCACCCACCTTCATAAATCAGAGGACATTTTTCATTCATCATTTTACTCGACCCCTTCAGTAGTATAGGCAGTCCTGGGTTTCAGACAAAATACATTCCTGAGAACATCTTTAGGTTGGATTTGTATGTAACTTGGATTCTTGATGAACAGCACAGTAATAATACACAGTAATAATAATAATAATAATAATGATAATATAATGGCTCATATATGGTAATAACAATATAGTGGAATAGTATAATACTATATTAATAATAATACAATATCCCTGTACTGTAATAATAAGTTACAGAAACTATTGTGCTCTTTATTTTAATTCACACAAACAGAACATAAAAACAAACTCATACAAAAAGTTTAGACAGGAGACAGGAGAAATTTCACAAAAGAATATTAAAAGTTAACACCTGTTGTATCAACACTAGGTTAATAGGAATGTTATGCTCATTTTGATCCTCTAACCAAATCAATAATAACCTTTACATTTCAATAATTAATCCACTACACTACTTAGCTATAATTGATGCTTTCATTGGAGCACTGCCTTTCACGTGTTCCATTATTCTCACTTTGTCCTTTATAATTGTTCCGACAGTCGAGTGACTGAAGCCTAATGCTTTCCCAATGAAGGAGGACATCTGGTCTTTCTCCCAATGCTTAATTATTTCTACATTCATTTCATTATAATCATCTTTCTCTTCGCTGCAGGCTCACCTGGACTTGCAGTGGACTTTCACTTTGGAGGTATGGTCATAAGGGTGAACTTAAGACTCACAAAATCCAATAAAAAAGACGAAAGTGCTGCTGTGCGTAAGTGACTGTATAAACAATGAGACCAGCCACTAGCGTAGAGATGTTGCACCAAGGAACGAACCACTTACGCCATGCGGGTTTGTTGACGTGCATGGAAGAAACTAGTTTCCCAATTCTTGATTTAATTTTTAATTATAAATTACTCTTATGGGGAGCCTTGGGAGCCCATTCACAAGTACAGAACACTGTAAGTTGTGTGTAACCTGGAACTGCCTGTACCCAACAGCCATGACAACTTTCTTGAAACTTCTCTTCCTTCCCACAACTTCCACGACACCACAACCTCCTGGGTCATTTATGTATTGTTGACTTTTTAAAATCTCTCTGGCAACATCTTCTCAGACTTACCCAGCTCGTCCTCTTCTATTTGGCATAAATTTTAGAGTTTTTCAAGGATTTGTCCCAGAACCTCTTCCCTCCCCTCCCCTCCCCACTTCTCCCCTCCCCTCCTCTTCTCATCACTCTAAACTCTCATCCCACAATATTATTTACACCTGAATCTTCAGTAATAATTAGAGATTGAGGACCCTAATTTACCTTCAATTCAAACTATTTCAGTGAGTTCTGTGTGTTTTTCCAACTGCTTATCTAAATATCTCCACTTTGGTATCTCAAACTCAACATGTCTAAGAACAAATTCATGCTTGTCCTCTCAATACCTGGCCCTTTGCACTATGTCTTATTTAGTTATAGGCATAACCATTCATCTAGTGACACAGGCCAGAAATCTAAGAAATCTTTGATACCTACTCCCCACATCCAATCCATCAGCCACCTCCAAAGTATCTCTAAAAATCCGTTTTCTTCTCACCATTTCTACTTCCCTACCCTAGTCCAAGCTGCCATCAAATCTCATCCACACCACTGCAGAAGCTTGCAAACTGTTTATCTGTCTCTACTTTGGCACCCTGCCAAAATCTGTCCACATAGCTATCAAAGTGATTAAACACACACAAGCACAGACTTATGATCATGTCAATGCACTGCTTTTAGGCTAAAGACCGACGTCACTACATGATGGTTGGGAAAGGTCCTACTCCCCACACCCCTAGTCTTTTTAGCCACCTGCCCCTTCAACTTCTGTGTTCCAGCCTCTCTGGCCTTCTTCCCATTTCTCAGCAAAAGAACCCTTCGCCTCTTCAGACCTGCGCACATGTGGCCCCTTAGATATGTTTCTGCCTGTCCCCAGTCCTCCAATCACAGGTCTAGGAAACAACTCCTTTCAGATCTCAGTCCAAGTTCCACATCCTCAGGAAAGCTTCCCCTGCCCACCCCAATCCTAGGCTACTTCAAGTTCCTCTGTCGTATGATTTTGGAGAATGTTATGCTTTTCCTTCAGAGTACTTGCCTTGATTTGTGATTATTTACTCATTTAGCATGATTATTTGACTAATATATGCCTCCCCCACTGCCTATCAACTTTGAGAGAAATGGCATCCGACCATTATGTCTTCCTGTCTGGATCATTGTCATGGTAGGAGCCCAGGTGATATTTATTGGGGGGTTAAATGAATCAATACCTCCTTATCCTACTCTAATTAAATCTGCTTTTCATTGTACAGCAACATTCTATAATAGATATTTTGTAAAGATGTTTTAAATATCATTTTTTCTCAACTCATAACTTTTATGTTACTATCTTTCATCCAAAGTATTTGGTACATTAGTCCATTGTGGGTTAAATTGGCTTTATAGCATGTTTCTCAATGCATCTGCATTACCTGGGGCCTTTATTTGGAAATGCAGATGCATAGATCCTCTGCAGAGTTAAATCTCTGGGTGAGGCCCAGGAATCTTCTTTTTAACAAGCACCACAACATGATTCTTCTACCACTAAGTTTGAGAACTTTATGTTGTTCATACTAGACATCAAGGAGAAAATGTATTCTGAGTCCTCAACGACTTATATACAGACATCTGGAATAAAGCCTGCTTCTAATTGGGAGAACAACTTTACTATGTTCTATAAAAAGGTCACATTTTTTTCTTCTATAAATAAGTAGGAACAAAAGTGATGAACCTGAAATATAGACTTGACTCTAAAACCATGAGGAACAACAACCCAAAGGAAGAATTCCAACATGACACATAAGACAGTGAGCAAGAATGTGGCCAGAAGGAATCCTTCAAAGAGACTGACAAACTAGTTTGGTTTCCAATAGTCAGGAAAGGGGGCTCCCACCCACTTCTCTTGAGCATCTTTTCAGGCTCCTTCCTTAAAAAGACACATTTTGGACATTATCTCTGGCAGAGCAGACACTTTATCACATTGTTTCCCACCACCTTCATGGTGGGGATGGTTGCAGGAGACGTGAGTGGGTAAGGGGACAGTAGTCGCCGGCATTCCGCACCTCTGAACCTTCCTTATCTGACGTCTTTTATTCTCCAGGATCACCAGCCGCCTATTTATTTATTTATTTATTTACTCATTTGTGTGTTTGCCTCCAAACCCAAGCTAGAACCAAGACAAGAATCAACAGACTGGATTCATGGTCAGAATGGAGACCTAATGTTAACTGCAGAAGTAATGACTCGGTGAGTGTATAGGTTACTAAGTCCTGGCTGGGGATTCGCAGATGAGCTGTTAAGAATTGCAGGTCATAAAGTTTTAGTTAAGCAAGATGAATAAGCTCTAGAGATCTGCCGTATAACATTGTACCTATAATCAACAGTAATGTATTGTAACTTAAAAATATGTTAAGAGGGTAGACCTCATGTTAAGTGTTCTTACTAAGATAAAATAAAATACATTACAGGGAAAATGTCCTTGGCTGAAGATTCAAGACTGGTGACCTCTGAATGTTTTAAATTTACAATCCTTGTCAGAGATTTTTGAGGAAATGCCCACAATAAACAAATATTTACTTATTTATAAATTATGTATATATATGTGCTACTCTAGTTTTACATTATGAACATTATAAGATGCATGCAAAAATAGACATTGAATTAGTCTATTACATAATTGAACTAGTAATTCCAATGTTTCTTTCCATACCCCCAAATATTGCCTTACTGCACTCCACTTTGAAGACTACGGTTTAAAATGGAGAGTTGCTTCTACATATGTCACAGGACCTAGACTGAGAGAAGCTTTTATTACTTGTATTTTTTAGGAGTTTGGGCCATAAAGTTCTAGTTGGATACCAGGAATGGACCCATTCATTTTGGGTTGGGAGAGACTCCATTAAGAATCATCAAAATGTTCACAGCAGTATTGATTACAACAGGAAAATAAAGGAAACGACTCAAATGCTAAACAATAAAGGATTGGTTAAATAAATGATGCATATCTGTATGTGAAAATAGTTTGTTCCTAATATAAATAAAAGTTTCAAAGATGCTTTAATGCCACAGGGGGCCGTATGGGTTAAATTGTGTCCCCTCCATTTCATATATTGAAGCACTAATCCCCAGTACCTCAAAATGTGAACTTATCTGGAAATAAGGTCCTTGCAGATCCAATTAGTTAAGATGAGGTCATACTGGAGTAGGGTGGGTCCCTAATCCAACATGACTGGTGTCCTTATAAAAAAGGGAAACTGCCCACAGGGAGAATGTCATGGGACAATCAGAGTTATGCTGCCACAAGCCAGGAACGCCTAAGATTGCTGGCAAACCACCAGAACTAGGAGAGAGGCATGGAACAGATTCTCCTTCACAAGCCGCAGAAGGAGCCAATCCTGTTGATTTCAAACTTCTAGCCTCCAGAGCTGTGAGACAATAAATTCCTGCTGTTTAAGCCACCCAGGTTCATGGTACTTTGCTACAGCAGCCCTAGCAGACCAACACAGGTGCCATGCCAAGGCATGTTAAATTGAAAAGATCTGACATAAATTGTGCACGTAGTGTGATACCAGTTGTGTACACACACCCTCACACACATATATATGGATAAAACCCTGGAAATGTTACTGTTTATCTCTGAGCTGTGGGTACTTCTAATATTCATTTCTTCTTCATTTTTTTCTGTATTTTCTAAGTTTTCTGAAAAACTAACTTTCTGTGTTTATACTTTCTCAGTTTTTGATTAAGTTTATAATGAAAATTAAGTAACTTTTATTAATAAATTGATAAAAAATTTATCACTCAAGAGAAACTATTTCTACTGCTCCTAAGGTGAGTAATGATGACCAGATAAATGAATACAGATGTCTCCAGATGTGCATTTTCCCGTGTGTGTGCCGTATAAGTTCTCAGTGGACAAACACAATGCAGCCATTGTCTCTCAGATCCACCTCTGTTCAATCATTAGCTTGGTCACTCTCATTCTTCCCTTACCCATGAACACCCTTCACATGAGTCATTGGACTTCCATACATTTCTGCATGCTCACCTGTAAACTAAGAATAACATGGGTACTCTGCCTCCCTCATACCAAACAAAATAATATGTACAAAAGTCTACTGATGAAATATAAAGCCCCAGCAACTATGAAGTGCTGGCTGTGCTAGTAACAATGCTATGACTTCACTGTCTGGCCTGATTTAGGAGAAAAACACAACTGGGGAGTCCACACTATGGTGGATGTTCCACTGAGGCAACAGCAGCCACCTTCACCAGCTCAACGGTAGGTGATTGGAAAGCCCAAGGGTCACTCACCTAGCACTTATATTGAGAGACTCCACTTTCCTGATACAAGACGGACACAGATCCTGGTGTCTTGGTTTTGAAAGACCTGCCCATTTCTCCTTTTAGGAACCTTCCTCCTCAGAGTTTACTTTAGACTCTGTCACCTCAGTTTCCCTGCTTGGCATCGAAACTTTTCCAATCTTTGGTTTCTTATTGCTCATCTGTTCGTTGACAGGAGGAGCTATGGTAGTAGTACTAAGTGCAGTAAAGTAGCCAGAGTATATTTTAATCACACTGACTTCCCCTTGCCAGGACCTTTTTTTTTTTTTTTTTTTTGTAACCTGAGACTTTGCTGAATTTATTTATCAATTCTAGGAGTCTCTTGATAGAATCTCTGGAATTTTCTAGATATAACATAATATTATCTGCAAAAAACAATAGTTTGACCTCCTCTTTCCAATTCGGATATCCTTAATTTCCTTCTCTTGCCTGATTGCTCTGGCTAGGACTTTCTGCACTATGTTGAATAGAAGTGGGGACAGTGGGCATGCTTTTCTTGTTCCAGTTCTTAGTGAGAATGCTTTCAACTTTTCCCCATTCGGCATGATGCTGGCTGTGTGTTTGTCATATATGGCTTTTTATAATTTTGAGATATGCTCCTTCTATGCCTAGTGTGTTGAGAGTTTTTATTATGAAAGGTGCTGAATTTTGTTGAAAGCTTTTTCTGCATCTACTGAGGTGATGATACGATCTTTGCTTTTGCTTCTGTTTATATGGTGAATCACATTTATTTATTTATGTATATTGAACCATCCTTGCATCCCTGGTATAAAGCCCACTTGGTCATGGTGTATTATTTTTTTGATATGCTGTTGAATTACGTTTGCTAGTATTTTACTGAGGATTTTTGCATCTATGTTCATAAGGGAAATTGGTCTGTTGTTTTCTTTATTTGTTGTGTCCTTTCCTGGCTTTAGTATCAAGGTGATACTGGCTTTGTAGAATGAGTTGGGGAGGATTCACTCTTTCTCTATGCTATGGAATAATTTCTGCAGATTGAGTACCAACTCTTCTTTGTAGGTCTGGTAAAATCAGACTGTGACTCCATCTTGTCCAGGGCTTTTTTTTGAAAATTTTTTATTGCTTCTTCAATCTTGTTGCTCATTATTGGTCTGTTCAGGAATTCGATTTCTTCCTGATTGAGTCTTGGGAGGTGTGTGTTTCCAGAAATTTGTCCATTTCCTCTACATTTTCAAGTTTATGCGCATAGACATTTTCGTAGTATTCACAGATGATATTTTGTATTTCTGTGGTATCAGTTGTATTATTTCCTTTTTCATTTCTGATTGAGATTATTTGGGTCCTTTATCTTTATTCCTGGTTAATCTAGCAAGAGCTCTATCAATTTTGTTTATCTTTTCAAAGAACCAACTTTTTGTTTCTTTGATCTTCTATATAATTTCATTTTGTTCTGCTCTGACCTTAGTTATTTATTTTCTCTGCTGGCTTTGGGTTTGGTTTGCTCTTCCTTTTCTAGTTCCTTGGGATGTGTCGTTAGATTGTTAATTTGTGATCTTTCTGTCTTTTTGATGGAGGCATTTAAGGATGTGAGTTTTCCCCTTAGGACTGCTTTTGCTGAATCCCATAGATTTTGATAGCTTGTGTCCCCTTCGGCATTCAGTTCAAGGAATCTTTTAATTTCCATGTTAATTTCATTATTGATCCAATAATCATTCAGCAGCAGGTTGTTTAATTTCCATGACTTTGTGTAGAACTGAGTGTTTCTCTCGGACCTGATTTCTAGTTTTATTTCACTGTGGTCTGAGATGATACACGATAGGATTTCTATTTTTTTGAATTTGTTAAGCCACATTTTGTGGCCTAAAATATGATCAATCTTGGAGTATGTTCCATGTGTTGATAAGAATGTATATTCAGTAGCTTCGGAGTAAAATGTTCTATAAATGTCTGTTAGGCCCATTTGTTCTAGAGTCCTGTTTAAGTCCAGTGTTTCTTTACTTATTTTCTGCTTAGATGATCTGTCCAGTTCTGTCAGTGGGGTATTGAAGTCCCTGGCAATTACAATGTTGATGTTTCTCTCTTTGCTTACATCTAGTAGGATTTGCTTTATAAATCTGGGTGCTCCTGTGTTAGGTACATAAATACTTAGGATTGTTATGTCTTCTTGTTGAATTGCTCCCTTTACCACTATATAATGACCATCTTTGTCTTTTTTTACTATTGTCAATTTAAAGTCAATTTTATCTGATATGAGAATGGCTATACCTGCTTTCTTTTGGTTTCTATTTGCATGGAATATTTTTTTCCATCCTTTCACCTTGAGTCTGTATGAGTCATTATAAGTTAGATGTGTTTCCTGGAGACAGCAGATACTTGGCTTGTATTGTTTTTATCCATTCATCCAGCCTATGTCTCTTGAGTGGTGAATTCAAACCATTCATGTTGATAAATAGAATCAATATGTGGGATGCTCTTCTGTTCATCCTGTTGGGTAGTACCTTATTGCTTTGTTTTACCTCTTGTACTATTGTTTTATATGAGCTCTGAGCTTTAGCTTTTGGGTAGTTTTACTCTGGCGGGTGACTATTGTGCTGATCCATCTATAATACCATTCTGAGTATTTCTTGCGGGGCAGGTCTGGTCTCGACAATTCCCTTGTGATCGCTTGTGTGGAAAAGTCTTTATTTCTCCTTAATATATGAAACTTAGTTTTGCAGGATACAAAATTCCAGGTTGGCAGTTGTTTTGTTTAAAAAGAGTGAAGATGGGGCCCCAATCCCTTCTGGCTTATAAGGTCTCAGTTGAGAAGTCTGCAGTTAGCCTGATGGGTTTTCCTTTGTAAGTTACTTGATGTTTCCACCTTACGGCTTGTAGGAGTTCTTCCTTCATGTCGACTTTAGCTGGTCTGACGACTATGTGTCTTGGTGATTGCCTCTTTGCAATGAATCTCCTGGGTATTCATTGAACTTTTTGTACCTGGATGTCTAAATCTCTAGCAATACCAGGAAGTTTTCCTCAATTGTTCCCTCAAATAGGTTTTCCAGCCCTTGTGCATTTTCTTCCTCACCCTCAGGGATGCCTATGATACCTATATTTGGCCATTTTACATAATCTCTTATTTCTTATAGGCTTTGTTCATTGGTCTTAATTCTCTGTTCTTTATTTTTGACTGACTGAGTTAATTCAAAAGAATTGTCTTCAACCTCTGAGATATTTTCTTCTGCCTGGTCTAGTCTATTCTTAAAACTTTCCACTTTGTTTTGTATTTTTTTAAATAAATCTTTTATTTCCAGTTCTATTTGTTCTTTTTTAATATGTTGATCTCTTTAGTGAATTTTCGTTCATTTTCTAAATTGTTTTTCTGGTTTCTTTGAGTTGGTTTTCCATTTTCTCTTGGATTTCATTGAGCTTCCTTACAATCCATATTTGGAATTCTTTGTCTGTCATTTCAATATTTTCATTTTGGTTGGTATCCACTGCTGTAGAGCTGGTATTCCCTTTTGGGAGTGTCCTTTCACTCTGATTTTTCATACTTCTGGAGTTCTTTTTCTGATTCCTTCTCATCTGGAGCAGCTGTTCCTTCTTATGTTTTGGCTTTTTTTCCTTCCCCTCACTCATAAGTGTGTGTTTATAGCTTATGTTGGGTAAGAACTTTTGGCTTTGCTTGTGCGTACTTTGATGGCGATCTGTGTTCTGGACGGATGCTTGGTTATAGATATCCTTAGTGTGGTGGTTTTTTCAGTTGCTAATTGTTTTTAGGCTGTAGCAGTGGTGAGCTATGTAGGACCTGCTGTCTTGTCCTGTCATGCGATGGTCTTTAGAAGGAGTTCAGGAAATGCAACGTGATAGCAACTTAATAGCTGCATCTTTTAAAAAAAGGTCTACATCTCTTCCTTGCCTCTCATCTGTAATGCACTGCAATGGGAAAATATTTTCAAAAGAGATAAAAATAAAAGGTGGAAAAGATAAAGCTGAGGAGAAAGTTTATTAAGATCACTAACATCACAAAGATGTTAACCTATGTTTGCATAGCAAGCATCTGTTTTGCTGCATAGCCTAGGATGTAGAGTTTTTTTTATATTTCTTGTGTTTCTCTAATTAAATTTCATCTGCCCTGAAGCCCCATCCCACTAGTTTGGCAGGAAATTCCACCTCAGTAATTATTGTGGTCTCTCTCCTCCCTCCAGGTTTACGTGAAAGTTATACGGATCAAAATGCTTGTGGAGGGTCCCCCAGCAATTTCCTGGTGTGTTGAGAGAACTGGAGGGTGTATTGCCACTGTTCAGGGACCACCCTCCCCACAAACACAAGCTACCCTGTCTTGGTCATCCTCCAAACTCTCAAGGCTTCCTAGGTCTGTTTATTTCCACTGCACAACTTTTCTTACCCCAGAACCCCTCAGAACTCAAAGACACAGCTCTTTCTTCCTCGAGCCAATTCTTTGAAAGCACAAATCTCTTAATTTTGCTTTGAAGGTACAGAAAGCCTGTGCTCTTCGGACGCTGAAGTCCTGGATTGCCCTTTGGAAGGAGGGTGTAAGGGAGAGGGTAAGCTGGAAAGAAAGAGAAAGACACCTCATATGCCTTTATTCTTCTACATCAGTCAGAACAGAACACAAATCAGTATCTCAGTAAGTCATCCTGCCACTCGTCACATAACAGGTTAAAGGCCCAGGTGTTTTTAGACGGGCAAGAAGCTTAATCTTAAGCTAGTCCTCGACAGCCACCAGGCCATAGGCATCAAGGTGAAGTGCCTACCTCCACTAAGAAATTATATTCCCCTTTTTTACTCAGGGAGGGTAAGTAGAGGTCCATGCAGGGCAGAGCAGCAGAAAAGGAGTGTGGTTCAGCTGGCACAGTGGCAGACCGGAATCTGGAAATTCTGCCAGATCACAGACATCTGGGCTGGCCGTATCCCGTCTCCTTGCCTATTTCACTCAAAGGTATTACTTAGGGAGTTGACATGGCATAAGGAGCAAAAGGGATTTGGGGGTCCTCAGGAGGTGTGTGTTGCACTACCAACCACAACCCTGGGACTCAGAGGCTTGGCAGTGAAGGCTTTAGTGGGTAATGCTAAACAAATCAACCAGACACAGGGCTTGGTGAAGCAGCCCGGTGACCTGTGGGTGGCACTGTGCCAAGCATGACACAGCACACTGCCATGGGAGTCCAATTGCTGCACCTCAGGGATTGAAACAGGAGCCAGGAGGCCGTCCCAGGACTCAAGGAAACTTAATCTGCCCATGAGTTCCCAGCAAAGGCATCTGGCCGATCAGGTCGCTTCTGGGGCAAATGCCTTTCTTCATTTCTTCTCTACTTTCTGCCTGAGAATCCAAGGTCTGTAAGTTGGGTTTTGTTTTGTTGTTGTTTGCCTCCCACAATAAAACAACTGTCTTCATATGAATATGAAAATTATACTTGTTTTCTGTAAAATGTTCAAGCAACACAAAAGAGTGCCCAGATGAGAAAGGAAATTCTGTCATGGTTTCATCGAAGGCTGAGCCAGACACGCAGGCACCTGGACCACCATGAGTAGGCTGTGTACATGCTGATGCTCTTTAGCATTTGCTCACAGTCTCTTGACAGAGGTGGCTTGGTGAAAGTGACAAGTGTTTATTGTATGCCTTATTTTATTCCCCAACATATTATTCTGTCCGGTGGGAGGGTACCAGTGTACATTTCTCCATTACTTAATAAGTCCTGTGTGGAGAACGAAGTTAACTGTCACCATGTTTCCGGTTAATTCCGGTCATCTTTTAGTGGCCCTATCTGGCCTTATCCTTACTCCAGCTAAGACCCTAGGCCACAGAGACACCCATTGTGAAATGTTTGGTATATATTCTTTCAGATTTTTGTTTCATGTATATATAAATTTACATACACAAAAACAAACAAAGGATAATATTGCACATGCTGGTCTAGCTTTCCTTCTCCCCAACTTGTCTTTCTCAGAGAAGGGAATACTAATCTGATTAGCTCAAATTCTGTGGCACCAATGGGATCAAGGCCCAATGTGACATACACCTCTCTTGATACCCCTTTGTGGGGAAGCTTGGACCCCTGGGGTGTGTTGGCATCTGGCTTTCTGTTTCTTCTCTTCCTCTTACCTGTTTGCTCCAGAGTGGTGGTGTTTGGATCACAGCTAGTGAAACTTAGGCTTCTGGGGCGGGAGAAATCCCATTTAATCTTGAACCCAAACCTCATAATCCATCCCCATGTGCCAGCAAGCGCTTCATTAGAAGATGGATCATAAGCAGATGATACTAACATGTATCTTATATGAGACTTGCATCTGTTCCTCAAGGTTCTCTCTCCTTCATGAACTTCAGAGAGAGACTGAGTGGCAGGGCTGAGAGGAGTTTAGCATTCCTAGGTCCTGTGATCTCTATTTCATTACTATTGTAAACTCTCCCTGACATTCTTTACTGTCTTATTTATGTTATACTTTATGTGGACATTTCTCCCGTGCTACACATAGGCCTACCACAGCTTTTTAAACTATGACTGTAGTGACATCACGATGTACTGTCCAGATCCTCAGTTAAGAGAAAGATTTATTGCCCCAGATCTGGGAGTGCTATCTGCAGACAGCCTCCAGCTGCCAGCCCTCCAGGGTGTGCTCCACTTGCAGAGTACCACCTTGCCCAAGGTCACACGCTTCCAGGGGTAGCCCACCTCCAGTGGCTGGTCATGTGGGGATATATATATATAACAGCCAGGTCATTTGGCCCAATGCAGGACCACTCTGGCAAGCCACTTGAGCTTCAGAGCTCCCCCTAGGAGTCAGGTGAAGCCATCATCGAAGAGTGGTACACAGTACAGCTTTGAGCAACAAGGTATCAACACAAGTCCAGTGGCAATTTTTGGGAATTTTCCATTTTCTTGACAGAAATACTACCTTGTTCTAGTTGTTTTCCGTTGCAGGTAAAATAATGACACTCGCCCCCCAAATCCACATCTCAATCCCTAGAACCTGTGAATGTGTTATCTCACATGGCAAAGGGGACTCTGTGGATGTGATTAAGTTAAAACTCTTAAAATGAGAAGATTATTCTGGATTATCCTGGCAGGCCCTTTATTGTTACAAGAGTCCTTATAGGAGAGATGCAGGAGGATTAGCACCCAAGAAGGAAATGTGATGATAGAAGCAGGGAAGGGAGGGGCAAAAACCTACCTAATGGGTATAACAAACACTATTTGGGTGGTGGGCACACCTATAGCTGTGACTCAAGCATTACAAAAGTGATTCATGTAACCAAAAACATTTATACTTCCTTAACATTTTGAAATTAAAAAAAGAAAAATATAAGCAATTTAAACATTTTAGAATATTATATTTAAAATATTTCTTAAATTTAAATGTAAATTGTAAAATATTAAGATTTATATGAAATTGAAAAATTGAGGGAAGTTTTGAAAAAATTAAAAATATTACTATAAAACAAGAAAAAAAAAAAGAAGCAGGGAGTAATAGAGAGCAGTCAGAGAGAGAGATGTGAAGATGCTGTACTGCTGGCTTGAAAGACTGTGGACAGCCCCCAGAAACTAGGAAAAGCAAGAACGAATTCTCCCATGAGCTTCCAGAAAGAACACAGCACTGCCAAAACCTTGATTTTACCCCAATAGAACTGATTTTGGACTTATGACCTCCAAAACTATAAGATAATACATTTGTGTTATTTTAAGCAACTAAATTTGTCATTATTTGTTATAGCAGCAAGAGGAAACTAATACAGTTTCCTTTCCCCTTCTTCCTTTCTCCAATCTAGACTGTGAATGAAATGGATGCAACTGCAGCAGCTACTTTTAGACTGGGGGAACATGGCCAGGAGACACACAGAGAACTTGCCTTGACATCTTTGAGCCACTAAACTAATGCCAGCAGTTGCTTACCTCCAGATCTACTTGCCTTGTGGAGAAACAAGACAAAAATAAAAAATAAAAAACACTTCTTACATATTTAAGTCACCTTTGTTTCACCTCACAATTGAACACAATCCCTATCTACTGCAGGAGTAAATAAAAATATGAGTAGAGATCTACTTACTGTTATGGAAAGATTCATAATATACATCGGGTGAAAAAAAGATATGCTATAAAGTTTATGAAGTATGATCACATGTGTGATTGATTGATTAATGAAAAACTATTTCTAAGGTTATATTCCAAGATATTTATTGAAGTTTATCATATTTTTGTATGTGTTGCATAGCTTCCCTGCTGTATTTTGCTTGTGTAATAAAAATAAAATAAAGTTTTTTAACATTTTTTAAGGGAGGTTGATGAAAGCAAGAAAAATTCACCAAATCAGTTCAAGAATGAATAAGAAGTTGGCAAGAATCGATGTTCATCTGTAGGTAGAAGAAGAAAATAGATAAAGACTGATTGATAAAGGGAGGTTTTGTGGTAAGAATGAGAAAAAGAAAAGACCAAGGCAGGACAGAGTGATGACTGAGCTCTCATGCATTTAGTCCAGTGAGTCTCAGGAATGAAAG
This sequence comes from Indri indri, assembly GCA_004363605.1. Taxonomy (NCBI): domain Eukaryota; kingdom Metazoa; phylum Chordata; class Mammalia; order Primates; family Indriidae; genus Indri; species Indri indri. Next base: position 43,231 of record RJWJ010000524.1, read on the forward strand.
GATAATTGTGAATACTAATCAAAGACTCAGAAAACAAATTAAAGTCATGAGCCACATAACAATGTTTCCATCAACAATGGACCACATACATGATGGTGGTCCCATATGATATTACTGTATTTTTACTCTACCTTTTCTATGTCTAGACATGTTTAAATACACAAATACTCCCATTGTGTTATAATTGCCTACGGTATTCAGTACAGTAACATGCTGTACAGGTTTGTAGCCTGGGAGCAATTATACCATATAGCCTGGGTGTGTAGTAGGCTATACCATCTAGGTTTGTGTAAGTAACACTCTGTGATGTTTGCACAATGACAAAATTACCTAACAATGCATTTCTCAGAATGTATCCCCATTGTTAAGTGATGCATATATATATATATATACTTGTGCTGTACTAACAAATAATATAAAACAATTGGTTAAAGTTACATACTGCAATGTTTTCTAAAGAATAGCCAGATTTTTTAGAAATCATTTCGTTCAAGCATTCCTATTCCCCTCTCTGCTTTATTTTTCTTCGTAGCACTTACCTGACATGCTGTATTTTTTACACGTACTATTTGTCTCCATTACTAGAATTTTTTTTTTTAGTTCAGTATTATATATTACAATTTGCCTTGTTACATTACTAGAATTTAAGAATCATGAAAAAAGGCAATTGGCCTCTTTTGTTCACTGCTCTATTCTCCCATAAGACTGTATCTGGTATACCACTGGGCTCAGTAAATATTTGTTCAGTGAATGGATGAACTACAGTAAGAGTTGGCAAACTGCCGGGCGTGGTGGCTCATGCCTGTAATCCTAGCACTCTGGGAGGCCGAGGCGGGCGGATTGTTTGAGCTCAGGAGTTCGAAACCAGTCTGAGCAAGAGCGAGACCCCATCTCTACTAAAAATAGAAAGAAATTAATCAGACAACTAAAAATATATAGAAAAAATTAGCCGGGCATGGTGGCGCGTGCCTGTAGTCCCAGCTACTCAGGAGGCTGAGGCAGAAGGATTGCTTGAGCCCAGGACTTTGAAGTTGCTGTGAGCTAAGCTGACGCCACGGCACTCTAGCCCAGGCAAAAGAGTGAGACTCTGTCTCAAAAAAAAAAAAAAAAAAGTTGGCAAACATTTTCTGTAAATGGTCGGATAGTAAGTATTTTAGGCTTCGTAGGCCAAGAGGCAAAATCAAGGATGTTATATAAATCATTATATAACAATGATTAAAAATGCGAAAACCTATTAATATCTCAGCTCACAGGTCATGCAAAGACAGACAGTGGGCCAGATTTGGCCCGCTGCCCATGGCTTGCCAGTTCCTGAACTGGAGGATTAACAACTCAACAAAAGTGAAAAATATCTTTCAACTATCTTTACTTAATCTCATAAATCATTTCTGGCAACTTTCAGGAACTCAGCCAATCACACAAATGTGGAAGCAACACAATGGTAACCAATTCTGTGTCTTTATAGAAGAAGGGGTATCACTTTTCACATCCAAATGTTATGAGGTGATAATTTAGGGTAGGAACAGCTTGTGGTAGTGTTTAACTATTACTAAAGGCCTGCTCTGTGCTAGGTAAAATGCCAAGAACTAAGGGTGCACTTAAAGTTTAAAACCCAGCAGCAAAGGCATGTACAGGCAGCAAAATGTATTCTTAACTTTTTTAGAAAAGTAGGCAATCAAATAGAATTTATTCAGAAATTTGAGTGAATTCTGTTTTTAAAACTTCCATACAGGGCACATAATAAAGAATGTGTCATTTTAATTCTAGAATGGTATTGTGTCAAATCTTATTCTGTTTCTTACATTTTTCATTGACCAGAACTTTTTAAAGTTTACCCATGTTCCTATATATACAATTATCTGATTGCTTTTAACTACAGCTTAATGTCCCGCAGGATGCATCAGCCACATTTCATTCATTCGCTACTTCAGTGGTGGACACTTGGGTTGCTTTCGATCCCGTGCAACCACAAACACACTGTGACGGACATTCTCACACAGCGTCCTTGTGGACCTGGTGAGGTTCTGACAGAAGGCTTCCCAGATGGGTGCCCTTTTTATACCTTACCAGCAGTGCCCAAGGGTTCCCATTTCCCTGTAAACTCAGCGATGCCTGGCTTTGACTTCCTCATATCTGCCACTCTGGTGAGTGTGGGGTGATGACTCCCTGCTTTCATTTGCCTTTGTCTGATTGCTGGTGAAAATTGTGCAGTTCTCCATACTCCTGTCTGTCATTTGGGTTTCCCCTTCGGAGACTGACCCATTTATAAACTTAGGCCGCTTTTCTTGCTCTTTTAAGAATTCCTTGGCTAATAATTCTTTAGCACTTTGGGATATTGCAAAAGAAACAGCCTCTCCCAGATCGTCACTTATCTGCTAACTCTGTCTATGATGACCTTCATCAAACTTAAATCTTGAATTTGATATTTGATAATTTCAAATTTTATGCTTTTTAGGTTTTTTTTTTTAAAAAAAAAAACCTCCTCATTCAGAGGTCTCAAATATTCTTCTATTTCTTTTTTCCTTTTTGTTTATCATTTTACTCTTCCACATGTAGGTCCTTAATCCATTGGAAATTATTTTTATGTCGTGTGATACCCAATCCTTTCTTTACTATTTTGGGATGTCGCCACTATCCATACCAAGTATATATATATATATATATATACACAGAGACACACACACAGACACACACACACACACACACACACAATAAGTCCTCACTTACCATGAACGATAGGTTCTTGAAAACTGTGACTTTAAGTGAAGTGACATACAATGAAGCCAATTTTACCATAGGCTAATTGATATAAATGACAAATAAGTTTCTATGGTATATTTCTGGTCACAAACACATCACCAACTTCTAAATAAAGACTCCGAACGCTTCTAATATTAAATATTAAAATAATTTTGAGTGATACATACATTTTTAAAAGATTAATAAAATCAAGTAAGATAATTACTTAACCAATTTTCAGTGAATCAGTGAGTGCTGGTGGTCATAGTGGTGGCGGGTTAAATTAAATCAAGGAATAAATTCAAGGCTTAACATGGTAAGGAGCACCTCCTCCCACCATGCAGTTCAAAAACAATCACAAATATGGCCAGCTCCCTGAGCACTTTCACACCACATTGTTTACTGTAATTTGTATTCATTCATTCATTCATTCATTTTCCAACCTGCTTATTCCAGGGTGGCCTGAGCCTATCCCAGCAACTCACGGCACAAGGTGGGAACCTACCCTGGACAGGACACCATCTATCCTGGATGCAGCTACACACATCTACACTCAATCACACTGGACCATGGAGACACGCTGATTAACCTAAGGGCTACATCTTTGGGATGTGGGAGGAAACTGGAGTACCCAGAGAAAACCCACACAGACATGGGAAGAAAGTCCAAACACTGCACAGACAGTGGCCCCAACCCAGAATTGATTTTTTTCTTATCGACATTATAATGCAATGTTATTTGAGGATCTGCTGTACATATATATACACCCACATATACACACACACACACACACACACACACACACACACACACACACATATATATATATATATATAATCTGTTTCTCAGCTCTCTATTTCACTACTTTAGTCTACTTGCAAGTACCACATTATTTTTTTTTACCATGACTTTGTAAAACGTTTTACTATCTAGTAGCATGAATCTTCCTTTCTAAGTTTTTCTTTTGTACAATTGCTTTTTCTAACGTGAACCCTTTATTCTACCTTACATATTTGAGAAATAGTTTATCAGGTCCCCTACTCTCCCCTCCCCCCCAATATAATTATACTGGAATTTTGATTGGAATTGCCATGAAATTACAGATTAATTTTGGGGTCGAATTGATATGTTTAAAATGTTAACTTGTTTCATCAATGAAACATGGCAAATCTCTCCATATACATCCTTTGGATGAAGCCCCAGAATCAAACAGTCTAACAATCAAGTGCAGTTAAGAAATGGAAACCACTGTAGACATTTCCAGTAGGAAGGGACTTAATCCAGAGAATTAGAGGCCTACAGAATACTTGGAAGGGTAGAAGAGTGAATCAGGCAAAAATTTCACTGGCTTTCCGGAAATCCAGAGGGGCAGGAATTGCAGGAATTGCAGGAATTTTAGGAATAAAAGCGAGACCACTACTTTCAGTCTCAGCTGCCTGCATCAGCCAAGCACTAGCTCACACAGAAGCTGCCTCAGAGCTGCCAACTGTCCCCACTTCTGTCCACTGCCATTACCAATAAATGATGACTTTTCCTATTATCTCTCCTTCCAAGTGCTGTGCAAATTTCTCTCGTTGGCAAAATCTAACTCATAACCCCCTTGCCTAGAGATAGGGATAAAGCCAAGTTGACAAACAACAATGCAGCACAAAAGAAAAACAGAAGGTGCTTAATAAATGTTAAGTGATTTATAATAAGATAAAGTTTAAAACACATAATATCAAAGGTATTTTAAGTATGATTCAAACTAAGCATATTTTAAGTGATTCAATGATGTGACATATTATTTCACTTGGAAGCATTTCAAATATTTTAACATTTGCAGAGGCTCACTTTTAAAATAGGATGAGTTTTTCACAAGGAATATCTGTAAGATCACAGTCATATGCCCTGGCCATACGCTTATTGAACTATGTCTAGTTAGAAGTCTACAATTTAAGAGGGTATGAAGAATTTGATGATTGCTCAGGCACCAGAAATAAAAATGATTCAATGTGGAGGTAAATAGGATTTATTTTACATATAAAATAAAAATCATGTGTGTGTGTGTGTGTGTGTGCGTGCGTGAAAATGACCCAGTCAATAATAGTCCTAAAGTAGAATTATTATCTAGAACAGTGGTCTCCAAACTCTTTTGATCATATATCCTTGTCAATAAAGATGCTTTGATCATGCACAAATATAGAAATTAAAAAAATAAAGTAAAATTACAGAGAGAAGTTCTAGCATTCCCTTCCAGCATCCCAATGGACAGTCTCAAGCAGTCCTTGTGATGCACACACCCCACTGGAGAGAGTACCGACTTGTCCAGTCTCCCACGTTTTCTCCATATTCTCCACCCAGCTGGTCAAAGCTAGAAACTGCACAAATGTTGCCCATCACATACAGCAGGGTGCCTTGATCAAGACCTAGAGTCAATACCTAAATCAAGGGTAAAATTGATCAAGACTTGCAGTCAAGTTCATTCAAATGACATCAGAGCTGCCAGGAGGGGCAGATGTGAATGCAGTAAAAAGGAAACTCCTACCCAGAGGTAGATAATGTGGAAAAGGAAAGCAGGTAGAGTGAGGTGCAGGTTCTAGATGGAACACTGAAGACAGCAGGAGGTGACCCATGACCAGAAAGAAAAACGAAGTCTAAAAACATCAAACTAAAACCAGGACACAAAAACAGCTGCCAAAAATAGACTGAAGAAAAATGCTGGAGTTGGTGGATTGGGGTATGTGGTTCACAGTGGGGAAGGAAAATAAATAAATAAATAAACCAAGAGCTCTAATTCAGAAGCCAAAAGCCCAAAAGAAGAATCAGAAAGAGCTTCAGACAGTGCCAGATCAAATTTCAAGAGCCAGGCAAGAATAGTCAGCACTTCCAGGGCTCAGAAGTTTATGAGGCAATTATCTTGAAAATACGCCTGAGAGTAAGACTCTTTTAAGAAAACAAATTATTATTCTTGGTCTTATGATTGGTAATCTTAAAGAAATCTCATCCTTTCCAAGCTAGGGAGGCACGCAAGGCTCTGGTAGACTTTTCGAAACATTAGAGCTCAAAAGAACAAGTCAAGTTGTTCTAGTGCATTGCCTGGCAGACAGCACACATTCATTGAAGATTTGTTTTGATTTGTGCTAGATGATTAATGCCCCACAGAGAGACACTATCCATAGGGAATGCCCCAGGGGCTGTGCAATGTGGAGACTCTGGAGTTCTCCAGGGACAAGGTGCTGTTCTAGGCCTCAAGGATACAGCACTGAAGCAGAGAGACAGAGTACATGCCCTCAGGAGACTTACATTCTAGTGGGACAATAAAGAGTAAGCAAACAAATACATAATAAGTTCCAGTTAGTGATAGTCCAGTGAAGAAAACAAAGCTAGGAGAGGACTAGAGTGTGCCAAGGAAGAGGAAGGCCGACTCTCTTTTGCAGAGTGGTCAGAGAAGAGACTTTTTTGCAGGGCATGAGCAAGCCATGTGAATCTCTGAAGGAAAAGCATTTCAGGCTGAGGGAATAACAATTGCAAAAGTTCCTGAGGAAGAAACATTCTTGATGTGTCTGAGGACACAGCAGGATGGCCAATGTGGCTGGAGAGGATTGAGTGAATGGGAAAAAATGTTTAGGAAGTGAAGAGTTGAGAGATGGGCAGAGCTTGACTTTGAAGGGCCTTGAAGGTCATGGTGAGGAATTCAGATTTTAGACTAAGCATGATGGGAGGGGCAATGTTACCAGATTTATGCTTTTCAAAGCTCACTCTTGCTGTAGTGTAGAGAATTAATTGACTGCAGGGGCCTAAGAGAAGAAGCAGTTGTGTGCTGGAGCCACAAATTTGCAGAAATTTGTGAACCAGTTGTTTAACACAACAATTATTAAAAATTAGATAATATAAACTCACAAATAAGTGATATTAAAAGAAAGATTATAAATAATGAAAAGTCATCACTTTCTAATTATTTTACTACATTTACCATGATCTATGCTTTTGAGGTTATTTGTACCTTTTTATCTGGGTGGAGGAAATACTATTACTACATAGCAGTGTGCTACTGTAGTGTATCTCTTCCCAATGCCATGTTCAGTGATGTCATGTTGGTAGCTTGAAATGGCATGGTGGAAGTATTTACACCACAGAAATTGGCAAAGGCCACAAAGCAAGTCTGCCTCCCTGGAGAGGCAGCTGTGAAACATTTACCAATACACCCGCTGAAGCAGAAGACCAGCCCCATGACAGCAGTCTAGGTGAGACCTATGGCGATGTGAACGAGGGTGGCAGCAGAGGAGGCAGACAGTGTCATGGTTCCACATAGACTTAAAGGTGAAGTTGACAGAACTTGCTGATGTACTACATGTGAAAAGCAAAGTAAAGTATACATAATGACTTCTGAGAGTTTCAATGTGAGTTTGAATATAGGATTTTGAATTTGAGAGCAAGATAGACATCAACTCCTGCTATAATGTAATAATAATAATTAAGGAAAAGTTTCCTGAGAAATTTTCTTCTCTAGAGCTTTCTGTCAAGGCTTTTAAGACAGCTATCCTTTCTATAAGACAGTAATAATTGATGTTGATGGAAACTGAATATGATAATTACATAAAGTCAGGATTTGTCTTTATTTTCCCAGCATTACTTAGCACAGTGCCTGAGTATACAGATGTTCAGTGTCCAAGGCAGTCATACCCCTAGAATACGATGTTATCTTATGTATTTGGGGCTTTACACGTATTTGGGGATCTATAAGAAAAGTCATAGTGGTTTTACCAAGGCCTAGCTATTACAGCAGAAAGCTGTAGCAGAAAAGAACCAAGTCAGCTGTTGAAACACAGAGCTCTCTAACTAGTTCTACATACCTGGTGGGCTATCCTCATTGGTACTGAAGACAGTGCTTTTTAGTGACTCTTAAAATCTAGTAAGGACACCTTACTTTTAAGAAAATTAGGCCAAGATTTGTTTGTCAATCAGCATTTCCATTATAATACTTGGTGGGAATGGAAACAAAAGATTTATGTGTTAATGTAAAATTAAACTTTAAATGTCTACTAGCTGCCTTCTATGACCATCCTTCCAAAGTTGATATCCTCTTTAACTACAGTACTATTTTATTGCATCACTCACTGTATTTCCTTTAAAACAGTTATCATATTTTTATTAGCTTCATTATTTATTGGTTTACTTGTTAATTGCCTCACTTTTCCATTTGATTGTAAACTGTATGAGGACAGGGACCTTGTCTGTATTTAAGGCACTGCTGCAATTGAAGCAACTATTATAGTGCTTGGCACATAGTAGGATCTCAATAAATATTTGTTGAAAGAAAAGATTATTTGACTGATAATCATAGAAAGGACAGGAGGCCAAAAAGGTACAAAAGACATTTAACCAAAACAGTAAATGCTGATGTGGATGTGGAGAGATAGGAACACTCATATACTGCTGGTGGGACTGCAAACTGGTGCAACCTCTTTGGAAAGCAATATGGAGATGCCTCAAAGAGATACAAGTAGAACTACCATTTGATCCAGCAATCCCATTACTGGTCACCTACCCAGAGGAACAGAAGACATAAAAAAAGACATCTGCGCTAGAATGTTTATAGCAGCACAGTTCACAATTGCAGACGTGGAATCAACCCAAGTGCCGATCAATACATGAGTGGATTAATAAAATGTGGTACATGTATACCATGGAGCTCTACTGAGCCACAAAAAACAACAGTGATCTAGCACCTCTTGTATTATCCTGGATAGCGCTGGAGCCCATTCTACTAAGTGAAGTATCACAAGAATGGAAAAACAAGCACCACATGTACTCACCATCAAATTAGTATTAACTGATCAATACTTAAGTGCACATATAGTAATAACATTCATTGGGTGTCAGGCAGATGGGAGTGGGGAGGAGAGGGTGGGTATATACACACCTAATGGGTACGGTGCACACCATCAAGGGGATGGACACGCTGGAAGCTCTGACTCAGGTGGAGCAAAGGCAATATATGTAACCTAAACATTTGTACCCCCATAATATTCTGAAATAAAAAAAAATTAAAAATACAATTTATCTAACAATGCCTCACAATTTAACTAACAATACCTCACATTTTACCAAATAAACAGCTACCTTAATGAGGTCTACTAAACAGAGCTCTGTGAATGAAACATGTAACTAACTCCTATTTGACATGCTGAAGAAAATCTTCATGCTTGAGAAGTAGGGTACATGGTACCTCTGTAAAATTTTGGAAAGGCTTACTATTTTGCTGCAAATAATAGAATCTACTCTATTTAGGTTAGCAAAAAAATGAAATGAATTTATTAATAGATATTAGATAGCTCATAGAATCTCCAGTGGGACTGGGGAGATATACTTGGAGGCTATTTAGCTAGAACACCAAGAACACACCAAAGGACAGCTCCCTCAAAAACCCCTGTTTCCTATGGCCAAACATAAATAAAGCAGCTTGCTCCAGTGACACTGTGCACTGGGTACTGTGGGCTCTGCTGCTGCTGTTCCCCTGTATTAGGGTTATCCAGAGAAACAGAACCAATAAGATATATGTATAGGTGTATGTGTGTGTGTATTTATTAACTAATTCATTCATTCATCTTAGGAATTTGCTCACGGGATTATAGAGGCCAAGAAGTCCCACAATCTGCCATCTGCAAACTGGAGAACCAGGAAAGTATAATTCTGTCCAAGTCCAAAGTCCCGAGAACCAGGAGCACTGATGTTTAACAAGAGAAGGTAGATGTGCTAGCTCCACTCCGATACGGAGTGAATTTGCCCTTTCTCCACCTTTTAGTTCTATCCGAGTCCTCAATGGATTAGATGATGCCCATCCACATTGGTGAGGGTGGATTTTTTTTTTTTTTTTACTGAGTCTTCTGATTTAAATGCTAATCTCTTCCAGAAACACCCTCACAAACACACTCAGAAATCATGTCCTACTAGCTATTGGGCATACCTTAGCACAGCCAAGTTGACATACAAAATTAACCATCACACCCCCAATGCAGAACACAGGTGCAGCCACTACCTCCAAAGCATGAATTTTAGATAGTTGCGGTTTCTGTACATTACTCTTTCCCAAAATGCAGTTTTATTTGGCTATACCTGGTGTCAGAACCTAAGTGACATGTAGGTCTCAGGTAAAGGAGGCAGAGATTTCTTCTGTGACGAGCCTAGATTCATAATGCGGAAAATTACCCAAAATAGGGATAATGGTCAAACAAGCTGGATAGATGAAAACATGACATGTGTCTACTACAGTTCACCATTTAGTCCACTCTCTCTTCCATACTCAAACCTCCAGATCATAACTACACCATCATCAGTAAAAAGAAAATGATCATGTCAATATAGCCCAATTCTGCATTGTACCAACAAAAGCAAACTCATCCTCTCCTTAAAAGTAAAGAAAGTTTTATCATTACTGAGTCTGGCTTTAAGTCCAGAATCTATAGGTGATATACATCTTTCCTCTGATCCTGTCATGATTGTATCTGACCCAGTTTATTTGAACCCAATAAACCAAACCAGAAATTTAACCCATACACTGTATCTATTTTTTAAAAAAGAACAGGAGAGGAAAACTGGAAAGTTATTAAAAATATATGCATATTTAAATAATACAGTAAGAAAGAAAACAGGGGTTGGCACCATAATCCTCCTTTCTGCATCTGTTCACAAGGTCACATTGATATTTATGACTTCCATCTCCACTATCCATTCCATGTTCTCTTTGTCCTTAGTCAGCAGCTCACGTGGTAGGGATTCTTTTCTTGGTAGGTTGACTCATACCATCTTTTCTTAAGGATTGACCCCTGGGTCATCCCGCCTATATGAGACTGCAATGGCCTTTCAATAATGTTTGCTACAACATATGGGGTAGTAGTGGACACTACAGGGCATCCAACATCGTATTAATAGCAGGAAAACTAACCACATGAGACCTGCTCCATTGTGTATCAAGTACACTGTTTTTCCTTAACAATTAAGAGCTCCCGCCAGACAATCCCCTTTTATGTTTGCTTGTTTATCTTATGGCATTAAGAGTCCAAATTGTCCCAATGGGTGTCTCAGCTCCAATTCAGCAGAACCATTGTTATACGCCCTGGCGGAAGCATTCTTTCTTTGGGTGCTTAGGCTTCTAATCCAGCAGAAGGCAGTGTCATGGGATAAGAAGCAAATATTTTTTGAGTCGGTCATTAGGAGTAATAATGAAAGGTGCCATTTCCACCTCCACCCTTGGTTTCCTGACTCATGCTTTGGCTAAGGGAGAAACTGGTTGAATATATATACATATATATACACACACACACACTCTTATACACACACACACACACACACACACACACACACACATATATCCCTGTATACATACAAGTGGAAGAGGACTTTGTCCAATTTGTTTTTGCAAAGTCTTAGCAACAGCCATTGTAAATGCTCCAAAATCATTAATTATCCAAGTTAAATATCCTCCGACATGGATTTGTAATGCCTTTGGGATTTTTTAATAACAGCTATCCAGAACTCCTACGCATTGTATTTCAATGACATTCTAGTTATGGAATCAACAGAGGATGAATTCATGAAAAGAATCCTATACTTGTTTGTGAAGTATAGGATATCTAAGTGAAGAAGTAGAATGTGACATTAAAACTACCATCTTAGAATAATGCTTTGTATTAGTCAGCTTAGCCTAGATTGACAACAAACAGCCCCCAGACAATAAAGGCCTACAACAACAAATGATTATTTTTGATCACAGTAGATGTTAGCTATGACTGTGCTATACATTTTCAATCTAGGACCGAGTTGGAGGGACAGACCTTTCATATTTTGGGACATAAAACTCAAGTGGGATAAAAGAAATGAGAAATGGTAGAACCTTGTTCTAAAATGCCATTTGTTACTTTCACTTACACTGGCCAAGGTAAGTCAGATAGCCTGATGTGGAGTGGGGCACACCTTGATGTCAATGAGGTCAGGAAGTATATACCTCTCAAATAATTGGGAACAATAACACAATCTGCCATATGCCCTAGTGTTGGTATTTACCCTACTTAAGGCAAAGTAGTGTGATCTAAGCTGAAACTACTTTTTATAAAAGGTGTTTTAAACTTTTAATCTGATTGGATTAAAATAGATTTCAAAGAACAATCTTAAATATTTTCTCGGGGTACTTCAGTTTCTTAATATTTTTCTTCCATAAAACACAGTGATCAGTAAGTTCTTTTATCATCATATTCAACTGATTTTAGAATTTTTAGTATGAAAGTGCTCTCCAGAGCATCAAGAAGATGTTGACTTTTCAGTCTCTTTCGGTATATTTCAGGAACCCTAGGATTTACACAAGAGAGTTATTATTCACATTAATTGCTCTGAGAGGATAAATAAATTGCTTGAGGTCATGGTCATATTAAATGGTGTACACTGTGTTTAAACCAAAGATTCAGATATTTAATACACTATTCTTCCCATTTCACATCAATAAATCTTTATTTCCTTGTTATTATGTGAGTCTAAGAGTTCCATGATTTCTTTATGCATTTAATGATCTTAAATCTGCTTTGGGACTGTACTTCAGGATAAGCCTGTGTCCTTAATTATGTCACCATGGATGCTGCCCTCGTGTATTCTGCTTTATGCTTGTGATTACATGTTTCACTGTGAACTTAGAGGAGAAAGATCTAGTACGATGCCCTGACCAGCTGCCACTACAGATACCAGAATATGTTATGTCACTTCCACTGGAAGTTTTGATGTTATAGTTCATTGATTTACTGCTCTGGGTTGATCAAAAGATACTCTAAAATTCCATAATAGATCTATACTTATTGAATGTGTGCGAAAGGAATGATCAGCAAGGAAAATACTTAAAGAAATCAAATTGTTCTCCAGATAACAACGTGAATTATCTTCCTATAAAGGGTACATAAGTAAATTTCTTTTTTAAATTTCAGCAGGCAGTTGATAATTTACCTTAGCCATTTTATATAAAGCACATTAAGAAATTGTTTTCACGAAGTCATTGACTGCAAGCTGCATCTGGAATTGATTTTTATGTTTTAAAATACTCTAAAGGAATATCTTTTGTAGGCTTTATTACTTAACACAACCCATCTAAGGAATTTTTCCCCCATGAGGAATAACCAGGAATCTTGGTTTAATGCATATTTTAAATATCTAGAATTATTTTAGTGGAAGAACATCTGCAGTAGATCCTCTGTCAATAGGACTTAAAGTAGCCTATATAGCCCCATATATATTTTTTTAAAAATGAATTTGAGGAGAAGAGGAACTTAAAAAACATCATTCTATATGTCATCTGGAAAAACACATACATGGGAATGACCTGGAGAGGAGAAGTAGGGATAGGAAAAGGGGGGAGGAAGTAAAGAAAAAAGATTCGCTTGCCAACTCTAAAAATATATTTTAAAATTACAGAAACTAAAAATCAGCCCTGAGCCGAAAGTAGGGAGACAGATCAATAGATCAGAATGGAATACCAAGGCCAGGCACAGTGGCTCATGCCTGCAATCCTAACACTTTGGGAGCCAAGGCAAGAGGATCGCTTGAGACCAGGAGTTCAAGACCAGCCTAAGCAAGAGAAAGACCCCGTCTCTACTAAAAATAGAAAATTAGCTAGGTGTGGTGGCGTGCACCTGTAGTCCCAACAACTCGGGAGGCTGTGGCAGGAGGATCGCTGGAGCCCAGGAATTTGAGGTTGCAGTGAGCTATGATGACTCCACTGCACTCTAACCCTGGCAGCAGAGGAAGACCCAGTCTCAAAAAAAAAAAAAAAAAAAAAAAAAAAAAAAAAAAAAAGAAGACTAGATTACCAAAACGGTCCTATGAATAGGAGAATTTAGTATATGATCAGTATGCCATTTTAAATCTATGGAGAAAACATGGTCCATTTAATAAATAATGTGAAAAGTGGCTAGTGATTAGGGTAAAACATTTGGGTTTCTGTATCAGTCCTTTGCTAAAATGAATTCCAGATGGGTCAGTGACTTAAATATTAAAAAATAAAATTAAATAAAATATAAAAAGAACTAATCATGAGTTAATATTTTCATAATGTTTCATAATTTCTCCTTGACTTTTCTGTATTTGTCATTAAGATGCATGTTTCATGGAAGCAAGGGCCATTTTTACTTCAGTCACCATTGCATTCCTACTTCCTAGTGTAGCATCAGGCACGCTCAGAAAATAGCTGTGAAATAGATAAATAAAAGAATTGTTTACCATACATGATTACTGGACACTAATTGTTTCTTACAGTGAATCTGTGTATCTATTTGTCCTGTTTAAGACACTCATGGCTAGGAAGAAATCAAAGCATGGGTCCTCATCACTTGTGAGCAAAAGATCAATGAAAAAAACTAAATATGTACTAAGATAGATACTTGGGGGAAATAAGACTTGGATAGGCTTCTCACCACTCAGCCAAATACTCTACAAGCTTAATAAGAGTCAGTTCTGCTGAATTACTGAAGTGTTGACAGACTGTGATTTTGCCTTTTCTATCCCCATCAGATTAACTGATGACTTTCAAGACAAAGCAGAAATCATTTTAGATATTCATCTGCCTACACCTAGGCATCACTCTTTTGTTGTTAACCACAAACACTGGTCTTTGCAAGGTACTGTCCAAAATTCCAACCATTCTCCCTTCATAGAAGACTTGTATCTATGTCCTACAAGACCTATAATGAAATTGCCCAATATGGAATTCTCTTTTTGATCAACTGCCATCAAGTTCATTCAGTATGGTAGAGCAGAGCACATCGGTTATTATTGTTATTGGCTAAATTTCCCAAAGCCTCATCAGAATGACAAATGAAGAAAGTAGCAGATACTCGCACCACCGTGACTCATGCTAAGGCAGCCACCTGGTGTTTCCACACCCAGTAGTTGTAGTGGGTAGACCATGAGGTTTAGGCCAAGATATACCCAATTCCAAATCCTGATTTAGACATATCCTAGAGCCACAAAGGGGTTTTTCCCTATTTGAAAGACTTTGCCAAAGGCTTGTCCCTCCTGGCTAGTTCACTGCTGATCCAGGGTACCAGGAACCCCAGACATCCTACCACCAACTCCTGGTTGGTCCCCACCGACCTATGCAGAGCCCTCTTCCCTTGAGCCTGTCCAGGCGGAAGGGAACAGTGTTAAGAGTGGTGGACACAGGATGATGGACTCTCTCAAGCCCCTTCAGGAGCAATCCAAGTAATCTAAAGGAGGTTTCCTACAGGAATACGAGGTACTACACTTAGCCCGAGTGAAGGGGTACACTAGGGAGTTGGTAGAAAAGAGAGGAAAGAACATAAGCAAAAGCTGGATGGTTGAGTGGTTCAAGGCCTAGATACTTTCATTAATCTGGAATTAAGTGGGAGAACAAGTAAACCTAAACCCAGCTCAAATGGAGCCCCTCTGAAAGGCCTTCTTACCTTTCAGTCAGAATCCGTGTCCCTCCCCTCGCACGCCAGTTCTGGCAGCCGCAGCATTTGGTACTTCTCTCCTGACTTGTGGATGTCTCCAGGACCCTGCACCCTTAGTCCTTGTGTCCAGGTTTCCCACTGAACCCAGGACCCCTAAGACTGCTCTTGTTCACACTGACACACAGAAAGACAATGGGCTGCAGGGAAGGCAGTTAAAAATGTGACAATTCTTTATTCAGAACCCAACAGTGATTATCCGAAGTCCTCTGACAGCTGGAGGGAGATAAAGGACTCACTCTTTTGGGGTAGGACATGTGTGATCAGCACAGCAGCTGAAGTGTCACGAGTCAATTAAAGAAGGCAATCAGCCAGACCTCAAATCATCACCTCTGGTGCTTAAAAGAGAGGATGTGGATAGCATAAAAATATTTCTTCTAAAATGATGGAAATAGAAAATCACCATTAGACAAACACCAGACTAATACTTGTCACAAGCAAAAGCTATCCATGGATACTAAAATTAGTGGGCAAAAGTATAAGCAGCAGAATGTTTACACAGCTTCAACATATCTTTGTACAAGACATTTATTAATTAAAAGAGGACAATGGCAACTTTACAGTGGAGAAACCCAGCAGATAACACCTCAACCAAGTGATCAAAGTCAGCATCCCCAGAAATAAGACATGTTGACATCATCTGCCCACTGGCAGAATGCACAGAGAAGGGTACATCTTTTCTATTGTTTGACAAAAATGGATATCTTCAATCTAATCATGACAAACCCAAACTGAGGGACATTCTACAACATAACTGGGCAGTACTTTTTGAGAGTGTTAAAAGAAAGAAAACACAAAGAAAGATCAAGGAGTTCTCTCCGACTGCAGGACATGAAAGGAGATGTTAGGAGACAGGTAAATTAAATGCACTTGGTGTCCTAGTTGGATCCTGAACCAATCAAAAAGGACATTAGTGGGAAAACTGGTGAAATTCAAATAAGGCCTTTGATTATATTATGCCCACGTTCATTTCCCCATTTTGATACTTGTACAATGGTTGTGTGCAATGAATACTAAGAGAAGCTGGGCGAAGTGTGCACAGGAACTGCACTATTTTCTTTTACAACTTTTCTGTAAGTCTAAAATATTTCAAAATAAAAGCCAAAAATGTTGTCCTCAAACACCTCCAAAGCATGTGAGTATGACATAGTATTAATAAAAACTGTCTGGATTCTAGAGGCAGACACAAAACTGTCTTTGAATTCAGGCTCTGCCCCTTGATGGTTTTGTGACTTTCAGCAAACTACTTAGACTTTCTGGGCCTCAGTTTCCTCATCTGTCAAATGGGGGAAATAATCCCAACTTTGTAGCATTGTTTCAAAAATTGGGGATAATGTGCATAACTCATGGAGCACAGTGACTGTCTAGAATTTGGTGCTCACTGAATGTTAAGTTGTTGGTTCTTAATATATTTTAATACTTCCCTAATGCTTACCAAGGAAAGTCCATAATGCTAAACACAATTTTCCAGCTCTTTCCTCTCAGTCCCAAACTGCCTCAATCTCATCTTCCCAAGGCATCTATGGCCCAGCCATCCTAGTCTGCTGTTCACACTTTTACAACCCTGTGTCCACTCCTTTCTCTCTGCTCACACTGTTCCCTCTGGATGCATTATTTGACCCTGGGGGGGTCATAGGTACAAAACAGGCAATGTGGTCAGCTGGTAACCTGAGCTCGAGTCCAGTTTTGTCAAGGGCTTAGTGGCCTTCAACAAATCCTTTTTACCTTTCTGTGTCTCCATGTCAAAACTGAAACCTTCATACTGGGACAGTAATAATAATACCTGCCTCAAAGCACATGAGGATCAATTGAGCCTGTGAAAGTGACTGCTAAAATGCAAACACATTTGAATAAATGTTAACCTGAACTTAAATGTTTTCAAACTTGGCTGCCTATTATTAATAGAATAACCTGTGGAGTTTTTGTTTTATTTTGTTTTTAAATTTAAATACCAATGCCTTGGTAACATCCAAAGGTCTAATTTTTTTTTTTTAAGTTGTCCAGGGAATTCTAAAGTGAAGCCAGGGTGGAGAACTACTGATCTGAACCTAGTGCTTCTCAAAGTGTGGGCCTGACCAGCACATCAGAGTTACCTGGGAACTTGCTGGACGTGCAAATTTTCAAGCCCCACCCCAGACCCACTGAATAAAATCTATGGGTGGGGCCCAGCAGCCTGTGTTTTAACAAGTCCCCCAAACAATCCAGGTGCACTGCTAAAGGTTGGGAACATCTCTTATCCTATATTTAGTCTCCACTGACAAAACCTCACTCGTACTTCAAGGCACAGCGCAAGTGTTGCCTCTTTGAAAGGAACTTCTTACCCTTCCAGCCGGAATCTGTATGCCCACCCTCTAGGAGCCTGTCTTCCCGTGGTACCATTTCCCAGAATGATGACCACAGTGTGACTTCTTATCGGAGTTTATGTCACTATCATTCCTAAGATCTCAAAAGAACAGGGTCTGTGTTTATATCCTATTCTCAGAACACAGGGCACAATGTGCTGTATATGGAGGCTACTTAACAAATGTTGATTGAAGAGACCTGTTTAAATACCATTGAGGAAAGAGTTACAATTGTGTGAGGACTATCTGACATGGGGGAAAGAAAATAAGAAAGCTAAGTATGTAAGAAAAAAAGTAATGTCTAAAATAACTCTCTTCATATAATAACTATATTTACATAGCACTTACTAAATCTCAAATCTGATCTAAGTACTTCATACAGATTACCTCATTTAAGCCTCACAATAACTCTATGTGGTAGCTGTTACTATTATCATTAGTGCTATTTTACCCTCATGGAAATTAAAGAACAGAGAGGTTAAGTAACTTGCCCAAGATTACACAGCTTGTAAGTGGCAGAATGAGAATCTGAACTTGGGTAAACTGGCTCAATGTCTGGGCTCCTAACTACTCTCTGCTACTACCATTTGTACGGTAATATGATGTTACTTATCCATAATACTTTTAATAGGCCTGCACTCAATTTTACCTACAGAAGTTATGGATAATACTCAACCATCAACCCTTCCTTAACCTGTTCTCCGTATAATAATATAAATGGCAAATGGTACAAATGGCAGACATTTATATAATGCTTTCTCTGTGCTGGCTCTGTTCCAAGTGTTTTAGAAATAAATTTATTTAACCACTCAACAATCCTATGAAGTTATTATCACCACCCCCCTACTCCAAATAACTAAAGCACGGAGAGGTTTAGGAACCTTCCCAGGTCACACGGATAATGGGTGGTGGAGCAGGTTCTGCATCCAGGCAACCTGGCTTCAGGGTTTGTCTCTTTACTTACTACTCTGCTGTAGAGCCTCTTTTTGTAAGGGGTTTGAGGAGACATGGACATAGAACAGAACTTTGTTGTTGTTTTTGTTATATTTTTACATCCCTTCTAGGGTTGGTGTGATAAATAAATTGTCAAAAACCAGGAAGCACTTAGAACAGAGCCTGACATATAGTAAGGACTGTGTTCACTGATGGTTATTGTTTTGCAATTTTAAATAGCCCATCTGGCTTATCATCACAAGCTTGGCCTCATAAATGCCATTGAAAATCAGGATATTACAATGTTTTTCCTCCAGGGTCCCAAGCAACCAAGGGCACGGCTGGCTCTGCCATGCTTTTTCTTCCCAAATTTCCTGTTGGGAGTGATATGGAATCACATGTTCAGTAAAGAACCTTGAGCTGGGACTTGTGTAATGCCAAAACATGGCCATTGGAAGCACAGTGTATGCCTTTAGCATAATGTAAATAGCGACTTGAACTATTGGAATAAATCAGTGTACACTAGGCCACATGCTGTCAACCACCTTCCAAATGAAATACCTCATTGTAACCCACTATCCTTACCGAGAGGCCTCATTTCCTGATTAACTAAGCAAACAAGGCAAGGCAACCTGAAACATGGCTTGGAGTCTGATGGCATCTCTCAGCCACCAGACTCCAAGCCCCAGGTAGGCCCACCTGCCTGTTTTATTCACGTGGAGTATGACCACCAAACCTCAGTACTTATCTTTTCTGAAATTCAAGTTATAGGCAAATTTGTGATAGCTCTGATGGTCTGATATTAAAACCTCCCTGCCCCTTAATCACAATGCCTCTCAACCAACAATGGTTGATTTTTGCTAGTGGAAGAGAGAGAGTTCTCCACTTCCATCACTCTGCTGGTGTCAATCGAACCTTCCAGTTCTCTGGTTGGTCCTTAATCTTCCTTTCTCAGGTCTACCTCCTGCTGCCCATTTATCCTCCTTTGAATCTGTATACTCGCCCACAAAACATGTCCCGCAGGGGAATGTGGCTTCGTAAAGGGAAGGATGAACCTTCCTTTCTCCAGTCCATCCAAAAGCCTCCTGAGAAACAGGCCACAGATTACGGACACTACAGAAAACTTTTCGCACCAGCTCTTAAGAATTTAGAACAGTGACTTTCAACCCCAGCTGCAAACTAGAATTATCTGGGGAGATTGTTTTAAAATATGGATGTTTCAGTCCCACCCCAGACCAATTAAATCAGATTCTCTGGCAGAAGGAGAGACTTTTGTACAACAGAGGCTAAGGACCACCAATGTAGGACCACTGTCCTTTAGAAGTGGAGGGGGCTTTAAAGACCAGAAATCTATAAAGACGTAACGACCATAACTGGACATAAAGACATAAAGACCATGCTGGACCTAGGGTGAGCCACTTAGCCTCTGGGGTTGGAGAGAGTTTGTAAGGGACAGAGCATCCCTGTTGAGAGCATATCATGGACCAGGCTCTCTGTCTGGCATCTGTGGCTGTATTTCTCTGGAAAGTCTTCTCCTGTGGGGCTGTAGTTAATTAAGCAGATCTTCATGGGCCAAGTTCTGAGATGTGTCTTGTTAAGAAGAAAATATGTTTTGGTTGGTTGTGGCCATTTATTTTTTTTAAGTTCCAAAAAAATATTTACAAAAACATGGAGAAATAGAGATTCAAAATACCAGAGTCTCACAATACCAAAACAAATATAAAATACCAAAGAATAATTTTACTTAATAAAATTAGAGAAAACTTGAATAAATGGAGAGAGATGATATGTTCCTTGATGGTAAGGCAAAATAGGCAAAAAGGGCAGTTTTCCTCCAATTAATTTATAAGTTTAAAGAATTTCCAGTCCAAATCATAATAAGATACAAAAGTATGGGGCTTTACCAAGTGATTCTCAAGTTCATTTTGAGAAAAATTTAGCCAGGCGCAATGGCATGACCTGTAGTCCCAGCTACTCAGGAGGCTAAGACAGGAGGATCCCTTGAGCCCAGGAGATTGGGATTGCAATGAGCTATGATGATGCCACTGTACTCTAGCCCAGGTGACAGAGCAAGATGCTGTCTCACCAAAACAAAAAAACCCCCACAAAAACTGAAAAAAAGGAAAGATCAAGGAAAGTGAATTGATTGTGCCAATTTCTAATGTTTATCCTAAATCCTCAATAATTAAACTATGTTGTACCAATGAAATATGCATTAGAATGGAGCACAAAAGAAAGCTGTGAAACAAAACCTAATGCATCCAATAGTATGATAAATATGTCATTTCAAATCAGTGGAAATTTAAAGAATAATTTTAAAAATATATTGGGACAATTAGTTTGATTATTTAGAAATAATTTTTAATTTCTATCTCAAACCAGCCACCAAAGTAAGAACAAATGAGACATAAAATAATTTAATATTTAAAATAAAACTGTAAAAAATTAAAATGACCAAAGATTTAAACAACTACTCAAAAGAATATATATGAATGGCTAATCAGTACATGAAAAAGTACTCAACATTAGTCATCAGTGAAATGAAAACTAAAACCATAATGAGATACCACCCACCAAAATGGCTAAAATTAAAAACACTGACACCACCAAAAGTGGGCAGGCATTTAAAGCAACTGGAATTCTTATTCATTATTGGTAGGAGTCTAAAATAATAGAATCAATTTTTTTAAAGTTCTGGCAGTTTCTTCTAAAACTAAATACACACTTATCCAATGGCTCATCAATTCTACTTCTGGGTATTTGCCCAAGAGAAATAAAAACATATGCCCGCAAAGCTACCATAATCAAAACAGCACAGTATTGGCGATAAAAGCACACACATAGACCAGTGGAACAGAATAGAGGGCCCAGAAATAAATTCATGCATTTATGGTCAATTATGTTTTGACAAAGATGCCAAGAACACACAATGGGGAAAGGGCAGTCTCCTCAACAAAGGCTGTTGGGAAAACTGGATATTCACATGCAGAAGAAGGAAATTAGACCCTTATCTCACATAATATACAAGAATCTACTCGAATGGATTAAAGACTTAAATATAAGACCCGAAACTATAAAACTACTACAAGAAAACAGGGGAAATTTTCAAGACATGAGTCTGTGCAACGATTTTTTGGATATGACCCCAGAAGCAAAGACAACAAAAACAAAAATAGACAAATGGGATAACATCAAACTGAATAGTTTCTGCACAACAAAGGGAACAATTAACAGAGTGAAGAGACAACATATGGGAGAAGATATTGGAAACCATACATCTGATGTGGGGTTAAAATCCAAAACATATAAGGAACTCAACTCAATAGCAAGAAAACAAATAACACAATTAAAAAGTGGCCAAAGGACCTGAATAGACATTTCTCAAAAGGAGACGTTCAAATAGCCAACAGGTATATGAAAAAAATGCTCAACATCACCAATCATCAGAGAAATGCAAGTTAAATATATCACCTCACACCTGTTAGGATGGCTATTTTCAAAAAGACAAAAGATAAGTATTGAAGAGGACGTGGAGAAGAGGGAACCCTGGCACACGGTTGGTGGGACTGTAAATCAGTACAACCACTATGGAAAACAGCATAGAGGTTCCTCAAAACATTAAACATAGAACTACCATACGGTGCGGCAATCCTACCAAAAAAAACCAAAAAACAAAAAACACCAAAGTATGCCCACAAAAAGACTTTTTTTTTTTTTTTTTTTTTTTGAGACAGAGTCTTGCTCTGTTGCTGGGGCTAGAGTGCCATGGCCTCAGCCTAGCTCACGGCAACCTCAATCTCCTGGGCTCCAGTGATCCTTCTGCCTCAGCCTCCCAAGTAGCTGGGACTACAGGTGCACGCACTGCACCTGGCTAATTTTTTCTATTATTAGTAGAGACATGGTCTCGCTCTTGATTAGGCTGGTCTCAAACTCCTGACCTCAAGTGATCCTCCTGCCTCAGCCTCCCATGGAAAGACTTATGCAGGGATTTCCATAGCAGCTTTATTCATAACAGCCAAGAATTGAAATTCGCCAAGGTATTCATCAACCGAGCAGTAGTGATAGTCAATATACAATGGAATATCAGCAATAAAAAGAATGACCACTGATACATCCAACGACATGGAAAAATCTCAAAAAAAAAATAATAATAATAATAACCGGAGTGAAAAGAAGCCTTATAGCAAAAAGGTACATGCTAAATAATCTCATTTATATGAAGATTTAGAATAGGTAAAACTGGTCAATGATACAAAAAAATCAGTGCAGTGGCTACCTCTGGGTGGGTGAGGAATGGGATTGGCTGGGAAAAGGCATGATGGTGATGTTAATGTTCCATTTCTTCACAAGGGTTTGGTTTACACAGGTGTGTGTATTCAGCAAATGTGCATTTTTAATTTGTACATTTTCTTGTTTGTAAACTTTACCTTGAAATTTTTTAAAAACTGTAAATAAATAATAAACTCTACTTTATGATGTTCATGCTAAAATATTTAGGGAGACATGTACTGATGTTTGCAGTTTACTATGAAATAAATAAAAAATAAGATGGACTGATGGACAGAGAGATATAGAGAGAGGCATATATTTGGTATACTAGTATACCAAGAAGTGGAACATTATCATCACCCATCATGGCTCTTCCCAGCCAATCCTTACTCTCACCCTACCAGAGGCAAATATAATATTAAATATTGCGCTGGGCAGAATAATGTCCCCCTAAATATGTCCACATCCCAATTCCCAGAACCTATGAATGTTATGTTATATGGCAAAGGAGAATTAAGGCTGAATTAAGTTGGCTAACTCAATTGACCTTGAGATGGGGAGATCATCCTGGATTATCCAGGTGAGCCCAATGTAATCACAAAGGTCTTAAAAGTAGAGTAGGCAGGCAGAGAGGAGAGTCAGAGGGAGATGAACTATGGAAAAAGGGTCGGGGAGATGCAACGTTGCTGGCTTTGAAGCCAGAGGAAAGAGAACAGGAGCCAAGGAATGCTGGCAGCCTGTAGAAGACGGAAAATGCAAACAAACACAGCCTTCCTTACAGCCTCCAGAAAGGAATGCAACTCTACTCACATCTGGATTTTGGCCCAGGGAGGGGCCCATTTCGAACTTCTCATTTCCAGAACTGTTTAAGATAATAAATCTGTTTTAAGCCATCAAGTTCATTTTGCTATAATTTCGTTATAATTTGTTATAGTTGCAACAGGAAATTAATGCAAAATGTTAATGGTAGAATCGAGGTGGTGAGTACACAGGTGTTCACCATGAAATTCTTTCAATTTTGCTATGTGTTTGAAATTTTTCATAATAAAATATTGAGAAAAATAAAACTATTAAACCCCTTCTAGGCAGGAAAGCAAAGTTACGAATCATAAAGGAAAAGTGATTACATAAAATTTTTAAACTTCTGTATACAAAAATATGATTAACAATTAAAGGAAAAATGACAAAGTAGGAAAACATTTTTCAAATTTTTAACAAACTATAATATCCTTAGTATATTAAGAAATTTTAACCTGACCTCAGTGGCTTACACCTGTAATCCCAATGCTTTAGGAGGCTGAGGTGGGAGGATTACTTGAGCCCAAGAATTCAACACCAGCCTGGGCAATACAGCGAGATCCCATCTCTACAAAAAAGTAGAAAATATTAGCCAGGTATGGTGGCATGCACCTATAGTGCCAGCTACTGGGGAGCATGAAGCAACAGGATCACCTGAGCCTGGGAATTAGAGGCTGCCGTGAGCTATGATCACAAAACCACACTCCTGCCTGGGTGACAAAGTGAGACCCTGTCTCTAAAAAACATTTAAAAAGAAAAAGAAGAAATTTTACAAATCAGTATGAAAAGAAGAAAACACTAATAGAAAAAAGATGGAAAAAAAACAGAATAACAAATGAAAACACACAAATAGTCAATAATCTTCCGAAAAAAAATTTGCCCCTTACCAGTACTCAGATACATGCAAATTAAAATGGCAATTAGACAACCTCTAATCTTGGAGAAGATTTATTTTTATTATAATAAACAGTGTTGGTAAGGACACAGTTAAGATGAATCCTCATGTATTCCTGGTAGGAGTGAAAAATATTCAAGCTTTCTAAAATCAATTTTTTTAATATTAAGGGTCTTCCACACATTCAACTCTCTGTGAACCGAAAATTCAACTTTCAGAGATTGTTTCACAGGAAGATGTGAGAAAAATGTTTTAAATACAAGTATATTCATTGAAGCCCTGTTTGTAATTCAAAACACTGGAAACAATCTAAATATTTAACAACAAAAGAATGATTGAATTATGTTTCACACAATAAAGTGGAAAACTATGCCACTGGGAACAGTAAAGTTTTTGACAAACACTTAATGACATAGAAAATGATATTAAATTAAAAGGAAGATATGAAACCATATACATTGTGATACCATTTTTGCTTAAAACTGTGTGCACATATAATATATATCTGAGAGGTCATACACCTAATTGCACGTGGTGGTTATCTCTGAGTGGTGGTCTAAGACGTCTGTTTTCTTTTCTTTTTAACACTTTATGAAACATAGTCTACTATACTAGAGTAAAAACTCCTTGGAGGCAGGAACGATGTCTTGTTCACAATTGTTATCTTTCACTTTTTACAGTGCCTGGAATGGAGAAGGTGCCCAATAAACCTTTATAGAATTAAAGGTTGAATAGTTTTCTCTTCATTTCCAAATTTTCTGTAACTAACATATATTACTTTTGTAATCTGGCAGATCTTTTTTAAACATAAGTATCTTCCCTTTTAAAAAAAAAGAAAAAAACAATAAGACAAAATGTGAACAGATTTATGAGAAAGAAATGAGCAGCAATTCGAATGTCCAATATTATGTTTTAAAAAAGTGTTTAGGGACCACTGGAAAATACTTGTTACATAATGTTAAGGGAAAACTAGGAAAGGAAAATGTACCTGTGATATGATCTCTACCTGTGGAAAAAAATCTTACAGAGAAAAGACTTAAAATATGAGAATATGAACAGTAGTTGTTTCTGGATGCTGGAATTATTGAAGCTGTTATTTTTCCCCTTTCTTTATATATTACCTCCTTTCCAAATTTCCTATAGTAAGACTATATTATTCACAAAATGAATAATATATAAAATATATAATATTTTATAACATAATATTAATTATAATATAATATTATAACATATAAAATGAATAATATAAAAAATTCACAAACTTTATTCATAAAATGTTTAGGTTAAAACCTTAAAAAAATAAAATAGCAGAAAGAAGAGGCAGTAGAATGCAGTGGTTAAGAGCAGACGCCCAGAAACAAACTGCCTGGGTTCAAACCCTGGCACTTATTATCTATGACCTTGGGCAATGGACTCACCTCTACTTCCTTTTATGTAAAAATGAAGACAATACTAGAACCTACTTCATAGGGTTGTTATCAGGGCTGTTGCTACTTTATTTAAATAAGTTAATATTCATATAGCACTTAAAATACATCTGGCACATAATAGAGACTATGAAAGTGTTGGTTAAATTAAGTAATTAATGAACCAAGTCTGTGGCGAATAGAAAGAGAACAGCTGGGTGATGGTCTTTCTTTTCTCCCTTTCCTGCTTATCTTACTGTCTGTCCTTCCTCCTTCCTTTCTTTTGCCACCCCACGGGCTTCTTTCTCTTTTTCGGGAATATATATGCAGGGAAGATAGGGCAATATCTAAGGCAAAAGATTGAGACAGCATCAAACATAGAACTTAATGATTGGACAGAACATTTATAACCAGACAGATGTGCCAATGTTTCTGTGTGCGTTTGTATTAAAAATAGGGGGAGGGGAGCCTAGGACAAAGTCGGAAATTCAGGGCTTTATAAATCACATCACACTGCCATGTGTCATTCCAGGTGAGGTTATGAGGGAGCTTGCAGGGAAAGGGCTTGATCTCCTCCTCCACAATGCAGCACTTTTACCAAGAGTGGGTTGTGTGCAGGCTAGGCAGGTCCTAACCAGTCTCTTTCAGCCCCTTGGGCCCTAACCTATTTACCAAGTGTCCCCAGATATTTCTCCTCTCTGTAGTGGCTTCTCCATACCCTGGGTTGTTTACGCCTGCTCTAAATCTCTGCAGAGACTTCAATGAAGTTCCCCATCAGTGCAGCAGCTCTATTATTTCCCCTCCAGAACGGCATCAGCACTTGGAAAAAGGAAAATACATGTCCTATTTCTGCTTCGTCTTTAGAGAACTACCATTTCCTTTTTCTGTAATAAATTGTAAGCTTGCATTATTACATATAGCCACAGTTGCCGTGTCTATTTTAAACACTCTTTCAAAGGGTTAACCATAATTTAATCAAATCAAAGGAAAAAGAAGGTGTAAGTGAAATCAGTAGTCACACTACCTCTATAGACAGATCTCAGAAAGTTGGGAATAAGCAATTTAACCTAAAAATCAATTATCCAGGAGCATTAAGGAATTTTCTCTCTTCATTCTTTTCAGATTACATTGAAACTTTGACTTCAGACCAAAACTACAGAATGCTTATATATCAGTACACTTGGAACCTATTACAAGTAAATTACATCACTCTCCTTCCTCAAT
Source organism: Indri indri (assembly GCA_004363605.1). Taxonomy (NCBI): domain Eukaryota; kingdom Metazoa; phylum Chordata; class Mammalia; order Primates; family Indriidae; genus Indri; species Indri indri. Next base: position 70,325 of record RJWJ010000524.1, read on the forward strand.
GTCAAAACAGTGGGTGCACCATCCCCGGGAGAACCACAAATACCCAGCCTGTAGAGACTCAACAGGCTTTCCAGACATTGAGTCCAACTAGTCTCTTTTTACTGCTTACTTAGTTAAGGTTACAGGTTGTATCTAATTTGGACACTTGCCCAGAGCATTTTTACAAGAACTCTTAAATCCACCTTCCTCCAGGTCCTTTGAGGAGAGCTTTGGGCACATGATGAGATCCATCATATTTGGACCGAAAGGTCCATAAAGTTGCTGCCCTGTAATCCTTAGAGACAAGCAGAGAACCCACCTGAGATGAGAGAACAGACAGCCAAGAGTTAAAAGCTCATGGCTCACCCTGGGCCTTGAGAAATTTCCAAAAAGAGGAGAACCCAGCTCAGCAACTTCTCAAATGCAGTTTCCAAAAGCAAGATTCTGGCATATGAAGGAGAAAACTCATAATAAAAGATTAGGACCTTCCTCTGGGTTAGCATAACCATAATCCATAGAGTGGACAGGGTGCCCAGGCACAGAGAGCCACATCGGTGGTGTCCAAGAGCAGGTTGACTTTGGGATTGGATGGGATCAAAGAGCTGTGTGTCTGAGGGGTTGGCTGTTGTGCCAAGCATGTCACACCCTGCATGGCATGAAGTAAGTGATCATGGCTTTTGGTACATGAATGAACCCATTAAACTTAATTAAATGATTAAGCTTCATTAAACTATAATCCAGGCTTTTGATTTTCCAGCAGTGGGTATGGCTCAGGAGATTTGGAGTTTTATCTATTCAGGGGGACTTCATATAGAGCACTGTACAAATCTGATCTTAGTCAGCCAATGGCGGCGGGTGTTAGTCTGGGGGAAAAAATATATTTTATTTGGTTGTTCTGCTTGGTCCATCCTACTTTAGCCAAAGGCAGCAATTAAATGAAGAATTCTGTTTGGTGGCATGATGTGGTTTTGCATTGCCTAGGAACCCAAAATTCACAGACGGAAGGTTGTAGCTGTGATTTACTGTGTCATCTACTGTGTTTGTGTGAAAGCACTGAGAATGATGTCCAGAGTTTAGGTATAATTATGTCTCCTTCTTCTAATATTGTTCCCACATTTAGTCAACCTACCATCAGAGCATGAATCTAAACACATACACATACCACCATCACTTAGATTTTACATCAAGATAACTCTACAGAGTTAACCAAGTTTTCCTTCTGGTACTTACAACCCAGATTGCTCACCTGACAGATGACGTGCCCTGGAACTGTTATCTAGAGAGACAGCTGGCCAGTAGCGTTGTGTCATCAATTTACCTATATATGAGTGGACTCATGGGACTGATTAGCTCTACTTATTATAGCGGCTCATGATTTATTCCTTTTCAGAGAAAATATAGCTGCCCAGTGGTTAGGATGTCTATCAGATCCAGTCAATACTCACAGAGTATTCTCCCCATAAAGAAATCTATATGGAAAGAAGGTTTACAGTTAGAAGATTGTTGGATAAACATTAGTCTAAGCAAGAGGGGTTGTCTTGACAGTATTAATGATGGCTGCCCTCAAGTTCTGTAAGACAACCTGCTGACTCCCTGTCCACACTGGGCACATTCCAACAAACATATGAGTGGCCCAGAGTCAGGGCTTCTCCTGGCATTGCAGGTACACTGACACATTCTATCTTTCCAGCCTCTTCTCCAGACTCCATGGGACACACCAGCCTTCTACGGAGATACTCTTTCTCCTGCAATTTGGCCTCAGCCACCTTAGTTCCTACATCTTCAGTCAGCAATTTCTTCTGGGAGGTGACTTCCGATTCTTAATTTAATCTCTTACATGTTCGTTTTCCTAATTTCAGTCTCAGAGGATAACTTTATTTCTAAATTCTTATTTACTACTTTGCTCTCTTTTAATTATCTTTGCATCAAAAGATAGATGAAAGTTCGTCCTTACATAATGTGGGACCCTTCACACACTGTCAGTGGTGGTCTTGTGTTGACTAAATGAAGATGAGAGGGACTCCACTTCTGACTAAACTCCGTAATTCAGAACTCACCATCCAGTGATTTTTCCTTTAGCCACTGTGAGCTTCTTTTGGTTCTTTTCTTTAGTTTGGTTATAATAATCAGGCATCCACTCAAATTGGCTTAAATAAAAAGGGGGAAATCTCTGGAGGTTACCTCTCACAGAAGTTCCTACGACCTGCCCTCAAGTGAACTGAACCTAGAACTTGAAAGTGGGTCCTAAACTTTTTCTCTCCATTTCCGAATGGTTTGATGGTCTTTCGTCTCTTTCCGATTATCAGGAGCTGCCAGTCCCCTCATCCTGTGTCTCCATCTCCTCTCGCCTGGTCAGTTTCCTTCAGTGTGCATGGCCCAACTTGGCCACTAGCCTGGAGTCTATGGGATGGAGATAACCCCACAGCTCCATGTTCCAAAAATAGTTTAAGCTGTGTATCAAGATGTTTGTATAAATGAGAAGACTAAAATAAATATGATAATGCTACTGCCCATCAGGATCGAGGTATAAATATGGCTCAGAACTTAATGGGACTTTTTTTTCTGTCTTACATAAGGATTTTTTAAATCTGCCATTTGATTTATACATACACACACACATACACACACACATACACACACTGTAGTCGCATCATAGGGCTGCTGTAACAAAGTACCACAAAGGAGGTGTCTTAAAACAAGAGAAACTTTTTGCCTTGCAGTTCTGGAGACCGGGAGTCTGAAATGAAGGTGTTGGCAGGGTCGTGTTCCCCTGAAACCTGTAGGCGCATCCTTGGTGGTTTCCTGGCTTCCGGTGGTTTGCCAGAGTCTTTGGCACCCCCTGACTTGCAGAGGCATCTCTCTAATCTTCCCTCTTCACAGGGCATTGTCACCGTGTGTCTTCACATCAGCTTCCCTCTGTGTGTGTCTGACTCTGTGCCCAAATTTCCTCTTTTCATAAGGCTACCAGGCATACTGGGTTAGGTCCCACCCTAATGACTTCACTTTAATTTGTTGAACCCTGTAAAGACCCTATTTCCAAATATAGTCATATTCTGAGGTACTGGGGGTTGGGACCTCAACATATCTTTTTTTGTGGGGGAGACAATTCAACCCATATAACCCATGTATATAGATACTTTTATATAAAATCCTAAATACGACCAAATGCATAAATTTTCATTTATTTTTAGTAAAGTTTTATTTTCTTTTATTCATTTATTTATTTTACTTAGCTCTGTCCTTCCCTTCTCCTCCCTCTTCCCCTTACCAAGGTAACTGGTTGCAACAACCTAGGAGGTTTCCTTCTGTCCAGTTCTCTGTACTTACATAATTCCACACACACTTTTTGGTCATAGTGATTTTTTTTTCCTCAAAAATAGGATCATATTATGTGCACTTTCTCTCTTCATTCTCATTCAACAATATCTTATGGGAATCCCTCTAAATCATCTGATTTATTTGTAATTCTTTTTTTTTTTGTTACTGATTTTAAAAAATATTCCTTTGTGTGAGATATCTCCTAGATTATTAAACTACCACTTGGTTGATGGGCATTCTCTTTTTTTCTGTATCTTTTCTCTGAACAATGCTGCAGTAAACCTGCTTGTATGTATTTAATATAACACTAAAACTGCTACTTTTATTTCTATTGCTGTACACTTCCAGGAGAGGAATTGCAAGGGGTACACGTGCTTTTAATTTTAATAGATGCTGTCAAATTTCTTTCCCAAAAGATTTTAGCACATCACAGTTCACCGGCAAAGGATCAGAGTACATTATCTTGTCTCCCTGACCAGCATATATTATAGCTATTTTTTCCCAGTATAAGTATAAAATGGTGTTCTACAGTTTAATTTGCCCTTCTCTGACAACTAGTGAATTTGAGCATCTTCTCATATATATGCCGGCCGTTTGAATTTATCTGTCTGTGAATTGTTTATTTATATCTTTTCTGCATCTTTCTCTCATCATTTTGTTCTTTCCTCATCAAATTTAAGAGTTTGTTTCATAGATATAAACCTTTTGCCACTAGCCTTACAAATGTACGGGTGTACTTTCCTTATCTTTTATTTATCCATTGACTGTATAATTTTAAAAATCGAACATAACTATATTTTCCTTTCCTTTTTTTATAGCTTCTAGTCTTGGTTTAAAAAGTATCTCCCACCCCTAGGACGTACGCATAGCCTACCATCTTTTTAAACGATAGCTTCGCTGTTACATTTTTTTACATTTAAAAACGTAATCTATCTGAAATGGACTTTTCCATGTAAGTGTAAGGCAGATATCCATATTTATTTTCTTCCAAATGGAGAGCCAGGTGGACCAGTACTATCTACTACATCTTTTCTCCACTGTTTTATATTAAATTCTCATTTATACTGAAATTTGTATCTGTCTCTTTCTAGCAGTCACTGTAAAGAAGAAATACAAAAGCCTGGAAGGGTAACCACCATTTTAGCCATGGTAGTTTGGGGGCATCAAGAGTTTAGGTAAATTAATTACTCTTCATTTCCTTAGCTTTATATTCCAATTTTTCTACAATAAGCATGCATTCTTTATAAAACAAAAATAAATGAATGTGGGAGGAACTAGTAAACACAATTAGTTTCACCATTCACAGTGTCCCAGGACAAAAACAAACAGGCACCTAGGAAGCCGCAGTGCTATTCCTGGAAGGGAGACCTGAGAGGGTTTCACCCTTAGGGAGAAATGTAATAGGGTTATTCCAGAGGGGCACTAGAAAATCTCTTTAAAGGCCAGCCTGCTGTGGGTGGAGGCTGATTAAGTTTGGGGAAGTCTTTTTGTTAGGCCAGCTCATTGTGAAATAGGTGTGAGGTGGTGATTCCAAGTGTGATTGGCAGGAATTGCCTATTAAAGCACAAGGAGTTTAATTGATTGGAAGAGCAGGTTGCTCTGAGCTGATGCAATAACTACTAGGGTTGGGTGTACTGTTTGAAAAGTGTGAAGTGATGCAATAATCGCCTGTGTTCAGCAGCAGTCTAATTGCTGCCAAGAACGTAAATGCTTAAAACAGCACTTCCATGATTAAAGAGCACATTCAAATTATGTAAAAGTGACCAGATCCCCATAGCCCCAGGGCACAGCCTCTGTCCCTAAGTGATAAGGGTCAGTTAAAGCTCTAAAGCCTCCATAAAACAGTCCCTTGGCCCCAGTGAAACCCCTACAGTAAATTTGCAGAGTCACAGCTGTCTGCTGCCTAAAATAATGATAGCTGGCTGGGTCCCCTCCCAGTGCAAAATGCCCACCTAGCAGCACAGCCCAACTTGACCTGGACAGGTTCTCCATCTTCTCCACCTGGTGTGTTATCTTAGGGAAGGCCAAGCATGTGTTGGGCCAAAAGCTTCTACATTCCCCTTTAAGGCCTGGGACTTGGGATGCCTGGTGGGCATCTGCAAACAAAAGTACATACTGGGGATTCTAGCTGATGCTGGAGGAACCCTAAAACAGTGGTGAGTGGTTTCTCTAAGCCCTGCTTGGAGTAAGTGCAGCCTCACATTTCTGAGCATGCAAATGGCAGAATGCCAAAGCTGGGCTTAGTAAAACTAATTCAGGGGGAAGCCTGAACTCAGTGATCCAGGTAGGCTGCTCTCTGCGGGTCTGCAAACCCAAAGATAAATTTAGAATGTCAGGATTGCAATGTCTTTAGGTAATCTTCCTTAAATATAATAGTATCCCTTACAACTGACTCCTTTATCATTGCTAACTCTCCATGAGTTTGAGATGATAGTCTATGATGCTGGTGAAATGCAAAACTGTACCCTTCAGCAGTCAGTTGAGCTGATGTGAGGGATGATGCCCTCCTAAGGACAGCCAGAAGGCCTCATGTGGTCTCAATGCAAGGTTACTCCTGGGTCCTCTGCCTAAGGGAACACCAGGACCACAGCCTAGAATTTCTGGTGGGGGAGGGCAAGCTGGGCCCCAGCAATTTTGTTTTCCATTATCACAGATCTTGAGGCTCTAGGGTTTTACTTTATCATTCATAATAATTTCAGACTTGAACATTTTAAAGCAGGTGTTCTCACATATCCACCTTGGCCATTACACAAACAATAAAAATCTCAATAGGTCTTTCAACCTAGAGAAATAAAAGAGAGCTTCCTGGAATACCTTCCAAGATATACTGTCTGGGAGATAAATGCCTAGTTAAATATTGGGAATATTATCCAAAAATTGTAACTTTGGTTTTGGGATTATTTACATTGCATCCATTGTTTAGCTCAGCAATGAATGATGGGCTTTTTCCCTTGCAGGTGGCAGCTTCTAAATTATTTTTAATCCCAATCACTCAATGAGGCTGGCTGGGTTTTTTCACTTATTTGTGGTTGGTTTTTGTTTGGTTTTTACTTATTATTTTTTCCCCTCTTTCCTGGTTGTTTATTTGCGACAGATCAGTCCTTATCACACCTGGCATTTGAAGCTTGAGTCCCAGATGTGCCAGACTAAAATGCAGAAAAAACTAGCTTTAAATTATTAGCGACACCCTTGATAGCAGGTGAGAAGAGACTTTTCCCCTTCAAGGCACAGGAGGTGGATTTGTGTAAAGTTCGAACATGGCAGCAGGAGAGAGTTTGAAAACCTCAAGGTCCCTAAGGTCCTGTGAACGTAGCCTGCCCTCCATGGCTGGGAACCCAGTGTCTTCCAAGGCAGACCTTCCAACTTGGGAGAATTAATATTTTCCTGATGTGATAATACAATAAAGTTGCAAGTGTGTCTAGCCCCCCTCCCCACTGAGACCCCCCCCCTTTCTCCCTCTCTCTCTTTTTTGCATGTCCTCTCCCTGGCCCTACCTGTCAGACCAGTTCTCAGGCTTTGCATAAGAGAACAAGGTGGGAGGGGAGAGGAGGAGGGGAATACTTAAGTTGGGGAGAATGGTGTTGAGAGGGGCATAGTTGAGAGGGTAGGATGGGATAGAATAACAGAGAACTTTAAGAAATGTGGCTGAAGACTTCTGCTTGGCCCTCCTCTGGAACAAGAAAAACAAAGGCTTCATTCATTCTGACCTGTCTTGGTGGCACAGTGTCTGAGTGGACATCTGCTCTTTTCACCTGTCCGTCAGTCATTTCTTTTCTTCAATGAAGCGGCTTGAGTTTCTCTGGGGGAGCCATCTCACCCTCAGACCAAGAGGTTTAGGAGGGGAGCTCCGCCCCCACCAACCCCCAGGTCACAGAGTTTGTTTCATTGGAAGGTGGTCTCTGGAGGGCGCTAGAGCCCGTGAGTGGATAAACCGAGGAGGTGTGACCAGACCAGCAAAGCTTGCTTCCTGCACGCCCAGGATTATAACACAAGGGTTGAATTTAAAAGTTTTTTGTTCAAAGAGCTAAATTACTCCTCTCCTGTCAGTTTTACTCTATGACAAACCAAGAGAACCACTCATCTCTTTTGCTGAGGTTCTCAATTCTACACACTATGTCAGGAATTCACCTTCATGGCTCTTCATCTATAAATACCTGTTTGTGTTCAAATTTTTTTAAAAATTTTAATGTTATTTAACCCAACATTAAAAAATTATTTCAACATGTAATCAATATAAAACTACAAGTATATTTTACATTTTTATTAAGTTTTTGTAATCTGATGTGTATTCTAGTTTATGGCACAGCTCAATTTGGACTAGCCACATTTTAAGAGTTCAGTAGCTAAGTTAGTAGCTACTTCAAATATATACATATTTTTTAAGTACTGGAAGCTAGAGAAGTTGATCTTGTTTTATCTTACTTAATCTAATGTAAAAAGAAAGTGGTAGTTTGAATTTGATCACAATGGCTTAGAAATAGAGTTATCATCAACTACTTGGCACATGCACCTCAGTGAGGCCCCTGTTACAGGAGAACTAGGAAGAGGGAGAGGTGCAATAAGTGAAATAAGAATTTCTAACTGGTACATCTTCATTTGTGTATCATAGAGATTTCAGAATATCAAATGGATGGTGTCGAGGAACTTACAGTTCAATCACAGAGAATGTCCAAATTCTGAAGCACTCTACATAAAAAGACTTACAAATGGATTGTTTCGAAACTGCCTTTGTTAGTCAATTGTTTGGAATTTGAAATGCATTTTTTAAATAAAAACATTATGAACTATGGTTTGCTTCCCAGGCAAGCTCATAGATACTATGGTTAAAATAAGAAAACACAAATATATCAAAACTTTGTGTTTCTTCTTAATGTCATTTTAATGGAGAAGCTCAGAAAGCTGTAGCTGCAATCGTTTTGCAGCCTCAAACTCCTGGGCTCAAGCTATCCTCCTACCTCAGCCTTCCAAGTAGCTGGGACCACAGGCACGTGGCCATGACACCTGGCTAATTTTTCTATTTTTAGTAGAGACGGGGTCTCATTCTTGTTCAGGCTGGCCTCAAAATCCTGAGCTCAAGCAATCCTTCTATCTTGGCCTCCCAGAGTGCTAGGATTACAGTCGTGAGCCACCATGCCCAGCCTCATTTTGTTTAGTTTTGAGAGCTGAAAAACTATATAGGATTTTCCAAAGGTTTTAGACTTTTAGGGAATTCACTTCTTTTATTATGTCCATTTTCGCTTTCTTCTTTGTTCTTAATGCTAACTATACTATTATTGGCCATAATCTTAGGGGATATCAGCCACAACCCTAGCCAATGGGGGGCAGGAATCAAAAACAGAAGAAAGAGAAAAATTTGAGAGAAATTGAGGTAACTTTTCAGGAAATTAAAAGAGAAATGGGAAGGAGAAGAAGGAGTAAAAGTGAGGGTGGTGCTTATGATAGAAAAATTACTTGAGGTGTAGTTAATGGAGCTGAGAAATGAGAACAATGTATGACGAAATTACCCTAAGAGGGAGGCAGGTTAGAAGTATGCAGAAATCAAAATCTAAATTTCCTTCAGAGGTGGACAGGTAAATGAAAGATGTAGGCAGGGATTGAACAATGGGAAATAGCGGGGACTGTGGCAAACTAGAGAGTTAAAAAAAAATTCCAATTTGATTTTTTTGTAAAATGTTGGTGTGAGTCAAAGTCAATATACATCTGCAAGCTAAGTTTTGTCTGCTGGCCACTGTTTCGAATCTTCAACAAAGAGATGAAAAGCAAGAGATCTGGAGTCAGACAGCCTGGGTTTGTTATCTCCCAAATGGAAGGGTTCATTTGCTTGGTGAGCATCAGGCCAACACACACAGCCAAATCAGTTATAGCAAGTGTGTTTTATTACTTGGCATAAATAAAGAGCACACTGGGGATAGCTCCAAAAGCAGTGTGTCCCCAAACAAGGAAGTTGTGCTGATTTCATAATCAGTGGGTAATGAGGTTGAGCTGATTTTATCTTACATGGGGTGATATCCTGAGGCATGATCTGACTGGATCCTGCCACGAATGATGTGAGGGCTCAATCTGATTGGATCCTGGATCCTGCCAGGCAGCGTCCGCTTCTTAATTCAGTCCCTGCTCCTGAGGCCAAGCACTTTAGGTTCCGCCTATAGTTGTACTCTTGGTCCATCTGAGCATGCTCAGGTTATGTGACCTTCAACCTGGGGGTCCATGGCAACTGAAAAACTCACAACTTTGTTACATAAAAGTTGAGCCAGACTGATCTGGTGAGGTTACGGGTTCATATCCCTACTTCACCACTCAGAAATTCTGTGACCCCAGTTTCTTCATCTGTATAATGACAGTTCCTACTTTGTAGGATTGCTGTGAAAATTAAGTAAGATAATGTGGGTAAGGCACTTAGTATAGGGCCCAGCAGGCTTCTAATAAGCACTCAGTAAGCACGTACTAGAATGTAATTTCCCGACCTGTCTGTTCGTTCCCGTACCCTAGTGCCTAGCAGAGTGCCTGGCACATAGTAGGTCCTCACTACTTGTTAGATGACTCAGTAGATGGATGAAGGGAAGACAAGCAGAGCCATAACGTTCTCCACACTGATTACGAGGCATCTCATGTTAGGGTGATTGCAAGGCTATGTTTCAGGGAGTGGAAAGTACAGGCAGTCCTCAGATTAAGGATGACCTGACCTACGGTGTTCCATACTTACCAACAGACTCCCAGGGCTTCCCATAAGGATAATTTATAATTAAATAATTAAATTACTAATTTGGGAACTAGTTTCTTCTGTACATGTAAACAAACCCGCGTGGTGTGAGCAGCTTTTTGGCTCAGCGTCTTTATGCTAGAGACTAGTCTCATAGATAGAGAAGCAGCTGATAGAAACACAAGAACATGAAGAATCAGAAGATCTAGACCCCAGAAGGTTTATGACAAAAGAATTAGCTGAAGCCTTTCGTCTCACTGAAGCAGGATTTGCTAAGCTTGAGGAGCAAGATCCTAACACTGAGTGGTTTTACAAAGGTTTACGTGCAGTTAGCGAGAACATCAGCTGCTACAAGGACACTTATGACGATAAAAGAAAAAAGCTGTGCAAACACCCTAAATACTTTTTCAGGAAACCAACTTTCAGTGGTAAGCTCCCCTCCTGCAGCAACAGAATCAAACCCTGATTCTCCAGCACCCCCTCCATCCTCTCCAACACCATCTCCATCATCATCTTCCAATTAATATTGCCTACCTCCTTGCCTCAAACATGCCCCTTCCAGTAAGCAAGACATCGAAGCAACATTAGGTGAGTGCTAACCTTTAATATTCTTTTTTGAAATTTCTACTATCTCCTGTCTAAACTTTTTGCATGAATTCGTTTTTATGTTCTGTTTGTTTGAATTAAAAGGAAGCGCAAATAGTTTCTGTAGGGGTATTACTATTATTACAGTATTACATTATATTATTATTACCACATATGAGCCATTATAATATTGTTATTATTATTATCACCATATATGTGCTGTTCATCAGGGATACAAGTTATATATTCATCCAACCTAAAGACATTCTTAGGAATGTACCTCTTCTGTAACCTGGGACCACCTGTATGTGATTTAATGAACTCAAAGACTTTTAGAACAATGCACTGAGTTTTGTTTTTGGTCCAATCCTTTCATTTTAAAAATAAGGAAATCAAGCCCCAAAGAGACTAAGCCAGGTGTGAAAACCAGGTGGCCAAAAATTAGGAAGTACAGAAGCTCCTTAACTTACAATGGGATTATGTCCCAATAAACCCATTGTAAAATCAAAAAATTCTAAGTCAAACCATTATAAGTTGGGGACCATCTATGCCTGTTCTTGTGTTTCAAAATGCCTTCATAGGAACGCCTGCCTCTGAATAACATGGAACAACAGGGATCAGATTTACTCTCCCACATCAACCAATTAAAAAAACTGGACAAAATATGTGAAAGAATGGTTTTCAAGACATTGGGCATCAGGCAACTAAGGACACTGACCTAAAGAGAGGTAGGAAAAGTTGCCCCTGTTTACTTCCTTGAGTTTCTAGGCCATGGCACGGGGAACCCAGGCAGAGCCCAGTAGACTCCCTGAGTTGACAAGATAGAACTGAGTCTAGACAGATCAAGGCAGCTAGAGTTTGTAGAACTGAATACTAGAGAGGATGCTGCAAGAGAGAGAAAATTCTGGAGGTTTACAGAGAGTGGCCTCAAGTATTCAGAAGGCCACTCACATGCATGTGAGCAAATTTCTGGAAACTGGGAAAAGAACCACCTGAAAGGATTAGAGGGGCTCACACGAGGCCTGAAATAGTGCCTGTTCCTACCAGCCAGACTGGAAAAATCTCAAAATTCATAGGCCAGTTGGTAGAGCACCTAAAAAGTCTTGCTCAGTAATGGAAAATAATTAGCTCTAGACAAAATGCTACTTTTGTCCTGCCTAAAAAAAACTTAAGAGCAAAACCTGAAAGGATAAAACTGTTTCCCAACAATTTTGCATCCCAAAATAAAAATCAAGAATATATATAGAAATAGAAAAATATCCAGCACCAAACAAGGTAAAATTCACAATGTATGCTACCTAATAAAAAATTACCAGGCATACAAACAAACAAGAAAATCTGATACATAATGAGTAGAATAACCAATTAATTGAAACTGACCTAGAATTTTCATAGATGTTAGAAATATCAGATAAGAACATTAAAATATCATTATCGCTATATTCTATATGTTTAAAAAGCTAGTGGAAAGATTGGGCATGTTAAGTAGAGATATGGAAGATATTTTTTAAAAAGTCTCAAACTGAACTTCTGGAGAAAAAAACAATGTGTGAGGAAAAAAATACACTTAGTTGGATTAATGGCAGATCAGACATTGAAGAAAAGAGTGATGAATCTGAAGACAAGTCAACAGAAATCATCCAAAATGAGACACAGAGAGAAAAAATTCTGAAAAAAGAGTATCAGTGAACTGTAGGACAACTTCAGATGATCTACTGCACATGTATTAAATACTTCCGTAACTGGATCCCCAGAGGGGAGAGGGACAGAAAAATATTTGAAGAAATAATGGCCAGATTTTCTAAATTTGATGAAAACTATAAACCTATAGATCCAAGAATCTCAACAAAACCCAAGGATAATAAACATGAAGAAAACTCCACCAAGACATATCATACCCAAATTGCTCAAAACTAGTGATAAAGAGAAAATCTTAAAAGCAGTCAGAGGGAAAAGTTAAGGATGACAGCAGGTTTCTTAAAGGAAGCAATACAAGGAAGAGGGGAAGAGGGTGGAACAACATCTTTTAAGTTATGGGGTGGCAGCAGGGGGGAAGAGTCAATCTGTAGTTCTATATCCCATGACCATATCTTTCAAAAACAAGAATAGATATTTTCAGACACATAAAAGCTGAATTTATCATCAACATATTCACACTACAAGAAGTCACTTCGGGGAATGGCATTAAGTCTCTCAAATGTCCTCCATCCTTAGAGGAGGTTTTTTCCCCACATTTCTGGAGTAAAAAGGGAATATCAAAGACCTGAAGGTCTAAAAACAGACTTGAGACTTCAGGGTTGCTGCAAGGCACTCAGAAGACGAGCCCATCCTGGTGGGAGCATCATAAACAGCAACAGGGACAACTCTTTGCCACCTGAGAGTGAACAGCCGCAGGAGCTCCAAGAGTGGTACAGAGTCGCCAGATAGTTTGGTCCCAATAGCGACTAGGGAGCACAATGTGGTCTAGTGTAAGAATTTCTGGGGGCCACAAGGACTGTTAGGAAAGTGAGCAGAGTCAGGGAGGGGTGCTGGAAATGTCATCCCTGACTCTGCCTCCAGAGAGGACCCTCCTGTGTCATGTTTGTCCCTAGTGTGTATCTGTTATCTGAACCTACTACACTGTATTACTCTAAGTTGTTTCCTCTCTCTAACTAGACTATGGCTCCATGAGAGGTTAGAATGAGTCTTACTCATTTTGCATCCCCACTCCCTGGCAGAGTGCCTAGAATTTTATAAACTTTAGTTGAATGAGTAGTGGGGTTCAGAGGCAAAGGGTGCTTTAATTACCACTTCTAATGTTACACAGACACCTTGATTGTCATGACCTGGCTGGTGTGGTTTAGGCTAAAAAGGGATTAAATTAGAAACTGACTTACAAAATGATTACAGTGATTTCGAAGAGAACCTGAGAACTAAAGTTATAATCCCCTGATTTTCAACTAAGAAATCACAACTATTCTACTCTCTTCACTAATTCCTGGAGGAATTGATCTGCTGTCTTGGGAATATCCTGTTCTGTTCAATCAGCATGATCGAAGAGTTTTTATGCAAAAATCATAGAATGTTAGACTGGTTGCAAAAACGGCTGTAATTCTTCACCCCTGCCCACATCCACACTCTTTGCAATGTGACTCTGTGGCTCCTCCCATCTAGAACTGGAGTCTATTTCCTCACCCCTTGCATCTGGACTAGCCTTGTGACTTGCTGTGTCATAGAACGTGATAGAAGTGATATTGTGCTGGTTCTGAGCTAAGGCCTCTAGAGACCTTGTGCATTTCTCTCTCCCGGAACCGTGCCACCACTACATAAACAAACCCAGACTAGCCTGCTGGATAATGAAAGACATGTGTCCTGGCCACCCATTGACTCTGCTGACAGCCAGCCAACCACCAGATTATATGAGGCTGTCCTAGACCAGCCCACCCCCCAAAGAGCTAACAGATACACAAAGAATGTTTAAAAGCTGTTTTTCTACTCTGGTCAATAACTTTGGTAGTTAAATTCTGTCTTCAGTCAGACCAGTCCCTCAATTACTCTTACATTTTAGAAGTTCCAAAGGGGAAAAATGAGTCAAGTCTTCACATCTTTCTTAACACAGACCTTGTAATAGAGTCAAAAGAATCAATCTGCTTGCAAAATTGATTGATTCCTTCCGGGCTTCCTGGAAATTGATAACAGAAATATTGGTGTTATAGGTGCATGCTAATTAAAGAGCTCACTAACCAAGCTTAATCCCAAGCATCCTCATCATTTTATCCAACTGGTTGCAGTAGACATCCACTGTAATTGACCAGGTTTCACGAAGCTGTAGTGGATAATACCAGCGCTGGACCACCAAACAGACACAATTAGCTTTTTTTGATGAATATTCAGTTTTGGACTATGTTTAGGCACTTCATTTTTATCCAATCATTGTGCCGAATGCTTGCAATTGTCAAAAAGAATCCATTTTTCATTATGCATATCAATATGGTGTAGAAATGGTTCGCCTTTATGTTATGACAGCAAAGAAAGACAAGTTTTGAGACGATTTATGATACTCACTTGATTCATGTAGTACCCCTCTATCCAGCTTATTTACCTTGCCAATTTGTTTCAAATGGTCCAATATTGTTGAAATTGTAATATCAAGCCTTGTGTAGGTTGAGATGGATTTGCTTCCACTACAGCTTTCAGCTCATCATTATCTACTTCCATCTCAGGTTGCCCGTGGCTCATTTTCAAGATTAAAACCACCAGGACAGAATTTCTCAAACCATGGACGTACTGTGCATTCATTAACCACATCCTTCCCAAACACTTCGTTGATATTTCGAGCTGTCTGCACTACATTGGTTCCATGACAAAACTCATATTCGAAAATAACACGACTTTTTGACTTATCCATGGTTTCACAAAAATTGCTCTAAAAATTTTTTTGAAAGATAATCACAAGCCAAAACATGCATTTGCAAGACTGAGGATGTACCTTCAGAACAATAAAAATAAAACTAGAAATGTCCAAATGAAATGTCAGAGATACAACTGTCAAACTTAGCACCTAAGGAAATCGGACATTTCATGCTTAATAACCTAATAAAAAGACTGTGCACACTCATGTATGTTTGCAAAGCTAATTCACAAAAGCAACTTAATCTAGGTGCTGAGTTAATACCAAAATGGCAGAACCAATGTTTGTTAGTTAGAATTAGATTCCACTGTGAGTGACAGAAAGCCATCCCACCCCCAGCCCCCAAACAACAGTAGCTTAAACAGTATCACAGTTTATTTCTTTTACAACAACACCCAGGAAGGACGTTCAGGACTTGTTGACTCATGGTGCCAGGAGCCCAGCCTTCTTCTGTCTGTCTGCACTGCTGTAGAGGGCCTTGACCCCAAGAGCCAGGACAGCAGCATGTGCATGCCAAACAGCAAGAAGGAGGAAGGGAGAGGAAAAAAAGGCAAGGCCCCCACACCCAAATCCTAGCAACACATACCACATATGCAAACCATCAAGCAATACTAATGCACTGATCTTAGCCAATTAGCCTCCAGCCACACCAAGCTTCAAGAAAAACTCAGAAAGGGAATCTTTACTTTGAGAGGCCATTTGTTCAGCCTAAATTGGATCACTGTGGAATCTGGAAGACAACTAGCAGTCTCTCACAGAATGTTTAATATATTATAAATTTCTACTATGTGTCAGTAAGGGCATCCTTTCATTTTCAAATGACTTGGGTTCACAATTATGTTTAAATATCAGTTGTTTGTAACCGGGAAAGCAATTCCTCATAGAAACAGTTATTTCTGATGGCTATTTTCCTTTGATAAATAGAACCTATTTTAGCCCACAATGTCCTGGAAATTTATGCTCAATCATCCCTTATTCCACCATTTCAAGGAAAAAAAAAATGCATTCCAAATGACTGCAGACTATGTCTATCACGGGAGCAGGAAGAGACATCCTGAAATAGCAAAGGCTGAAGAGAAAAGGACACCCTTTTGGGGCCATGAGGATGCCCTACATTTGCATCACAGAAAATAAATCTTCTTTTCTAAGGCATTACTCTAAGGTCCTGATTTGCGGAACACAGGGCCCCAGTGGGGGATGGCAGGTGAAGACCACTTTCCATTACATTCTAACATCCTCATCCTTTATTTATTGGATACTGTGCTCCTAGAGACCACACAGCCCTAGATATACTTACAAGACATATGAAGGACAGTGTTGAGCTATCCCAGGGCAGTCCTCTGCCTTAACTTAGTACCAGTTCCAGGTTTCATTGAATGCAATGGCCTGTCACGAAGGCCAGTCTTTGACCACGTCCACAATTGACCCTACCTGAGGAAGTCCCTGCCTGTGTGTGTGATAAACACATCCACACCTCTAGAAAAACAGATACCAAAAAACAGAGAAGAACAGATCAAGACAAAGATACAGACAGAGAGAGTAAAATTTGAAAATTCCTAACAGTTAAATTCTGTTGTTTCACAGACATCCAAATCATGGGGACATGGACCATGAGGCATTTCCAGCACAAAGATCTTTGGAATGATTTAATTTGGCAGTGATGTTGTTTTCTGCTTCCATCAAGCAGTTCACCATCGCTGACAGATGTCTTTCCTGATTATAGCTGGGAGCCTTGCTACTTTGAAAGCTATTGATTAATGCATCTGTCTTCCCAGCATTGGAAACCTTTTCACTAGGAGAGAGAGAGCTGATTAAAAAGTCTTCTTTCTATTTTCAACCTCTCTGAAAATCTGTATTAGGCTATATAGACCATATGGGGGGTAGAAATAGAGGTTTCCAGGGACAGGTTTTAAACGGGTTTGAATTCTTTTCTGGTCTTCGTTTCAGAAATTTGCTCTCTAGCTGGCCAAAGGGCATGCCTAATGATAACATAGCCTCCTTTTAATTTACTTTCCAACAGGGAAGGGCCAGGTGGCTACTTTGTGTGTGTGTGTTTAATTCATAAGCAGACTAAGTTTCTTTCAAGAGGTTGGTTTTTTTGTTCTTTTTTTTTTTTTAAGCAGAACTATGGCTTACAAAAGAAATTGGGTTTCAACTTGAATCACCCCAGGAAAATCCCTAGAACTTACCCTTTAGGTATGTGCAAACGACCTTTTCTATTTTGTTTCACTAAATTGGTGGGCAGTGAGACAAACCCACCTATTACTGCTCCTGCCATTTCCTGGGAGGAGTGGGGACTGGAATATTGCAGATACCACCTTAATGATGGGAACAGTTTGCACAGATCCAGGATGACTAAGCTATGCAGAGGGCTCCAAGCAACTCGGATGCCCAGTGTGAGATTCAGGCTGTTTCCAGCAGAGACAAACCTGCCTTTTCTTCCAGAAATCAAATAAGCACCAAGATCCTGCCACGCTATTCCTGAACTTACCCCTTTTTCCCTAGGCATTTAATATCATCCAGCAAACCCTATCATTAGATTCCGATGCCTAACTTTCCTTTCCTCTCAAGGATTTAGGGATATTCAAAAGTATGTCTTCCATTGAGTAACTAAGGATTCAGAACATACGCATCCTTATGTAGCACTTCTCATGCTAACAAAAATTGGTTCGTTGGTTTGTCCCCTTAGGGAAAAAGCAGGGATGATGATCAAAACATTTGACAATTCATAAAGCATGGCAATCAACAATAAAAATGGATGCTGGCCAGTATGTCAGTTCAGTACAGACCACAGAATGTTGGCTCTGTCACAAGTAGGGAGATTTCCCTTGGTAACCAATGTTCAGGTTGGAAGACTCCTCCCTTATTCCCAACTTTCTTAAAAAGAGGACATAATTCGTAGTGCCTTGGGGCTCCTTCTTTTAGAGGATTCATCCTTCCCTCTTCTGGGAGTTTGAGTGCCAGTGTAAGACCTGGTGAGGCTGAGAATCTATTTGTAGATTCCAAACTCATTCCTCATTTGTAGAATATCTCCTGCTTCCAATCAGTCACCAAGGCCTATCAATTCTACCTTGAAATAGTCCCAAATCATTCCTGTCTTCTGTCCCCTCTGCCTCTTTGGTCAGGGACTCATCGTGTCTTGCCAGGATTTCTCATAACTAGTGCACCTGCTTCAGCCACGGCCTTCTAACCCATCCTCCACGTGCACAGATCCGAGCGTGTAACTTCAGCACCTAAAATATCTAAATGCTGCTCTGTAGGGCATAAAGCCCACTCATTGACTCTCTGCAATACTTCTAGGCACTTTGTGATATACCCCCACAATCTTCCCACACTCCACAGTCCAAGGGCTATGCTCTAGCCAAGCCAACTACCTAAGCTGCCTTGAAGGCACAGTTCTTCCTTACCTCAGTGACCTTGTGGGAGCTACTCCCTCTACCTGGAGCGTGGGTTGGAAGCTTTCCCTAATCTCTCCAGGACTATCCCCTACAGTCTCACAGAGCCTTATCTAAAGATCAAAAGACTTCTCTTGAGGTCCTCATTACAAATGGCACCCTGTATGTGTCACAACACCCCACCCCCACAAAGTGGTGAGACCCCAAAATGTGGCAACCTATAGGCATCTGGGAGTAAATTAGACAGTTATTCACAGATTGAGTGGAGTAGTAGAAAGAGTAGTAGAAAGAATAAGAGTTTAGGATCTTAGGAGGACACTTATTACCTGGAATGACTACAGGCACACACCATTGCACTCAACTAATTTTTCTATTTTTTGTAGAAATGCGGTATTGCTCTTTTTCAGGCTGGTCTTGAACTCCTGACCTCAAGCAATCCTCCCATTTACAGCTATTAATTTATTTTAAACATAGGGTGTGCACCTATGAGGCAGCAAGAACACTCCTAATTACTGCCTAAAAAAATGTCTAGCTTATTTCCATTTATTTATTTATTTAAAGATAGGTTCTTGCTCTGTTGCCCAGGCTGGAGTGTAGTAGCGCAATCATAGCTCACTGCAGCCTCAAACTCCTGAGCTCAAGAGATCCTCCTCTGCTTCCTCAGTCTCCTGAGTAGCTGGGACTACAGGTGTGTACCACCATGCCCGGCTAATTTTTTTAAGTTATTTTTTTGTAGAGATGGGATCTCGCTGTGTTGCTCAGGCTAGTCTCAAACTCCTGGGCTCACGCAATCCTCCCGCCTCAGCCTCCCAAGTAGCTGGGACTACAGCATGAACCACTGCAGCCACTTCATTTCCATGTTTTTGTTTCCTTTTTAGCTTTGCCAAAATGCGTAGCCAAGCATATTTTGGAAGAGTGTGTCCTCAGTCTGGTCACAACCACTGTGATATCTTGGTCCATTGGATAGTACCCCTAGAGTCATGCATGCTGAGCCTCAGTAGCTGTGTATTGCAGCCCCCAATGTGATTCCATGATTTCTCCCTCCGTACAAGAATTTTCTCTTGATTCGGTCAGTTTCCTGTGTCTCTTCAGAAAACACAATATATCCTCAATTAGTCGTCACAGTCTTTGTTAAAATTTGGATTTGTCATGATCCCTTTCTATTGCCTCTCCTCCTGGCAGGATTGGTTCCTTTAGCACCCAATTTCTTACCTCTGCTGCTCGTAATCCATTGATATCTATGTATGCAAATACAATAATAATAATAATAATAATGGCAGCTAGTATTTACCAAGAACTTCCTATCTGGCAGGCACTGAGCCAAGGGCTTTATAGGCATTATTATTTTATTCTCACAATTTGTCAGTGCTTTTATCTCTAGACTTCTAGGTCTAGCAATTTGGTAGAGCAGACTCCCTGAAAAGCCTCTTACTGCAAAACACCTAGAACCAATTTGTCAAGTGTAACAAGCAGACTTGTAAATGCAAATCTGAGCTGATGAGAAAGAGAACGAACTTCCTAGGAGCAAGAAGAACAAGAAAGAAGCTGAAAGCCAGGTGGCCAGCAAGCCCTAGTGGCTCTGGCTGCCCTACAGTATTGGCTGAGTTTGTGTTTTAATAGCCACTCAGGAAAAGAAGACTAAGCCTTGAGCCAACTCCAGGTAGAAAGTTGGAACTTAAATACCAACTTAAGTTCTAATGTATTAGAGAAGAAGCAAGCCTGAAAAAAAGCAATGATCTAGATAAAGAAAAGCAAATGAAATCCAAAGAAAGTTGAATGAAAGTAATCAAGAGCAGAACTTAACAGGAAACAAAACACATGCACACCACCTAAAGCCAGAACTCTCAAAGATGTACAACTTCAGTGGAAAGAGAGAACTAGGAAAAATTCTAACCACTGACAAATGGAGACTGCAAAGAAACTTGCCTGTCTTGGCCTGGTTCTGGGTTGAGGTCCAAAAGGCTCATCTGGAATTCATAAACACAGGCCTCCCCTCACCCAATTCAGACCATAAAAGAAGTCCCTGATTGGCAAGGTCCCTAGAGCACCTGGAAGAAGCAAAGACAAAGCCCCCTGCCAAGTGACATCTGCTCCATATAGGCGGCACCTACACACTGTCAGAGGAGGTGAAGACCAAAGGCTGTAGAGTCCAGCCACTCCTACAGCCCTCTGGGTCCAAGTCTATAATCATCCTTTAGAGCCCTTCTTCTCAAAGTGTGGCACTAGAACCGGCTTCATCAGCATCACCTGGGAACTTCCTAGAAATACACATTTTTACTGGGCCCCAGCTCAGACCCACTGAATTAGGATCTCTGTGGGTGGAGCCCAGAAATCTGTGTTTTAACAAGCTCTCCAGGTGATTGAGACGCACACTCACGTTTGAGAAATTTATATGCACTCTCCCAAGGACTACCACTAAGACAAGCATATTCAATAAATTCCAATAATATTGGAAATTACTGCACTACCAAACCTTAAGAAATACAATTTTTAGAACACCAGAGTTTTTATTCTTAAAGCTTTAGAACTTATATGAGTCATTCTTTTCAGGTTTTATAAGATAAAATAGTAAACCCTTTAAACACGTAGTTTTGGCTAGAAAATGAAATCCTTTCACATGATTATTTATAATCTATTTATGTGATAATTAGCATAAGACTAAGAGATACCAATTTGCTTCATATGAATAGAGAACCATTTACATAAATTATAATGCTAATAATCTATTTTCAGTCCAAACTTTGGGTGTGTATGTTGCATTTTTATTTGGGTAGAAAGAACCATTACCTCTGAGATAGAATGAGCATTTATTCTGTTGCTTTGAGTACATAAATAATTATGAAATTAGGACATCTTGCTTGGGACACAACTAAATCGTCAGGTCACCTTTGATTCCTCACACTCTGAATTGTTAGTTCTTACTTACAGTTGTCCATAATATTTCTTTCAACTTCATGTAGATCTGCAATGGTGACAGATCTCATTAATATGAGAACTTTCATTTCATAGAATCTATGACATAGTTTTCTATTTCATGTTATTGTTTAATCAGAAAATGTCAGTGTTCCATAAATTTGCCCATGTCATACTGTACTGAAGATGAGAACATCTGTTGCTCTAAGCCCGATCTTAGGATACTCTGGGGTCCTCTGCATTGGTACAGCTACTGCAAACTGGGGGTTGTTGGCTCTGTTCTGTGAACCTAGAACTTCAATAGATAGTTTATTTAAAAATGATCAGGCCCTGGCACAAGCTGTAAGTCAGTAATTACAACAAAAGACACCATTAAAGTGATAAGAATCTTTGTGTCTACTATGAAAAGCATGTCCTACTAATTTCAAGGTTTCAGACCAGTATCTCAGTAAGCACAATATCACCTGCTCCCATTCTCTCCACTTAAGCACAGGGTAGGGCCTATTGGCACATGTGGGATAGAAGTAGGAGCACTGGGATTCTGAGCACTGTCGCAGGTGGAGAAAGTATGTCTAGGCATGCTATATGCTCTGTCCAAGTAGTCTTTGCTGGTGATGCAATTTCAACCTGAGGCCCCGGACTCCACATCTCTTCTTCTTTAATACCACTCCCTCAGTTCCCTCTAGTATGTCCTCTAATCTCCAAACCAAATAGGTCCACTTCTCTTCTAGACAGGTGTTTAACCAAGGGTGTCCTAGCCCATTCTGGCTGCTGCCAGGCTATCTCAATTGACAGATGGATGAGCTATCAGCGAGAATAGCTCCACCTCTATCACCAGAATCATACACATCCCATACACATCACCTTCACCAATATCAACATTTCTTTCACTTCCTTTTCCACATCTACCAACATCAGCATCCTCATCAATATTTCAATGGGTCATGAACACCAATACAATCATTATTATGCTCTCAAATGCCATCACTGTTTCCTACTTGCTAAGAAATGGTGTGGTATATTGGACATTCTCTTCTATGAGAATGAGGTGTCAGATCAGCGGTGGTATTAGATTCTCTGATGGGGGGCAGAACTTATGCAGTGATGCGAGCTATGGGGAGAGGCTGTCAATACAAATGAAGCTTCCCTCACTCACCTGCTGCTCACTTTCTGCTGTGCAGCCTGGTTCCTAACAGGCCATGGGCAGGTACTGGTCTGCGGCTGGGCTTTGGGGACTGCAGCTTTAGGACACTATTTCATGCCGTCTATCTGTGCCATCACATGTCACCTATGTAACATTGGGCAACATGTTCCTTAGGCTCTCACTTCTTCAGTTTGCTCATCTGTAAAATGAGGATACTAGTTATCCCTCCCTCATAGGGTTTTAGGAGAATTGCATGTATTAGTATTTGTGACATCTCAGAACCTCACTTGGCACTGAGTAAGAATGAAATTCAGTGTTTGTTAAATAGATCTGAGACAGGAAGTCTGGTTCCTGGGTCTCACCTATTGCCTCTTTGGTATCAGGGTTATGCTAGTCTTTAAAAAAATGACTTGAGTAGCTTTCATAACAGCTGACTCTGAAATCTTTATTGGAGAAAATTCTTTAATTGCTTAAACAAATTTCTCCCATGGTTATTTGTAAATCAGTTTTCTACTTTCTCTTAAACCAATTTGTCATTTATATTTTCTCAAAAATAATTTTCTATTTTATTGACATAACTATGTAGGTTTTTTAAATAATAAAAAGCTCTAGACTGTTATCACCTTTCACTAATACTTCTTTAGTTTTGTTTATTTGAATTTTCTCCCTATTTATAAAAAAACT
The DNA here is from genome assembly GCA_004363605.1 of Indri indri. Lineage (NCBI taxonomy): Eukaryota > Metazoa > Chordata > Mammalia > Primates > Indriidae > Indri > Indri indri. Next base: position 93,433 of record RJWJ010000524.1, read on the forward strand.
AGTTTTGATATTATTGATTTTGTATTGTTTTGGATTTTTTTTCAACAAATCAGTCTTTGTATTTATCTCTTAATGCTATTAGTTTTATAATTTCTGAGTTTTATGTCTATATTCTTTAGTAAAATGCTTCATTCATCTACTTTGAATTCAATAATTTCAAATAATCTAAAGCATCCAACATCATAAATTAAGCCTATGTACCACTATGGTCATATTCAACCATTTTGCATCTGTGCTATTCCTAATCAACATGCCCGTAGAGTGTTACTCCAGTCACCTCGTCCACAGTCAGCCCTCTTCAGAGTCACAATTATTCCCCTTCGATTCGCTCTCTAGGCTGCTATCTCCTCTGGAGCCTCCTTTCTAAAACAGGTGTTTTCTTGGCTTAATTTGTCTTCTTCTAACACGTGATGACTATACAAAATTGCAACGAGGAGGTAAGATTAGAAGATTTCCATTAGTTTTTCTGATCCAGTTACAGGATCCAGATTCACAAAGGGACAATTGATAGTTCTCCCCTTTAGAAACAAGAAGTAATTAGAAAACATAATAAAAGAATTGGTGTCATTTACTATAGGAAGAGGAAGAGGAGGAGGAGGAGGGAGGGAAGAAAAGAAAGAAGGAAGAAAGGGAGGAAGTAAAGGAGGGAGGAAAATGGAATAAACTTAAGAAGAAATCTGCAGGAATTGTACAAAGAAGACTTTCAGAAACATTAAAACTCCTCTGAAAGGCATTTAAAAAGAAAAACAGCTTGAATATACATGGAGAGCTACTCCTTTTTTTCTTTTATCTTTTTTTTTAATAAAAGCTCAGACCTTACAGGGATGAAATGAGAGCAACTCCTTTTATTGGAATTAGGAAAAGCCAATATTGTAAGACTGTCAATTCTCTCTAAATGAATATGTAAATTTATTGCAACCCCGATAAAATATCAATTAATTTTTAAAAATCAGAGCAGCTGGTTCTAAGATTTTTATATAAATATCAAAATTCGAGCTTAGCCAGAAAAAAATTTCTGTGAAAGCATCGTAATGAATTAGGCAAGCTCTATGAGATAATAAAACATATTATAAAGCAAATGTGATTAAACTAGATGAATAAATCATGACAGAGAATTTAAAACTAGACTCAGATACATATGCAAATTTAGTATATAACAAAGATGACATTTTGAAGCAAATGCATTGTTCAAATAATAGTGATACTATTCATACTTATAATACTTTATTCTTATAAATGTTTTAATTTTTATTATGTTATCATTCATTATACATTATAGCATTTACTATAAATGTTATATGTTTTTTATATAAATGAATCTTTGAAGTCCTAAGGAAAAAACAGAAAAACTATTTTACATTCTGGATTGGGGAAAGGCCTTTTTAATATTTACTGAGCACTTGCTGCCAAGCAATTTTTAAGCACATTGCATATATTTACTTATTTAATCCCATACTATATTATAATCCTCACTTTACGGATGAGGAAACCAAAGCACAAACAGGTAACACAAACTTGGCTCTTGGCCCTACAGCTCAAAAGCGGCAGAGTGAAAGTGCAAAGCCAAATACTTTTAATCTAGAGTTTGTGTTCTCATCCACTATGATAAACTACCTGTCAAAACAACTGAAAAACCACCTGGAAAAAAGACAAAGATGGAGCCCAGTGGTAGGTCCTGGTCCCTCCTTGGTCTTGAAACATGGGCAGTCCCTGACTGTCATGTCCACAGATGGGGCATTGTTATCTAACCTGTGACCAGATAGCAAGATGGCCCTAGTGGCAGAAGAAGAAATTGTATCTATTCCCTGGAAGTGAGAGCCAAGTAATGTGATATGTGAACCGCAGTTTTGCAAACTGGCAAAGTCATTATGGCAGACTAGGCAGGACCTTCCTCTGGAAATACAAAATGCCACTGTAAACAACCGATGTGTTTCCCATGAAGAAAAGAAAGCTGAAGAGGCAAGTTCACCAACATCCGCATGCCTGATGGCTCCTGGCATGTTTTGTTTAAATTGCATCTACTGTGGATCATAGTAAACTATAACTCCAGTAGGATTTTGTGAGATGGCTCATTTCTGTGAACCTCTGACCAAGCCGTCTGCAGAATTGCTTCAATTTGTTCCTCACTGCCTACCCCCAACTAAATTACAAATGAAAAAAAGATTTCTGATATAAACCAATCTATAGTCCTAGGAGAAGACATGGGGGTATTATTTTTATAATCCAGAATGAGAAAGATGTTTCTCATTAAGCTCAGATGTTATGATGGAAAAGAAGGATCATTTTCACTATATTAAAATTTAAAATTTATGTATGGAAAAAATAAAGTCAAAAGGCAAATGAAAACTTGGCAAAATATTTCTGCCACCCATAGCAGACAAAGGCTAATTTCCATAATATTAATATATTCAAGAGCTTTTAAAAAAACAAGCAAAACAATAAAACCCAATAATGAACAGAGGACACAACAGAAAATTCACCAGAAAAGAAACATAAGTGGTTTAAAAACATGAAAAGACACTCAACCTTATAATTTTAGAAAGCAATTTAAAATAAAAATAAAACGTCACTATTCGTCTGTTGGACAAAAATCTTTGCTAATGCACAGTATTAATGAAGGGAGAGGAAAGAGACAATTCCAGACATTGAATAGACTCTGGCACATCTTCTTTAGAGGACAACTAAAAATAACAATAGTAATACTAATAGTAATATCTTACATTTATTGGGTATCAGTTATGTCAGATAGACATTGATCTGTGTTTCAGATATTCTTAATTCATTTATTTCTTGTAACAACCAAATGAAGTAGTTTCTATTATTATCCTTATGACAAAACCGAGGTATAAAAAGATTAAGAAACTTGTTCAAGATCACACATCTAGTAAATAGAAAAGCAGAGATTCAAACCCAGAGAGTATGAAAAATTCAGTTTAAAACACAACACACCACAGACAGACACACTTGTACACACGGTAACTATGGGTGGTGATGAATGTGTTAATTAATTTGGGGTAATGAGTATGCAATGTAAGTATATAAATCAACATGTTGTACACATGAATATATATAATTTTTATTTGTCAATTAAATATTTTTAAATTAAAAATAAATAGAACACCAAGTTTGACAATATCCATTAAAAATTCAAAATGTCTATACCCATTATATTCATTAGAATTAGGTTCAGTTACTTGGCATAGAAAATAACTATGGCTTAAATAAGGTAAAAGTTAATTTCTCTCCCAAATAAATAAAATCTGGAGATATGTCATCAGAGACCGGAAGGGCAGCTCTTACTCTATGAAGTCCTCAGGAACCTGGCACTTCCCAGATCACCACTCACCATCTAAAGGGGTGTGGCCCTAGGCAGCTTGTGAATTACACGAAGGAATAAATAAGGGACAAAAGGCACTTGGCTGTCTCTCAGAGAGGTGTCTCAGAAACTGACACGTGGTAACACTTCCTCTGGCATTGCTTTGACTACAAGGGAGGCTGGGAAATGTAGTCTTAATTCTGAGTAGCCATATGCATGGCTAAGCATTGTATTACCACGGAAGAAGAGAAGAATGTATATTGAGCGGACACTTGGCTGGCTCTTTCCTTCCTACTGACACCACAATTCCACGTCTAGGAAAATTTTCACCAGATTAATGGCACAGTTGTGAAAAAACTTATTATACTGCTTACTCTACACTTACTCTCTTCTGCTCTGTCTGTTAGGTTTTAGTCTGAAATGTCGGTTCTTGGCGCACCCATGGTCGAAGAAGGACCAGAGTAAGGCAAGTATGAGGTGAAATTTATTGAGGGGGAGCAAGATAGGATTACAATAGGATTACAGGGCAAGAGCAAGATACAGGTTTATAGAGCATGATACATATGCCACAGATGACAACTGAACCCATTGTCACAGCAGGAAAAGAGCAAAAGGAAGGGGCCAAAAAGGGGGCTTGGTTGTGGTCTGCATCTTGCTTTACAGTGCCCAGATTGGGACCTCCCTGTGGCTCAGATATCACCATGGAACCACTTTGATTGGACAGTTGGGAGTTGCATGACCTTAGTCTTACTGCACATGCAGATCTCCCACGAGACTCTCTGAAAGCCCATTTAGGGGGGTGAATTGCAGCAGCACCCACTTTCATCCCTAGAAGACCCGGAATCCCTTGCTATCTACCTAACATGCCTGCCCCATGCCCTGCAGCCCAACCTCCATGGACTGCCTCACTTGGGATCCCTTGTCCTTGGCTTCCACTGGTATTCGGAGGTTGGGAAGTACCAGCAGAAAACCAGAAAGCAAGAGGAGATGGCAGTCAGGACACTTACTGCTCTTGCTCCTAGTCTGATGGCTGCAGTCTTGGTAGTGGCTACATTCCTCATCCTCTGGCCACAGCTATGGGCTTCCTGGCTTTAACACTGCTTCTTCCCTCCCCTAGTCCCTTCATGCCTAGGGGTGGTGAAGGCTTCTCACTGTTGCTAGTGTCTGGGGGTTTAGCCATTTATAGTTGGCTCCGTTAATCCTGCCAGCACCTGTGTAAATAGTCCCTCCATTATTAAACTCTTCAGTTAAGCTTTGGATGTACCATCTGTTTCTGCTGGACCTTGCTCATACACATATGTGCAAGAATTTTCATTGCAGCATTGCTTGAAATTGCAATGGGCCAAAACCAAATATTTATCAATAGGAAACTGATCACATAAATATCATGCAGTTACAGTAGGAATATTATGTAGCAGTTTAAAAAATGGCTCACTGTACTTTACACTCAAAATTTTGTTAAGAGGCAAGGCGCAGTAGCTCATGCCTATAATCCCAGCACTTTGGGAGGCTGAGGCAGGAGGGTCACTTAAGCCCAGGAATTTGAGGGTACCATGAGCTATGATGACACCACTGCACTCTAGCCCAGGCAACAGAGTGAGACTCTATCTCAAAAAACAAAAAAAAAAAAAAAAAGGAAAAGAAAAAATTCATTAAGAGAGTAGATCTCACTATATGTGTTCCTACCACAATAAAATATGAATAATAGTATAGGCACATGCCACTATGCCTGATTAATTTTTAAAATTTTTTGTAGAGAAGGGATCTCACTGTGTTGTCCAGGTTGGTGTTGTCCAGGCTGGTCTCGAACTCCTGGCCTCAAGCGATCCTCCTGCCTCAGCCTCCCAAAATGCTAGGATTACAAGCATGAGCCACCACCAGCCTGAAAATTCATGATAAGATGCTACTATGTTTAAAAGTAAACATATAGATATATATTTAGATTTGGATTTAGATATAGATTTGCTTGTGTGTTATAAATGTATATAATATGCATTTATATACTTAGAGGTTTGAGGGGGAAAGATTAGAAACTGATAATAGTGGTGATCACTGAAAAAGAATAATGGAAGACTAGGGTAGGACCGAGATTTATTTTCATCGAATGCCCTTTTATACTAAATGGATTTTTACTATGTATATATTACCTTAAAAAACTATTTAGGGAAAAAATATCATTTTCCTTAGGACATACGTAGGGAAGCATATGAATAAGACAATGGCATTCCTTTAAGATTTCTTTAATGTAATTAGAATTCCAACTTCCTCTCTCCCCTGCACAGTCTGCCCTCTCAGGCGCCCTCCTCCCAGGCAGGGCCACACCAAGGACCCTCACTTCTAAGGAAGGGCAGCTCCTCACCCCTAGGCTACTGTGGCTTTCACCAGTGGCTCTCCCTATGCATTAGCATCAATTAATGGAGCATCTGCTCTGTTCCAAAACTGTAGGAGGTGCCAAAAATTAGGAAAATGGATGACCCCTGTCCTCAGAGAGATTTGCTCCTATGGAGGGACATTAAAGTGGTGTAAGAGGTGTCAATAGAAGTGAATGTAGAGATCAGAGTCAGGGCACAGAGAGGGAGTGGTCCTTGTAATCTGGGCTATGATGGGTGGTTGGAAGGGCTTCCTGAGAAGTGAGAGATGGGGGTGGTGGTGATGGTCATTGTTTGGGAAAAACTCTCAAACTATGTTTTTCTTCCACTTTCACACCAATACAACAATCGATATAGAAGACTTCTATGACCCCAAAATATGTGGGGATTTCTCCCCCACCAGGAAGCAAGCCTCAATTCTGCAGCAGATACCAGCTAGGTGTCCTCTAATGCAATTCTGACACTATCTACCTAGACAGTGTCAGATCCCACAGGGTGAGGGTTCAGTCCCCAAGACGGCCTCCCCATGTAGACACCAGTAATGAGTCCTGGCCTCCTGACTTTTGGCTGATAGGCTTCAAGTTGGGGTTCCCACAATACCCTCTTTGGGTTTTATTAATTTGCTGGAGTGGCTCACAAAACTCAGGAAAACATTCTTACTCATTTATTACAAAGGATATTATGAAGGATACAGATGAGATTCATAGGGCAAGATAATGCGGGGAGGGGCGTGCCACCCGGCAGGAATCTTTATGTGTTCAGCTATCCGGAAGCTCTCCAAACCCTGTACTTTGGGTTTTTATGGAAGTTTTCTTACACAGGCATGATTGATTAAACCACTGACCATTTGTAATCAACTGGACCTTCAGCCCCTCTCCCCTCCCCAAAGGTTGCAAGGTCGCGCTGAATTTCCAACCTCTAATCCCGCTTTTGTCTTCCCCAGGATCAGCCCAACCTGAAGCAATCAGTTAACATTAGCATACAAAAAGACAGTACTTTGGATTTTGGAGATTCGGAGGATTTGGGTAATTGTATGCTAGGAAATGGAGATAAAGACCAAATATTAATATATATTTCACAATATCACAGTAACACAAGGAGAATGGGGGTGCCCTAGGCAGACAAGTAAAATGGGTGGGCATTTGAAGCAGCAGAAACAATGTAACTTGAAGCAGGACACTTAGTATAATTATTGATGGAAGATTAAAATGGGGAGTCAACTGTTGATTGGTGTCATCATCATCCCTGATAGAATCAAAAGGGAAAGGTAGAGAAATGGGTTAAGACGATTACTGTCGTTATTCAGGAAAGGAAAAAAAAGAATAGCTAAATGTTTGATTGTTGCTTTAGCCTGCATTAAAATGTGCCCTATTAAGATGCTGCATCAAAATGCTCTTGTGCCTGGGGGGAGGGGAAAGGCACATAGGCATGAGATAAGAAGGCACATTAGGGAAATTTCTGATTGTTCTAGGGCATGACAAATGGCCAGGCAATGACAAGGCTGCAGAGGTCGGGACAGAGGCTGCACAACAGAGGTCTTTCCTATTATGCTGGAATGGCCAGAATTTGGCTGGGCAGTAAGGTGATCACTTGTGCATGTTAGATACGCGCTAGAAGGAGTATGCAGGTGAGGTCAGTTATGAGAGCATTGCACGACGCTGAGCAAAGACGGAGAAGGGAGAGACACACGTGAACCAAAACAAAATCTTAAGACCCCCAGCTGACTGAATGTGGACCCCCTCTTGGCCAAGAGAACCCCAGAAAAACCCTAAAGCTGAGTTGCTGGCCATGAGAAGGGAGGTCACACACGACTTGTCATGGCCCCTTCCCTTTTTGGAGATATTCTTTGTAACAATAATATACTAAATCATTAACAGGCCTAAGTCTATACAAGACAAAGCTAAAACCATGTCTGCAGGCCATCAGTTTCCTTAGCAGATCACTTGAGTTTCTGTAAATGTTGGTGGCTTGTGATTGACAGACATCCTTATCTTAAAACATTCCAAGCCTTTACACAAAGCTTCATTTCTTTAACCAATCACAAATCAAACAATCTTTAAACCCAACTATAACCTGTAACTCCTCTCCCTCTAAAAGATGTCCCACCTTTTCAGGCCAAACGCATATAGCCCTCTATACATTGAGTTAGGGTCTAACGTGTAATTCCTGTCTCCACAAATGTATAAAACCAAACTGTAACCCAGCTACTGCAGACATGTTTTCTCGGGACCTCTTGAGGCCATAATTCTCTGGGCTGGTCACACACATTCAGCTCAGAATAAACCTCTTTAAATTATTTTACAGAGTTTGAGTTTTTTCCGTTACCACACACAGGAAATGCTGATGCGGTAGAATCAACAGAAATTAGTTACTAGTTGAAGGATGAGGGTGAGGGCACATGGCGGATTTAAGAAATCTACATTTCTGGTGACCAAACTGGTAGGGGTGCCATATACTAGGATAAAGAATAAAGGAGAAAAAAGCTTAGGGAAATGTGTTGAGCTAATGGGATGGACTCAATGTCATGCTTTTATTTATACTCTATTCCTATACTCGATCTCTGTTTTCCCTACCCTTCAATACTTGACCCATCTCTCTCCTTCCCACGGCAACTTTGCCTAGTTAATGCCTACTCCCTCTTTAAGGGTTAGCTCAAGCCACAACCCATCCAAAAATTCTCTAAGGACACTTCATCTCCTTCCCATGAAGGCTGAGTTAGGTGGCTTTTCCTCCCATGACCTTGCAATGCTCTGTGCATATTTCTATCATTACAACACAATGTACACTGAATTATAATTCATTTACAGATCAGTCTCCCCTATCTCACTTTAAGCTCCTTGTAGGTAGGAGCTACATCTTCCTCATCTCTAACATCCGGATCCAGCACATAGCACAGTATTTATTAAGATGCAGTAGGCACTCAGTGATTGCTGAATGAATGAGTAAGTCTTGAATGGGAGAAGAAACACTTCCTTCTCTTAGACTGGGGTGGGAGTGTTGGAGGGTGTTGAAGGTTGTGGTTGGTAGGAGCTGAGTGAGAGTTTGAAGGTGTCTGCAGCCTAAGTTCCATCTACGAAGTAAGAGTCATTTCCCAAGAGAAGGGTGAGAAAAGTGGGTTGAGGAGAGTGGTGGAGGTTTGGAATTGCTGCTGGCGGAGAGGAAATGGAAGGAGCCCAAAGGGTCAGCTGGCTTGGGTGATAAAAAAGTTATAGTGGCAGGGATCCAAGTGGCTGTACGAGTCCCTCCAGCAGCTCAGTGGGCTGAGTGAGGAGGGAGTCCATGGCAGAACTCATCCAAGGTTCAAGATCCACAAGGCAGATTCGGCAGAAGACAAAGAAGTTTGGACACAGAGAGACACTCCATGGGGTCCAGACTGGACTAGGGAGGCGGAGCCACGAGGGACAGCCTGAGAGAGAAGACAGTGAAGAAGTAAGGGACACAAGTCTCCATCAGGCTGCAGAGGAGGAACTGTGGGGTGATGGAGTGGGAATCCTGGTCAGGGAAGGCTCTTGTGGGAGATTAGGATAAGTATGAGGGTCCCGATTTAGACCTCTTCCTCTGGATTGTAACAGAGCCCAGTGTGTCGTGCAGCCATAGAAGTAGGTTGCTAAACGGACCTGGAGGTTAAAGTTGTGCAGGTCTGAAAGTTAGAGAACTTTAAAACTGCGATGTTGGACCAATTGTACCAGGATTCTGAAATTGCCCACAATAGACGCAGGAGCAGGGTGAGAGCAAGAGCAGGAAGAGAGTTCCAGAGAGTTCAATGAATGTGATTGTGTCCAGGATTGAGCAGATGGAGTGAGGAAAATGGAGGTGGGAATTTCGAGAGAGAGTGGAAAGGGTTTCTGCATGAGAGTTGGAAGGTGATGGTCTGGTGGTACTAATGGGGAGCTGTAGAACACTGGCTGGCCACTCCCCTAACTCTGAAGAAGCTTTCTTCCTGCTGGAGCAACCTCTCCAAGCTCTAGAGATTAGACAGTCTTTACCTTTGCTCTTTGTCCTGACATCTCGATTCTGCTTTTCGGAGGACTCTTGAGTCCCCAGCCTCATGCTCCTATTTTGTGTTCCACGGGTATCACTCCATGCTCTCAGAATGCTGAGATGCCTTTTCTCATTAAAATTAATCTGTCCTGGTTTTTATCTCCTGGATTACAAATTAATATGATTAACTCTGCTGGAAATAAACTGGGTTTCTCACTAGATGCTAATGAACTAACATGCCAGTCTGCCCAAGAAATATATTTGCATTTGAAAGATCCTCCCAGATGTACGATGGTATAACCAATATATCCTACAAAGTCACTAAATAAGGAAGCCTTCTTGGTGTACCTCAAAACACAAACTATGTTTTTCTAGGGCTGCTTCTTAGCCAGGCATGATGGCACATACCTGTAATCCCAGCTACTCGTGAGGCTGAGGGGAGAGGATCCCTTGAGCCCAGGAGTGTGAGACCAGCCTGGGCAACATAGTAAGATGTCATCTCAAACAAACAAACAAACAAAAGTATGTTGAGAGAGGTAAAAATATATAAATATATATATATATATATATAGAACTTCTTTTATAAATTTAAATCCCACATAGTGAGGTATCCCAAAGGCAATGCTGCAAATTATTTTAAGTTAGGGAGTAAAAGAAAGATAAACTGAAATAAAGATATTTTGAATTGTTAGGAAGAAGGGGTAGATAGAATAAGTGTCCTAAACCACAGTCATTTATGCAAGAAAGCCTATGTTCCCAGGGTTTTAAGTTAAGCAACTTGTGGTTTATATGAGAGAAAAGTCTCCATTCTTGCTTACTCTTTATGTTCTATCTGTACCTGGCCACCATGAAAGCTGCCTGACAGCTACTAAAACAACCACATTAACAACATATGGTAATTGAGTAACCCTAAAACACTGTGGTAGGCATGTGTGGGCAGAGAATATGAAGTATAAAATATGGTCCCTATCCTTAAGAAACTTAAAACTTAAAGGAGAACTAAGACAAGTAGACAAGAACAATTAACTAACAATAAAAGTCGGAACCTGTGTTAAAGCCATACTACTTCTTGTTAGCATCAAGGATCACATACTTTATTGCTTTGGAATTGTTAGTCTTGCCAATGTATTAGAAAGTGGCTTCGAGTATTGGAATATTGTGGAAGGTTGGCCTCCTCTGAGTACAGACATCTCCCCTACCAGCCAGTCATAACAGTGACTGTCAGATCAGTAGGCTCCTTGTCTTCACTTCCTGCAGAATGTACTGGCACTTTTGTCTGTCTGTGATACCACCTGGCTTCACAAAGTAGGTCACATCAGGGCTCTTGGCTCAGACAATGAGAGGCATGCAACATGCTCTAACTGAAAGTGATAATATCTACCATAGAGACTTTTAAGAGTACAAAGACCAACCAGAAGATGACAGCTATAATCTTTCTTTTTATCTTTAATCCATCCTCCTCTTCCTTTGTTATATAGCATGTGCTCTAATAAAATACACAAATTCAACACATTTCTATTATCTTGCCATAAAGTGTTATAAAAATACTATCTTACATTGTGTAGTATTAATACATTTTCATTTTCTGTACAAAACTCCTAAGTTGTATGAACTCTTTTTATCCTTGAGTGAACTCCTTAGAAGTATTGTTGACTCAATTTACACAGGCCTCACCCATTTCACTCCATCACTAGAGTTGAGTAAGCTGTTTTATTGCTCACTCTCAGGGACAGGAGCTCCCTTCCTTGTAGAGCAGCTGAGACTGATTCTAAACATCACCCTCTTTCTTTCTCTAGACCCTGCCTCTCCTGCCTGCCAACTGTTTCTGCTGGTTCTCTCCATGGAATTCAATTCGATGGAATTCAATAGGCAATTAATGAAAGCCAACCATGGGCCAAACAGCATGGTAGGAATTGAGATTACTAAACCGACACCCCCAAGGAATGGCTAGACTAACTGAGGAGACAAAGAAGCTAAGTAATATAATATGGCAACTATTACAATGGAGGGATGCACATGGCATTATACCACAATAGTTCCAAGAAGGGAATAAGTAAGTCTACCTGATAGGCTTAAGGAAGTGGCAGTGGAGTCAGAAGTAGAAAGATGAGTAAACGTGGTAGGCAGGGCATTCCAGGCAGATGGAACAACCTGGGAAAAGTTGAAGGAGAGGGGAACTGTAAGAAGTTCAGTTTAACTCACCTCTCACCTGTATCAACACCCAAATGGAAAACACATTCCCCCTACTTATCAGTGGGGCCCCTGCACTGTGTTCACACAGAATCTTCAACCCAGTAGATGCTCAATCCATGTGTTTTGAAAGAAAAAGAAACCAGCAAAATGAATAAAAATGAGGAAAATGTATAGGAGAAACCAGTAGGGGGAGGTGTTATCAAAACCAAAAGAGGAGGGATTTTCAAATAAGGGGTGGTTGGTACTACAGAGATTTAAATAAGCTGACAGAAATCATTGTATTTAACAAGTAGGAGAGATTTAGAGATGTAATAGTCAAGGTTCAGTAGCATATAACTCTTTTTGTTGTCAAAACGGCAAGGGGGTTCTGGCCTAGTCCAGTTGCTTGTCACACAAAGATCCAATTATTAGATAATGAGGATTGCCAAGGAAGAAAGGAATTTTTAATATGACAGATTTTCCTGTCAGGAGAATGGGAGAAGTGGCCTCAAATCCATCTCTCCAACTAATGGAGATCATGGACTTTTAGAGGAGGGGCCACATGCCTCGGGGCAGGTCATGGTGTAAATAACGAGGCGATACCTGCACTGGGGGTAGGTTGCGGGGGATGGCGAATCTTGGCATCAGCAAGTCTGCCCAGGGGCCTTCTGAATCTCAGCTCCTTTGTCTTGCAGAAAATCCACTATTTCTAGGCAACAACTCAAAAGGTCAAGTATTTAGTTAAGGGAGAGGATTATAAAAAATATATTGGGGTCATTGAAATTAGTTCATGGGGCTGGTTACACTTTCAGCTTAAATATAATTTTATATTTAAGCAGAAAGTGATTTAATATGGGAAATTAGATGCTTAGGACATCATTAGAAGGGCTGAATAAATGGGCTGTAGGCTGTGCTTCCTGGAATCCCAGAACAACACTCAGAACTCTCCTGCCAGAGTAACCAGAACCCCTTCCACAATGGGAGAGCTGACAACAAGATGGTTGCTATGGGAGCTGTCAGCTCCAGAACCCCTACACCTGCTAGTTCTGCACCAGAGGCAGGGGCCCTATACTCCGCCTTTCGATACCAATGACTGGCCCCTAGAATCTCTCTATTCTCTCACATGGCATGTGAATTATGAGGTCTTTCACACCAGCTCTTGGGAGCATTCATTATTCCTGGCCATGTGTGATCCTGGGTATTGTTCCCTATCATCCTTTTGGGTGTTTCTTTCCCTCAGATAGTTTCCTAATACACACCAGATGTGAAATTTACTGGCCTTCCTGAACTACTGACTCCATCTTCACAATTCAGGGAAACTCCTGGGCTCTGCCTGGTTTCCTCCTCTCTGTACCATGGCCTGAACACTTTATTCAGACAGTAAGCTAGGGCAATTGCAGGGATCACTGCATTTATTCCCCATCTCTCAGGGATCATTGTCCTTCTTTGACTTATTTCTTATGTCTTGAGAACACTTGTTTCACATACTTTGTCCACTTATTCGGTTATTTCCAGCAGGGATGTAAATCCAGTCCTTATTACTGTATTTTTCCTGGAAGTGGAAGTGTTAACTCCAAATTACATTTTAATGTTGAGTCTTACTTTTCTGGTTTTGTTTTCTGATTTTTTTTTTTCTCCTTAGATGGTAGATTTTATGTAGACATATGGGAAACGACAATTGCTAGACATGAGGAGAAATTGGAGGGAATGAGCTGACATATGGGAAATATGGTTAAAAATGAACAAAGGGAAAGAATTGGGAATGAGATGAGAACAAGCAGCCTAGGGAAAGGAGTCAATGGAGACTATCAAAGCCATTTGACACCCCACCTCTCACCTTTAACAGGCTTAATGTGTGACTGCAGAAGGATTCAAGCTATTATATTCTCCTCAACTTGGTGACTTTAAGCTGTCAGTGAGCTTTACTAATTTTAACTGGTCTTCCCAGCAGACTATGAAAGACAAAGCTTAGGCTTTTGTCATCTCTGTCTTTCAGAGAGAGAAACACCGAAACTATTGGGTAAGTAACAAACTCAAAGTCACCCAGAGAACAGTGCCTGGGTGAGAACTAGAAGTGTTAAGTATATCTTTTTACTACTTTTTGCAGATGATTAAGCATCATTCATCTTGGGAGATCTAGTTGTGGTGCAGAGGACCTGGAGTAGGAGTGAGGCTGTTGTCCCAGTTCTGCCACAACTAGCTAGCTATGTGACCTTGAGGAAGTCACTCCACGCCTCTAGGTCTCAATTTCCTCATCTGGAAACTGGAGTAAGAACTGCTGTGTGAGAGGTCACTGTGAGGGCTAAATGAGATGATGTGTGGAAAGTTTTACACAGTGCCTGACACTTAATATCACATGCGAGGTTCTGTGTATTATCTCTTCTAGAGGGATTTGCATTGCTTTTACTGGAAGAGTACCTTAAGTACAGAGATGAATTTGCAACTTTAGGCTGTCAAATAAGAGCTGGGATAGAGGACTTGCTTCTAGGACTACTTACTTCCATTCACCAGGCTATTCCAGCCCTGGGCTCCCTCCTAATTAAAAAATCAAAGTCAGCAGACCTGAGATTCACCCTTTAGGTATCTGATCTGGGGACAATTATTTAGCCCCTCAAGGAAGTAAAGGAATGAAAGAGATACTGGTGACAGGAGAGAAAAGTCAACCAGGCAGAAGGAGCCAAAAATTCCTGAAGGCAGAAGGGGACCTTGTGTATTGATAGACAGCAAGGAAGTCAGTGTGTCTGCAGTGGAGAAAGAGGAGAGTGAGGCAGAGAGGGAGGAGGATGAAGAGAAGGAGGGATGGGGAAAGACGTGTGGAGGGAGAAGAAAAGAAGAGGAAGAGGAGGGAGAGAAGGATGCAAATACTGACAGCAAGACATAAACTATAGCAAAGCTTGGCCATGCAAGCTCCTCCTCCGCGCATTCCCTGCCCAAGTCTTCAGCCTGTTATCACCACCAAACAAGGCTCATTCCATTCTTAGCATCTAATGGAAGCAAGAAAGTGGAAATAACCTAAATGTCCAACAATAGAGTTGAAATAAATTAACATTTTAAATCCAAACCTCTGCAGAACATTTATAATTCAGGAAAATGCTTACACTATATCACTAAATGGAAAAAGTGGGACTCCAGGCTGTGTAGCTAATTTTGTTTAAATGCATGCACATATACATCCTTCCTTTTCCCCAGAGAATTAAACCACAGTATTAAAAGTCCTTACCTCTAGGTGGTTGAATTATGAACATTTTAAATTCTTTTATTATTGTTTAACTTTTCTACAGGAAACCCTACATTACTATTGTAATCAGAAAATAACATTTAGAAGTGAATTAAATAATTCACTCCAATATCATTTCGTTTTCAATAAAATATCTCAATTTTTGCTCATAAATTTATTAAGCACCCTCAAAATTTTAAGGGGATTTAAAATAGTCTAATATTAACACTGCTCAGGTCTATATTGCAATGAGTCTGTAAGATATTACAATTATTTGAAAAATTATATAAATGGCTTTATACCATAGGCTATTTGCTTTAGAACAGAATTAAATGAACCGATTCATCTTGGACCTCATTTACTGGAATTAACTTGCAAATTTTGTCTTAAGTAGGTCTTTTTCAAAGATTGTATTATATTTAAAAGACCAAGAACAAGTAGAAAAACAAGACCCACAATAATAATTGTCACTGTAAAAATCTCATTATTATTTCTTTAAATAAACATCTTCCTCCAAAAGATTGTTATTATTTGATATTACAGGTGAACCTCTTTAATTATTTCAGTGTATAGATTTTTAGAACATACTGAAATGATAAAGCAAAAACATATTTTATTTTGTATAACCTTTGGCCTCTAAGCTGAAGCTCAAAAAAATAGAACATTACCAGCACCATGGACTCTCTCCCTTGTGACCGACCACTCCCAATCACTGCCCCCATCTCCCTCCCCAAACTTAACCAATATCCTGACTTCCAACACCAGAGCTTAGATCTGTGTTTGAAGTTTATAAAATTAGATTAAAACAGTATGCATGATTTTATGTCTTTCTTCTTTCACTCAATATTTTGGGGGTTTTAATCAATGCTGTTTGGCATGACAGTAATTCAGTTATTTTCATTTCTGTATCCTCTTATTCCCTTGTACAAGTATTCCATAATTTAGTTATCCATGCCACTGTGGATAGACTATTGCGCTGCTGATTCTACTAGGCTGGAGCTATTATAATAAAGGCTGCTGTAAACATTCCTGTTCCACAGTGATTACATAGAAGCATACTCATTACTACATGTTAATGTTTAAGTTAGCTGCCTTTGTGTTAAACCCTAGCTGCATATTAGAATCACCTGGTGCCTGGGAACCAGTTCTGCAGGTAATTCTAATCTGAGCTGGAGTTAAGAACCACTGTGCTGGATGTTGAAACCCCTAGAGTAATCTGGTTCAGGGAATTCTCAGTGAATTGCTTTCCAGAAGGAGGACAATTAAATACAATGTAAAAATTAGGTTGTGTACATACTGACTTTGTCTTTCTTATTTTTACTTCAATCTCCTAAACCAAAAGATTATATGTACTGGTTTATAAAAGATTACATGTACTGTAAGTGGCTTCTAGAGCATATTGAAAATTCTCCAAATTCTCATAGGAAGACTACTTTAGACATGTTTTAAAGATATATGTGTCATGATTTAGCACACTTTGGGTGGGAGATTAGGCTATCAAAAATTTAGACAGGCATTAGTTTGGTGTCCAAGTTCCAAAAACATTGAGAATTCAAAAAGGCAAGAGTTAATTTTGCAGGGTCCAGATCACACAGCCTGGAATTAAAATGAGCTCTACTTAATAATTATTGTTGCAACTGAAAATTTGGTTGGTGCTATTTAATTCCCTAGTCTCTTGAAACTGTTTTTTGGACTCATGCCCAGGAGCTGTCTTGATGAATGTATTTCAGAGAATGAAAAACAAAAATGGACAGCGCGACTCTAGAAAGTACAGCAACAAATAGCATGGAAATACCATAAAGCTCTAAAAATTGGTTCCTCTTCAAGTTCAATCTCTAATCATTGGTAGATAGGCAAGAACAGAGGCCATAAACACAATTGTTTTGTCACATGTGCAGAATATGTTAGAAATTTAGTATTTTTTATGTGTAGTAGGGTAGTTGAATGCCTTTGACTTACAGTGTGATGCGGGCTGTTTTAAGGTCCCGCCTGATCCAGAACAACTTCTCTACTAGCCTCCCCTCCTGTCTAACTCGACATGAACTCAACCACTTGATCAAGAAACGTGATTTGAACTTTGACCCTGTGATAGGATTCTTGAAAGGTTTTGTAAGGCCTATAAAGAGAACATCCTTGGCTTCAGGAGATTATAATCTTTGGGGGTAATCTTACACTAATATAAAGAAAGCTAGGATTGCAAGGCCAACTTATGATATGTCAGCAGCCCAGTGAGCTAAGTGATCATTCAAGGCTTCTCATAAGCAGTAGACAAGCACTTAATCTTAAAGGATGGCCAGATTTCTAATAGGTAGGCAGGAAGGGGAAGGGCATTTCAGACAAGAGCAAAGGTGCAGGAAAAGAAGGGGGCAGATGTTCAGAGAACAACGAGGAGACCAATTCCATTCGAGTGAGAGATTCTTCTAAAGCATGGTTATTGAAGATTTATGACGGTGACTACAGGCAGAGCAAAAGATGATGTACATAACCCACTAATTCCATATTCTAGTGTGAAAAGACCTTGATGACAGCAAAGAATCAGGGGCAATCTACTGACAAACTGAGCTGGTAAAAACTAAGCAATCAGATAGAAACAAAATAAAGAGAAAATCCTAAGCAAAATTCTCAAACTATATGAATCAATACCAAAAATAACAGCAATTGAAAACCACAACCAACTTCAGACCACTCTTATTCTGCCCTGTTAACAGGGCATTCTTCCCAGCTGCTCAAGCAAGAAAGCTGGACCGCATCCTCCAATCCTCCCTCATCACCCCCCCCCATCAGCAAATGCTCTCAGCCCTGTCTCCGCTTCTCCCCACCCACCACCACCCTCAGCCAAGTCAGCTGATCTCTCACCACCTTCCAACTGGTCTCCCTGCTTTCTTAACCTCCTAGCTCCCCTCATTCTTCCCATCCCAACACGAATCCATTCTCTACACAGCAACAAGAGTGTCATCTAACAATCCTGAATCTGATTGAATCATTCTCCTGCTTAAAACATTCCTATGGTTCCCTCTGCATCCTGTACCACATATAGAACCCATAACATGACAAGGCTCTGGGGGTTGCTGCCCTGTACCCACTCTAGTGCCATCTTTCCTCCTGCTCCCCTTCTTTCAGTGATTTTGGGACCCACCCGCTTCTCCTGGTTCTTCAAACTGAATCCATTCTTTCCAACCTTCTTAGAATGCACTTTGTGTCCATTCTTTGCCTGGTTAGCTCCTAGCTTACCAATGGTCAAAGCTTAAATGTCACTTTCCCACAGATTGCTTTGAGTAATCTCCCAATCTAAACTTTGGTCCATACTTTATTCTCTCTCATGGCTCTTGGTCTTTTATTTCACAGCACTTGTCACTATTTACTATTACACATGTCACTTCTGTTGTTGTTTAAGTCTTTCAGCCTCATGAAAATATGGACCAGGTATGTTTGGTTCATCACTGTGTACCTGAGCCCAGCAGCACCTGACACCTAAGGTGTGCAAAAAATATAACTGTATTGCCATCAAATTGGTACTAAATGATCAACACTAGGGTGATCACATGGCAGTAATACTCTCCAGGGATTAGGGGGATTTGGGGGGGGGGTAAACCCTCAACTAAAGGACACGGGGAGCATTGCAGGGGGGAAGGGCATGCCTTTAACCCTCACTTGGGTGAGGCAAAGACATAAAGTGTAACCATAATGTTTGTACCCTCATAATACCCTGAAATAAATAAATAAATAAATAAATAAATAAATAAATAAATATAACTATCATGCATGAAATTGAGGCCGTTTGGTAACATTTTACCTACAGCAGAACTTCTTTCAAAATTGGAGCCAATCTTCTCCAACCCTATCACTGCTTTAACGACTAAGTTTATGTAATATTCTAAATCTTTTGCTGTGATTTCAACAGTGTTCACAGCATCTTCACAAGGAGTACTTTCCAACTAAAGAAACCATTTTCTTTGCCTATCCATAAGAAGCAACTTTTCTTCCATTCAAATTTGATCATAAGATTGCAGTAATTCAGTTGCATCTTCAGGATCCATTTCTAATTCTAGTTCTCTTGCTATTTCCACCACATCTGCAGTTACTTCCTCCACTGAAGTCTTGAACCCCTCCAAGTCATCCATGAGGGTTGGAATCAACTTCTTCCAAACTCCAATTAATGTTTATATAATATTTTGACCTCTCTCATGAATCATGAATGTTTTTCATGGCATCTAGAAATTGGATTCTTTCTAGGAGGTTCTCAATTCACTGTGCCCAGATCGATCAGATGAATCACTATCTATGGCACCTGTAGCCTTACATAATATATTTCTTAAATGATAAGACTTGAAAGTCAAAATTACTTCTTGATCTATAGGCTACAGAATGTACGTTGTGTTAGCAGGCATGAAGACAACATTAATCTCCTTGTACATCTCCCTCAGAGCTTTTGGGTAACTAGGTGCATTGTCAATGAACAATAATATTTTGAAAGGAATCTTCTTTTCTGAGCAGTAGGTCTCAACATTAGGCTTAAAATATTCAGTAAACATGCTATAAACAGATGTGTTGCAATCCAGGATTTGTTGTTCTATATATAGAGCACAGGCAGAGTAGATTTGCATAATTCTGAAGAGCCCTAGGGTTTTGGGAATAGTAAATGAGCATTGGCTTTTACTTAAAGTCACCAGCTGTATTAGCCCCTAACAAGAAAGTCAGCCTGTCCTTTGAAGTTTTGACTCCCTTTCTCTAGCTATACAAGTCCTAGATGGCATCTTCCTCCAATAGAAGGCTGTTTTGTCTACACTGAAAATCTTTGTTTAGTGTAGCCACCTTAATCAATGATCTTAGCTAGATCTTCTGGATAACTTGCTACAGCTTCTACATCAGCACTTGCTGCTCACCTTGCACTTTATGTTATGGAGATGGTTTCTCTTCCTAACCCTCATGAACAAGCTTTTGGTAGCTTCAAACTTCCCCTGCACCTTCCTCACCTCTCTCAGCCTTCATAGAATTGAAGAGAGTTAGGGCCTTGCTCTACATTATGCTTTGGCTTAAGAGAATGTTGTGACTGGTTTGATCTACTGTCCAGATCACTCAAACTTTCTCCTTATCAGCAATACAGTTGTTTTGATTTCTTATCATTTGCATGATCACTGGAGCAGCACTTTCAATTCCCTTCAAGACCTTTGCCTTTGCATTCACGACTTGGCACAAGTTTGGCACAATAGGTCTAGCTTTTGGCCCAAGTGGACTTTCCACATGCCTTCTTCACTAAGCCTAATCATTTCTAACTTCTGATTTAAAGTGAGAGACATGTGACTCTTCCTTTCACTGAATACTTAGTGGCCATTGTAGGGTTAATAATTGACCTCATTTTAATATTGTTGTGTCTCAGGGAATAGGAAGCCTGGAGGAGAAGGAGAGAGATGGGGGAAGAGCAGTCAGAACACACAGAGCATTTATCCATTAACTTCACTGTCTTATATGTGCATGGCTCATGGCACCCCAAAACAATTACAATAGTAACATCAAAGAGCACTGATAACCATAACAGATATAATAATAATGAAAGACTTCGAAATATTGCGAGAATTACCAAAATGTGACACAGTAAACATATGCTGTTGGAAAAATGGTACTGATAGACTTGCTTAATGCAGGTTTGCCACAAACCTTTAATTTGTAAAAAACACAAAATCTGTGAAGGGCAATAAAGCAAAGTGCAATAAAATGGGGTATGCCTATAATATAGTGTTTATTGAGTGTGATGTGCCAGGCTTTCTGCTACATCTTTTATAGGTATTATCTGTGATCTTATAACTATGCTGAATGGAGGTATTATTGCCCCATGTTACAAATGAGAAAAGTGAAGCTCTGAACAAGTATTTGCCCACGGTCACAAAGCCAGGAAAGGGCACCAGTAGTTAACAGGAAGGATTGGTGGAGCAAGATATTTAAAGAGTCTACAATTTTCCCATTGTAACCTCTGTAAAATTATCAACACATCATGGCATTTCCACCTCTATTGATACTTCCCTTCTTTGTTGAAATGACATTTACCAATGTTCATCTTATGTTTCATAAGAACCATAAATGCACTTTGAATAAGAAAGAAGATCATTCAGAAGTAAATGTTTTCTGGTCTCAAAGTTTTGTGTGGAGAGACTTTAGGAATTTTAAAAAACCTAAAATTAAATTAAGTTTATAAATAGTATGTATCTGAGCCAAATAATAAACACTAGCCTTTGACCCACATACTTGGGACATGTGTGAGGTTCCCTGGCACGTGTCACTGAGTCTGTAGGCTGGGTGAGCAAGTAGTTAAGCATGAATAAGAGCAATAACAGCTCCTTTGGAAATCTTCAGTACACTAGCATGCACTAAAACCATAAATATTCCAAGAGATCTAGCAGTGTTAGGAAGAGAAATCCAAGTTGACCTGGCACGAATCAGGAGACGGCTTGAGAGTTTTGAAACCTCTTCAGACTTGGACATCTAAGAATCCTGGAAGGGAGCTATTAGGAAAAAACTAAGAGACCAGCCAAGTAATCCTGACTTGGGAAATACAATCAAATTCCTTTCTTTATGGACCTTAAACTAAAGTTATAAACACCACAGCCTATGTTAGAGAAGAATGCCACATTCCTGTTAGAGGGAAAGATCTTCCTATAAGAATTGAAAGAGAACTACTATATCCAGGAGCTTTATATATTTTCTTTATTCCATATAACTATCTGAAGTTGGAATATTTATCACTTATGTATGAGGAGACCATGGCCCAGAGAGTTTAATTAATTTACCCACAATTATACAACTTGTGACAGGGCTGGCATTTGACCCTAAACTTTTTGATTTCAGATACCTTTTTCTCTGGTAGTCAACCATCTTGCATTAGTCCTGGGGAGCTTGTTCCATTTTTCTCTTTAACTTGTCTCACAGATTTAATTCTTGCCAAAGCCAACCCCAAGCTGCCTAACCAATTCTGAAGGTATCTAACGTGGACATCATGTTAGTGTCACCATGAAGCCCAAGGGACCCTTTAGTAGGATTTAGCCAATATTTTTTTCCCAGTCATTGGCATTGCCTGACTCAAATCAAGTAGGAGTGCTGGGGCAAAGGAACAGGAACTTGGGCTGTCACCTTCACGTTGGCCTCTGCTCCCTTATGCAAGCAGGTCAGGTGTTCTTGGCTACCCGACTGGCACTATTGCCAGCTGTGTCTCTCTGACTTCCATATCTTCTTGTGTCCCTTCTTTCTCCTAGAAGACTTTGTTTCCTCACTCGGTATTTGTTTGTTTTTTTCTCTGTAGACTTTAGATTATTCTCTCTTGGCCAAGGAGAGTCTTATTTCACAGTCTTTTCCAGGAGTGAGTATTTGGTTTCTGCTCTGGAAGTACTTGAGAATGGCAATAAATCTCACTTCTGAGTCTTATTTTCTAATGAGGGTCCAAGTCATCAATCCGGGATGATGTGAGAGTAATCCTTCTAGATGCTAAGTGGAACTGATACTTACAAGCAATGTTCTAAGCTCATCAAATGGCGAAGCCTGTGGGTCAAGCAACATGAGAACTCTCAATAGCGCCAGCATCCTAGCCAACATTTCCTGCTGGGCTCTGAGCAGGGGGAAGCACATGGCCATGGCCAGAGCCAGCAAGAGGGTGGGAATGATCAGGAATCTTTACAGTCCTTTCCTAGGGAAGGAACATGCTGAGAAGAGGCATTTCTTATGCCAGGGCTTCCTGTGCATTAAGCAATACAGGTAGGAGACACTACTTGAAAAGGTAAATTGTTCGTTAAATTCTGGGGGAAGGTATGAGAAGAGAGTGGCTTGTGGAAAACTGAGAGGGAAATTCACCTCAGAATATAGGAGTTGTATTTAAAGCAAAAATTTACAATAGTATTGTTTTTGAAGTGTGTTTGTGTGTGTGACTCTATACCCTCATTAATAATAAGTATTCTTCAGAACACCAATTATGCTCTTCCTAACCTTAAAATAAGAAGGGGCCATTGCCCAAGTTATTCCAAACAGCCAATTGTCAGATAAATCTTTTTTCTTGGTCACCACCTTGGTGGAACAACCAATGCGGAGACAATGTCAGGCCCTGTAGTGGGCTGAATAGTGGCTCCAAAAAGATAGATCAGAGTCCTAGGCCAGGCACGGTGGCTCACGCCTGTAATCCTAGCACTCTGGGAGGCCAAGGCGGGAGGATCGTTTGATCTCAGGAGTTCAAGACCAGCCTGAACAAGAGTGAGATCCCATCTCTACTAAAAATAGAAAGAAATTATCCGGACAACTAAAAATATATAGAAAAAATTAGCCGGGTATGGTGGCACATGCCTGTAGTCTCAGCTACTCGGGAGGCTGAGGCAGGAGGCTCGCTTGAGCCCAGGAGTTTGAGGTTGCTGTGAGCTAGGCTGACGCCACGGCACTCTAGCCCAGGCAACAGAGTGAGATTCTATCTCAAAAAAAAAAAAAAAAAAAGAAAGAAAAATTAGATCAGAGTCCTAATCTCTTATACCTGTGAATGTGACCTTATTTGGAAATGGGATCTTGCAGATGTAATTAACTTAAGGATCTTAAGATGAGATCATCCATGATTTGGGGGGGGGGGCCCTAAATCTAGTGGCTACCGTGCTTAAAAGGGAAACAAGAGGGAGACTGAACACAGAGACACTGGACAAAGACCATGTGAAGGTGGAGGAAGATATTGGCATTATGCTGTCACAAGCCAAGGAATGACAAGCATTGTCGCAGCCACCAGAAGCTAGAAGAGAGACATGGGACAAATTATTTTTCAGAGACTCCAGGAGGAACTAACCCTGCTAACACTGATCTCAGACTCTAGCCTCCAGAACTGTGAAAGAATAAATGTCTGTTGTTTTAAGCCACCCAGCTTGAGGCAATTTGTTGCAACACACCTAGGCAACGAATACAAACCCCAAGCCTGGGGTCTGAGCATAAAAGTGAATAAGAAATGACTTACAGAAAGTATCACTTTGACATACTGGAGGAACCTGTTTGCTAGGATCTCCATGACACTTAAAAATGAGTAATTTCTATATTAGACAGAAGAAATATTTTTAAATTCTAGGAATCTTGCCTGAAATCTCTATGAAATTAAAGGGGGGGACCAGAGGGAAGACCTCGGTGAATTCAGGGTACAGCAGGACTTTATTTGCATGGAAGTCATGAGAAGCCCCATGTGGACAGTGGCTGGATCCTGTAGGGCTGGCAGTCCTCCAGGGCTAAGGCTCTAAGTGGGTGGAGACCAGGGGCTGCTTCTTAATTTCCAGGACAACATTCCGGATGGAGCCGAGACTGGCACCAGGCGGGAAGGAGAGAGTGAAGGGGAACAGGCTTAGCCCGAAAAGGGGACAGTGTGGGAGGGCACCCCATTTTTTATCTTTCATCTCATTTTCTAGCCCTCCCCCTTACATAAGGGACCTAGAGAGGGGGCAGTGATGGACTGAAATGCAAGTCAAGTGGCTGATTCAGCTACCAGTGGGGAAAAGGCTACGAGTGCCAGGCTCCGCTGGGGACTGATCGGCAGGTGGGAGGAGGGCTGTTGCCCATTTGGGCCTGATGGTTGTTGGAGCACAGCAAGAATTAGCCACAGCTCTGGGCTAGAACAGCCACTTTGGACATTGGCTCAGCAATAAAGTGGCATCCATGTCTAGGAGGGACAGAGCAACACTGGCCAGGAAAAAGCAAGGGTAAGAGCACTGTCATAAGCCACATTAGAAGGACCACATGGACCTTTAACCATATGGAATGCTTTCAGGGCTGTAGTTGCTAATGGAATCTAGAGCAAAAGGCCCTTGCTTCATCCCATATTCTGCTCTGCACAGCTATGCATGCCCCCACATTCCAGCCCCCACAGCCACACAGTCAAAGGTTGATGTGACCTGCGCACACACACAGTTCACTTTATGTGCTACCGAGCTGAGCCTCAAGATGTCCGTTCCTGTACAACTGATTCTATAAAATAATTGTGGTGCAACGTTCAGTGACTGACGGGTGACACAAGCCATCTAGCTGGTCAGATAAAAAATCCAAAAGTCAGTTTGGACTCCCTGCCTCCTTTGTATCTGTCACCCACTGGCCGGGGCTTGTCACTCTGCCTTCCTCTCGCATTTCAGTTCAAGTCTTTCTCATGGGTCTGGCAATGAGACCCTGACTCATCTCCTGACTCATCTCCTTCCTTGCCTCTTGTCTCACTCCTCATAGACTCATCTTTCCCAGGGCTGCCAGATTTGCAAAAAAGCAAATCTGATCATGACCCAGCTCTCAGACTCCTCCACTTGCTGTCCATCAGTGGCAGCAGGTGGCTCCCAAGGCCTGAAAGTTGACAGGTCCCTTGGGGCCAGCCTCCTCTCCAACCTTATCTACCCGCTTTGCCCCTTCTGCCAACTTTAAACCCCTGCTTTAACCCCCAAATGTCACCCTCCAGTGATGTTATTGATCATTTTCTGAACATGCTGTGCCATGCCTGTGATTTTTCACAAACTTTCCCTGGGTCTGGAGATGATTTTTTTTTGCTTCACAACCTGGCACAGTCTGGTTAGCTTCCCAACTCAGCTCAGACCAGAGCCTTGCCTTATCTTTACATCCACCCCACCCTGGCCTGAATTAATTTAACCACTCCTCCCTCTCTACTGCCTCCTGAATCTGTGCTGGTACAGTGTAAGAATTCTTATATTTTTTTACATGCTTTACTTCCCTACTGGACTGGAGTTTTTAAAGAGTAGGGCTGCATACTTAGTGTATACATGATAACCATTTGCTAAATAAAATATGTTAAAGAATTCAGCCAACTAAAGCTTTGATCCCAATTATAAATTTCTGTCAGTCAAGGAATGTTGACATTTTTGAGGAACTCTATGCTCCATCTAATCCTGTTTCGTAACTAATTGTATCAGATTATCAGGATTTGGGGTCTGGACATTGGTATGGTTTTTTTCAATCTCTCTAGCAGGAAAAAAGAACTTCAAAACCATTAGGAGCCAAACTTAAAAAGCTCTGATCATGTCTACTCACCTATGAGTGGATAGTGACTTCCTAGATCCATGGCAAGAAGATATACATCTTGTTGTTATTATTATTATTATTCAGAATCTCTGAGGACACAATTCTAGAATCTCCCTTGCCTTATAGTTTTCTGCTTTAAAATAAATAAATAAAATCAAATGTTAAAAGGAATTTGTAGCTATCATAATTCATTTTTCCGGTAAAAGATTGTTTTTATAATTTTTACATGATTTTGAAGTCCTTTTCTGGGCATCTGGTCTTTTATCCCGTTTGGCATTATGTTCTCTTAATTTGCTATGTCTTTGAGAAATAGTTCCAGCATTACTCTTTCCTAAGAAGTTGGGGTCATGATAGAATGAGCTGGCTAGCAAATAGTTTATTTTTAGCCTACAGATTCTGATCCAAGCCCAATAGCAAGTAGTAATGCTCAGTTTCTTTTCTCTGTTCCTGTGTGTTTCTATGGTCTTGGGCAAATCGTTTTTGTTTCTTTTTTTTCAAGGAAGACTCCACCTATTAAACATTTGTTTGGCTACAAATATTTCTCCCCAGGCCAAAGTGGAGCTTCTAACACCTCTAGATGCAAAACTCTGAGGGTTTACTGGGCATTCTTGGGTTTGGGGAAGTGAAGGAGGGCATCTGTGGGGGCCATATGGAAGCAACAAGGATTATGAGATCACTTTGGGGAGGCTTTGGAATCTGAAAAACTATGTGCAAATGCTTTATTCGGTCATTAATTTAAGAAAAATACCACCTCCTTTCTAGGAACTTAAATCAGATTTATTTAAAATGTCAGGCCCCAAACAGAATCCCCGTGCCCTTTTAAATCATCTCCTGTGACTCCTGCCTATAACCGAGTAGAAGCATAGAACTCTTCCCTGATTTCCCATTTGTGCAGACGCCACCCCAGTTCTGGCACTCGCCCCTCCCCAACTTCTCCACCCCATTCCCCACTTTGTCCACAGCCAGGTCCCACCCCTTGGGGCTGCAGGAATCCATTTAACCAGCTCTTCTCCCCTCCCCGTGTTGACTTCCCACCGCTACTGTAGCAAATTGCCACAAACTTAATGGCTTCAAACAGCACGAATCTGTTCTCTTACATTTCTGGGGGTCAGAAATCCAAAATTACTCCCAGGAAGCTAAAATCAAGGTGTCAGCAGGGCTGCATTCCCTCTGGAAGCTCTAGAGGAGAGTCTGTTTTCTTTTCCCTTCTAGCTTCTAGAAGCTGCCAGCATCCCTTGGTTCACAGCACCTTCTTCCATCCCCAAAGCTCCTCATTCTAACTTCCGCCTCCAGCACCAGCATCATCGTTCCATCGCATTCTTCTGCCTTTGCCACTCCTGCTCCCCCTCATAAGGCCCCTTGTGATCACACTGGGCACACCAGATAATCCAGGGTAACCCCTTCATCTCAAAGTTCTTAATCGCATCAGCAAAGTCCCTTTTTGCCATGTAAGTCTGCATATTCACAGGTTTCAGGGATTACCTTGGGAGGGGGAGGGATTATTCTGTCTACCATGTACCCTGAAACTTTCCAGCTAAGCACCGTTTTGATCACTACTTCCTTTCACTGCTGAAAGGCACTGAGGTGAAGAGTGCCCCCCCATTTATGTCCACAGAAACTCAGAATGTGCCCTTTTTGGACATAGGTCTTTGCAGCATATTAGGTAAATTAAGGTCACACTGGATTTGGACCCTAAATCCAGTATGACTGGTGTCCTGATAAGAAGGGGAGATTTAGAAACACACACACACACAAGGACAAAGGCCATGTGACAATGGAGGCAGAGCCTGGAATGAACAGCTGCAAGCCCAGGAATGCACAGGATTGCTGGCAACCGACAGAAGCTGGAAAACGGCAAGGAAGGACTCTTTTCTAGAGGCTTCATAGGAAGTATGGCCCTGCCAACACCTTGATTTTGGACTTCTAGCCTCCAGAACTGTGGGAGAATAAATTTCTGTTGTCTAAAGCTCCCCGTTAGTGGTATTTTGTTACAGCAGCTCTAGGAAACTAATACAGTTGTGTTGGAAAAGAGGCACCTGTTTTGTTCATGTTCCAAGGTTTTCATAGCGACAGTTTGACTGACACATCAGCTGACCAACCCCTACAAGCTTTCTTTGTTCCATTTATAATGTATAAGGATCTTTGTCAATTATTGGCTCTGTGCCTGGGGTTCCTCCAGCTGAATACTTCAGACTGTGTTGCAGCACAGAGAAAAATCAAGAGTGGTCTAGGATAGGGATTGGCAAACAGTTTCTATAAAGGAACAGATAGTAAAATATTTTAGGCTTTGCAGACCAAGAGGCAAATACTATATAAGTATTTATAGAACAAAAAGAAAACTTTTCACATATTTTTTTCTTACAAACTTCAAAATATAAAAATAATGGAGTACAATTTTTTTTTGTAATACAGGTCTAATAATGAGAAGAATGGAATTGGGGGAGTTATAACATTTCACTTCAAATGTGTTCAAATGTGATTGGCTTATTATTAATAGCAACATTGATTGCTAATGTTCATCTGTTAATGCTGATCTGTAATGAGATTTCATCTCATTGAGTATTTCAATTCAAAGATGAATGAGTACTTCGTCTTTGAAAATGCCTTTTTACACAGATATGTACTACTAAATACTAATATCGATTCATGAGCATTTGATTTTAATTGAGCATATTGATTACTTGAAAGGCATTTATGGAGTGCCATTAAATTCTTCCCACGATATTTGTTTTTTAGCATATCATTGCATTGTAGATTAATAGTTTCCAGTTGAAGGTTAGGTGGAAACTCCTCAATTGCTCAATGGATTTTGAAATACGGAAATTTCCTTTGCCCTTGCATTAAGGTCCAAAAAACGCTGCTGAGACTGAAGTTTGAACTCAGAAAATATACCTACCGCAAATTTGCAAGGAAAACTGCATGGAGACCTCACTGCTTGTTTTATCTTTTGACAACATTGGAAGTGTGTAAGTCAGCTTGACATTCAAATGATGTTAGTTGTTGTCCAAATGAATTTAGTGCAGTATAAGTTTCTCATATGAGCACTGTTTAGTCTTGTAAGGTTAGGTGGAATTCATTAAGACACACTATCACGTCTGCAACAAAAACTAATTTCCAAAGCCATTCAGTGTTCCATAATAGTGGTTGAGAGCAGTTCTTCTCATTTGAAAAAAACTCAAACTCTTGAGCTCAAAACATCACAATAAAACTTTACCACAGCTGAACCACTGAACTGCTGTGTGGTATAGCAAGTCAGGATATTCAGCTTCTCTTTCTGACAAAAATTCATAGAACTGACTATGGTTATGTCCATGAGAGAGAGTGAGTTCACTGTTGAAACTATTGGATCCATGACACATGATAGAATCAAATGTTTTCTGCAAAAAACTTGCAATGAATAACACAATAAATAACCACAGCTTTAAATGACTTAAATTTATTTTCTCAATAAATTGATTCAACTAAGCCTTTTACAGATTCACACATATTTTTACTGCCATCAAGTGTGACATATCTTAGCAGATTCCATTTCAGGTTGTACTAAATTAGTGTTTTCTCAAATTCTTTGAAAATATTTTCACCTCTAGTTATTCCATGCAGACTATTTATTTATTTCTAGAGACAATGTCTCACTTTGGTTGCCCAGGCTAGAGTGCAGTGGTATGATCACAGTTCACTGCAGCCTCAAACTCCTGGGCTCAAGAAGTCCTCCCACCTCAGCCTCCCAAGTGGCTAGGACTACAGGCCACCCACCACCACACCTAATTTTTTTTTTTTTCATTTTGTAGAAACAGGGTCTTTCTATGTTGCCAAGGCTGGTCTTGAACTCCTGGCCTCAACCAATCCTCCTACCCAGGCCTCCCAAAGTGCCTGGATTATAGGCATGAGCCACAGCACCTGGCCGATGCAAACTATTTATAGAAGCTGATTCTTCAGTCACTTCCAAATTGTATTGACTCCTTGAATAAATAAGAACTGAGCAGTATCAGTAATATCTGTGGGCTCATGAAGAACCACAGAAAACCACTCCAAATTATTTGTCTTGTTTTTTAATTGACTATTGATATTGCTCCCGATGTCCTCAACTCTTAGCAACAATTCTCACTGAAAAGCTAAAAGTTTCAAACAAGTTTTTTTCCTCTGGGCCTATTTGTTTTGCTGTTATAATCAATCACAATTTAGTTAACTCACCATGGGTAAACAGTTTTCTTTGCTTGGCTAACAAATGAGGCACTCAGAAACTTTCTTTGGCTGCAAGTTCATTTTCATATTTTACTTTTGTGAAGAAATGCTGTCATGATGAAAAATTCTGTTTTAAATTTTTCTAATCATTGCTTTCCTGTGAGCTGGGAATATTGTGATGATTGTTTAGTGTGGTTATGTTAACACATACTGTATTCTTTTAGCGCAACTACAGTGTCATTGCATAGTAAGCAAAATGCTTTGCCATCTAATTCTATAACCAAACAATCCACACTCCACTGTGCTTTAAAAGCATGATATTCACAGCTCACTTTTCCTTTCTTATTTTGACTTGATGGATATTTACTGTTATAATTAATACGAAATAAAGAGGGAGGGAAAGAGCCAGAAGAAGGAAGGAAGGGGGGAAGGAAGGAGGGAAGGAAGGAAGGGAGGAAGGAAAGGGGAAGGATGAAGGGAGGAATGTTACTGAATGACATTTGAAATGCTGTTGAATTATAACTTTGTCACTGCACTTTAGCATGCCAAGTAGCAGTGCAAAGTAATGAGCGCCACATACAGTCTCTGCCATGGCTACTCAACTCTGCCATTATAGTGTAAAAGCACATATATTTATTTGTGGACAGTGAAATTTGTATTTCATAATAATGGTCATGTGTCATGAAGTACTCTAATTTTTTCCCAATCATTTACAAATATAAAAATCATTTTTAGCCCACGGCCATACAAAACCAGGTAGTCTGCTGGGTCTGGCTAGTAGGCTATGGTTGGCTGACTCCTGCGTAAGTCATTAGGTCATCTCCAAAGTTCATCCAGCACTGTGATTACAAAATGCCCTTGAGAGAGAAGTTATCCTAGTTGCTTCCTTTGCACAGGGTACCTGTCCACTTCTGTTTACCTGAATATTTCAAAGAAATGTATATGCAATTTGCCTTACAACTTAACTTTTTTAAATAATTTCATCTATTTTTCTTTACTTTTGCTGAATTTATTCTTTCTTTATTTTATTTCTGTTTGCTAATTGTTCACTGGTTTTTTTCCCTAAATGACAAAAATCATGAAGCTGAGAGCCATAGTGTTTTATATTATCTGGGATCCATACAAAAAGTTTCTTTTATGATTTATTCATGTCCTAAAAATATACATTCCATGACAGCCCCGGGGGGTTCTTAATCCTATGGATGCCCTTTAAAAAAAAGTTCTAAGACTAGTAGTTATCAGAGGTTGAGAGTAAGGAGAGAGATTGACTACAAAGAGGCAGCACAAGGGAATCTTGGAGGGCATCAAAACTGTCTGTATCTTGATAGTGAGGATGGCTACAAGATTCTATGCATCTGTCAAAACTCAGAACCTTATACCAAAGGAGTGAATTTTACTGTATATCAATTTTAAAAGTGAGTAATAAAAAAATGCAACACAGACTTTTGATTTTAGCTCCAACATGTTAAGAACTTGGAAGTCATCATTCCAGCCCTTGCAACAAGATAAAAACTGAACAAACTGAAAATTAATGACTTTTCTTAAATGCGTCAGAAAATTGAGGTCACATGTCAAACTGCCATCCCAAAAACTGAATAGATAGGAGAATGCAGAGAATAATAGTTGATATCAGCTTACTGGGAGCAGAAGCCACTGGAGCCAGTAACTGGTAAGAATACTGAAATAATAATTGATGAATTCCTGGAGGCTTAGTGTGGACTAATTTGAGAGTTAAAAGTCCCTGGGGGCCATATCTTAGCAGGCACCTCCAGATTTTCATGGATTTTTACCTGCAGGAGCTCCACCAGATTCACAAAGTAAAGACTGGAGAAAAAAATCCCCCTCGTGCTTCTGGGAGGGGAAGGGAAAAGTAAACATTTTGAAATATACCCAGAGCTTCTCCATAGCAAAGGCCTGCCCTGAAGGGAAACTGCTTTACTAGAGCCTTATCCAACATGGAGGGAGGGCAGTTAGACAACTCCAGGCCCCTCTAGCTCTCCTGTCTTACATAGAGGAGGAAAAAAAGACTAAGAAATGTTTCCAAAAGGTACAGCCCAGAAACCAAGAGCTTCCCCTCCCCAACATCTTACCACCACATCAACAAAGCTCCAGTGTGATAATAGTAGATTACAACTGAGAAAGATGCAAGACACAAACTCTATTTAGGAAGGAGCTCCTCGGGAAACCCAAAGACAACAGGAGAGGAAAAACAAACAAAAGGAAAACCGAGGCCTCTGGCACCTAGAGCTATAGCGAACATTAAACGCAGCCCAGCTCCTAGTCAGACTAACATAAAAGCTCACACTAAAAGCTTTATTACCTCAGTCCTGTTACTAGATTAATCATGTCTGATTGTCAACAGAAAATTACAAGGGATACTAAAAGGCCACCGGAAAAAAAAAAAAAAAGTCTACACAGACAAAGCAAGTATCAGAACCAGACTCAGATATGTCATAGATTTTGGAATTATCAGAAAATTTTGGAATTAAAGTAACTATTATTAATATGTTAAGGGCTCTAATAGGGAAAAAAGTAGACAACATGCAAGAACAGATAGAAAATGTAAGCAGAGAGATGAGAATTGTAAGAAGAATACACTTTACCTATAGAGGGAAAAAATAAGAATTACATAGGGTATCTTTTCAGAAATCATACACTCCAGAAGATAGTGAAGTGAAATAGCTAGTGTTGAAAGGGAGAGAAAACACCAAACTAGAACACTATATCCAGCAAAATTAACCTTCAAAAGTGAAGGAGAAATACTTTCTCAGACAAGCAAAAATTGCGGGAATTTGTTGCTAGCAGACCTGTTTTGCAAGAAATTATAAAAAGAAATTCTTTAGAGAGAAGGGAAATGATATGGGCCAGAAAAATCAGATCTATATAAAGAAAGGGAGAGCATTAGGGAAGGAATAGATGAAGGTAAAACAAGATATTTTATTTTTCTTATCCTTAATTGACCTAATAGATAACCATTTGTTCAGTGTAATAACAGCAGTAACATATTGGGTGATTATACCAAATGGATACGTGAAATGAATGATAGCAATGTGATAAAGAATGGGAGGGAGGAATTGGGAACACTTTGCTATGTTACCCAGATTACCTTGAAGCAGTATAGCATTATTTGAAAGTGGGTTTATATTAGTTGTAAATGTATATTGCAAACTCTAGGAAAACCACACACAAAAAAATTTTAAAAGAATAATAATTGATATGCTAAGAGAGGAGAGAAAACTGAATATAAGCTTCTCAATTAAAATCAGAGAAGGCAGAAAAAAAGAGGAAGATTAAAAAGAAACAAAGTACAATAGAAAACAGTTACAAACATGGTAGATATTAATCTAATTATATATGAACATTTCAAATGTGACTGGTCTAAGTATATCAATTAAAAGTCAGAAACTGTCAGAATGGATAATAACAAGACCCAAGTATATAGTGTCTATAAGAAACACACTTTAAATATAAAGACACAGATAGATTAAAAGTAAAGAGATGAAGAAAGATTTACAATGCTAACACTAATTATAAAAAAGCTGGAGTAGTTACATTATTTCTGACAAAGCCAACTTCAGAATAAGGAAAGTTATGAGGAATAAAGAGTAACATTGTACAATGATAAAGGAGTCAATTCTCCAAGAAGACATAAAAACCCCTAACTTGTATGCACCCAACAACAAAGCATCAAAATATTTGAGGCAAAAACTGATAGAGCTTGAAGAGAAAGAGAAAAAATCACTGCTATATTAGAGACTTCAACACACTTCTATCAGTAATTGACAGATTCAGAAGGCAGAAAATCAGTAAGGATATAATTGAACTAAACAACACCATCAATAAACTGAATTTAACTGATATTTACAGAATACTTCCACTAGTTCAAGCACACATAGAACATTTGCCAAGATAGATCACATTCTGGGCTATAAAATACAAATTAACAAATTTAAAAGATTAAAAATTATACAAAGTACGCTCCCAAACCACAATAGAATTAAACTAGAAATCAATAATAGAAAGATAATTGGGAAAATTCTAAAATATTTGGAAATTAAACAACAAACTTCTAAATAAAACATAGTTTAAAGAAATAGTCTCAAGAAAAATTTTAAAATATTTTGAACTAAATGAAAATGAAAATACAACCTATCAAATGTATGGGATGCAGTAAAAGCATTCCTTAGAGTAAAACAACACTAAATGCATGCATGTATTATAAAGGAAGAAAAATCTAAAATTAGTAGCCCAAACTCCCACCTTAGGAAACTATAGAAAGAAGTGAAAATATGGACTAAAATAAGTAGAAGAAATAAATGACGTCAAAAGCAGGAAATTAATAGAGAAAATCAATGAAACCAAAAGATGGTTCTTTGAAAAGATCAATAAAATTGATAAACTTCTAGCCAGCCTGACAAAGAAAAAAAAGAGGCACAAATTGCTAGCATCAAAAATGAAAGTGGACTAACCACTACTGATCCCATAAACATTAAAAGGATAATAATAAAAGAATTCCATGAACAATTCTATGCCCACGAATTTGATAACTTAGATGAAATGGACTAATTTTGTAAAAGATACAAACTACCCAAATTCACATATGGGGAAATGGATAATCTGTATACACCTATCATTACTAAATAAACTTAATCAAGAATTAATAACCTTCAAAAAAAAAATCACCAGGCCGAGATGGTTTCACTGGTTGAATTTACCAAACATTTGAGTAAAAATGATGCCAATTCTCTACAATCTCTTCCTGAAAACAAATGTAGAAGAAATGATTCCAACTCATTCTATGAAGCCAGCATTATCCTAATAACAAACCAAGTAAAAATATTATAAGAAAGGGAAACTACAGACCAATGCCTCTCATGAACACAGATGCAAAATTCCTCAATATTCCTCAATAAAATATTAGCGAATCAAATCCAACAATGTACCATCACATCCACAGACTAAAGAAGAAAAATCATATGGTCACATCAATAGATGCAGAACAGCATTTGACAAAATCCAACACCATTTTGTGATTTAGTAAAAAACAAAAACAAAACTCTCAGCAAACTAGGAAGAGGGGAATTTCTTCAAGCTGAGAAAGAGCATCTACAAAACAAAACAAAGAACAAAACCTACAACAACATCATATCTAATAGTGAGAAACTAACTGCTTTCTGAAATGACATTCTAGCCTGCTCTGAAGAAGCCAGGTAGATAGAAGACGCCCAGGAAGATCACCTTCCCTCGTATTGTTTCATGGGCTTACAAAACAAAACAAAAAACACCTGTTGGTTTTCCCCCTTCTTAGGGTGGGATCAATAACTCCCCAAATACATCATTCCTTCACCCGCCAAGCCATTTCTTTGGGCCTTGTATGCAGGGATCTGTCCTTGAACAATCTTTTTACCTACCCGTGATATTACACACCCACTCCTCTCAAACCTTCAACTTTCAAAGTCCACACCTTCCAAGATGCCCTTAACAACTTCTCCATTTCAGTTATACTCATTCCTAAGATACAGATTCTTCCTGACATAAAAATATAATCAGCTTGATGTTGAATAAAAACAACTTATAAATAGGATGCCTATGTTTTCTTCCCTGTCTCTGCCTCCTAGCACAGGATTTTAGAGACTGTATTAACTGATAAAGATGACAACACAGCAGCACACTAAGAACAATTCTGGTCTGTCGAGGCTTTTCTGGTTCTGCTCTGCCATTAACTGTGTGATCCTGTCTTTAAATGGGAGCAAGAAAACAGTCCGATTATTTGAAATGTAAAAATCTGAGACATTGAATGGTACCTCGCATTGTCAGAGGGAAGTCGTGTGCCTTGACTTCCTCATTATTATTCACAGCCAAAATATTACCTGCAAATGGCATTTCCATTTTGATATTCTGTTGATCTTTTGTTTCTGCAGGGTAAAATCCGGAGTTGCATAAATGATGGATAAGGACACAAATCTTTAGTTTTTAGTCATTTGTTTAGATGTGAGTTTCAAAATCATGGCTGTCTAGACAGCTAAAACTGGCTGAGGGCAGGGAGTTGCCAATTTCCACAAATTTGAGTTGATGGAAAGAGTCAGCCAAGGAAACCAGCCTGAGAGCATGATGTTCCTGGATCCTCAGAGACAGACCATCAGCCAGCTGCTGATAGTCTTTGGGGATATCTTTGGGGATGGGTTAGCTCTTTTTTTTCCTTTTTAGGTAAAAATATATATATAATTTACCATCTTTACCATTTTTAAGCATACAGATCAGTGGTAATAAATACATTTATATCTTTTTTCTCTTCCCCTCCCCCACCCCTCTTACCAGCCTCTAGTAAACATCAATCCAGTCTCTACTTTCATGAGATCCACTTTTCTAGCTCCTACATATGAGAACCATGCACTATTTATCTTTTTGTGCTTGGCTTATTTCACTTCACATAATGGCCTTCAGTTCCATCCATGTTGCTGCAAATGACAGGATTTCACTCTGTATTTATGGCTGAATAATATGGAATAGGTTAGCTTTAAACAGTTCATCTATGGGAGCTTCTTAAATAGCTTCAACATTGACTCCACCTAATAACAAATAAATGGCACAAGAAGTAAAACAGAACCACAGCAATGATGGTGATTTTTTTCAATAAAGAAGACACTAGAGAAATAATGTGTGCTGTATAAGTTGTACACTTTACAACTCTATGGGTTGTGATTCACATTGTATTCCACATAAATCATGCCTCCCTAGAGTTGTGCAGTGCACAACTGGTGCAACTATAAGCATAAAATCCCCCAAACATTCTGATATTAGTATACAATAACAAACGCATATGATAAAGACCACAAATTTCATGTGTGAAGTTATAAGCTTTATAAATTGGATTTATTTAAAAGTAAAAATCGATAAATTGGATTTCAGCAACATTAAAACTTCTCCTGTGTAAAAGATGATGTTAAAAGAATAGAAAGACAAGCTGGTAGAAAATATTGGCAAATCATACATCCAGCAAAGGTCTTGTATCCAAAATACACATACAAAAGTACATGAAAAGAAGGTCAACATTATTAGCCTTTAGGGAAATGAGGTACTCCATACACCGAATATATTGGCTAAGAAAATCTTTCAAAAAAAAAAAAAAAGACACTACTAAATAATGGCCAGGATGTGGACCAACTGCAACTTTCAAGCATGGTTGGTGGGAATGCAAAACGGTATACTCTCCTTGGAAAATGGTCTGCCAGTTTCTTATAAAGTTAAACATGTACTTATCCTATGACCCATTAATCTCAGGGAATTTACTTTAGGGAAGTCAAAACTTATGTTCGTACAAAAATCTGTACAAATGTTTACAGCAGCTCTATGTATAATTGACGAAAACCAGAAACATCACAAATGTCCTTTAACAAGTGAATGTTTAAATGAACTCTGGTATGTCCATACAATGGAATACCACTCAGGAAAAAAAAGGGAACAAACTATTGCTAAATGAATAACACGAATGTATCTCAAAGGCATTATGGTAAATGAAAGAAACCAGTCTCAAAAAGTTAAGTACAATAAGGTACCATTTCTTTGATATTGTGGAAAAGGCAAGACTACAGAGATGGAGATCAAGGGTTGTCAGGGTGAAGGGTGGAGGAGAGGTTGACCACAAAGGGGCAACCTGAGGGAATTTCGGGGAGCGATGGAACTGTCTTATATGTTGATTGGGGTGGTGGTTGCAGGACTCTACACATGTTAAAACTCATAGCACTGTCCACCAAAAAGGTTAATTTTACAGTTTATTGATTAAAAAACAAAAAAGCATTTAAAAAAAATCTCAAATCTGTCCTCATGTCTCTACTATACAACCCCAACCTCCACTCTCATCTCTGTCATTTTCACCTCTCCTGGACTATTGCAACTGACTCCCAACTAGATTTCTCCCCAATTACAATCCTCAAATCTGTTCTTTTATAAATGAATTATGAAATATTTCTATTGTACAAAATGTTATAAAGAAAAACAAAATCAATCAGCTCTAAATAGCTCTACGCCCTTGAGATTGGGCACACACACACCATTCCCTCTGGTATCCCCAACACTTGGGACCCAATCTGAAAATTAAAATAAGCATCCAAAATAATATGTATTTGTCTTATGTTATACAGTTAAATCACAGTTTAACAATGAAAAAAGAAAGTTTCATTGCAGTGCTAGAAACAGAGTTTATTCTTATACCTAGCATATTTAACTCAATTGCGGTTGATTTCTGTGATTACTGCCTCTGAAAGATGCTAAACTAATCCTAGCTGAATTGAATTTTTAGCTGTTTCAACTCAGTAGCTCCTTTGACCTGTTGCCTTTGTCATGTGGACCTGGAGAGAAAATTGGTGAAAGAGTTAACATGTGAGGTTTCGCACGACAATACTGATGCCCGGAAAAGAGCAACAACATCACAGAGATAGCATCTATTAAACAATTAATTGGCTATTTAAGAAACATGAGCCAGAAAATAGGAAAAAAAAAAAAATAATAATTTCCCAATGGGATACTAAAAAAAAAAAAAAAAAAAATGCACTAGGGTTAAAAATTGAAAGAAAAATAAAACAAAGGAATTTTATCCCAATGTTATTGCAGGTGCTCCTGGACCGAGTTGATGACTGTGAGATGAGTGATTTTTAAACAAAAAAATTGTAAAATATGCACTGGTATAATTTAGCAGATAATCAAAGCTGCAGCAGAAAACTAGCTTCATTTGGAAATAATTAGTATGCCATAGTTACTCAGAGGAGCCACATTTATTGCTAATAGCTGATGCTCAGGTGGTGCTGATCATTTTATCACCAAAACTAATTAAGGGTCTTAAAAAGGAGGAGGGAAACTGCACAGGAAGACAGAGATAGTTGAACAGATGGGGTAGCTCAGGGGTTCAGTGAAACAGGAGGCCTTCACCACAAAGTGAACAATTGGCCTGGAAATTCAGGCATGCACACAAGGCCTGCAGGCCCCAGCACCAGTGCTGGGGAATATTCGGGAGTGATGAGAAGGACTAACAGTGATTGAGCATTTACTCTGAACCAGACACATTTACCTGATAGAAACCTCACAATCACCTCTGCATGCAGAAGAAGGAATTAAAGCTTGAGGAGGCTTTGTAATCTGCCAAAATCACACAGCTCATAAAGTCATAGAGATGAGCTCTAAATACAGGCATTCTGACTCCTCAGCCCATGACCTTAACCATGACAGGCTATGTCTCATGTATCCAAAATCAAGCTTCGGTGACTGCTATGGTTTGAATGTCTCCTCTACAACTCATATTAAAATTTAATGGTCATTGTGATGCTATTAAGAGGTGGGACCTAAAGAGGTGGTTATGTCATGAAGGCTGTGCTCTCATAAATGGATTAATGCCATTTATCTTGAGAGTGGGTTAGTTATTTCAGGAATGGGCTCCTGATAAAAGGATGAAGTTTGCCCCCGGTTCCTACCCATCCGTCTTATGTGCACATGCGCACGCTCTCTCACCATGTGATGACTTTCACTGTGTTATGACGCAGCAAGAAGGCCCTCACCAGATGATACTTCTTGATCTTGGACTTCCCAACCTCCAGAACTGTGAGTCAATAAATTTTCCTTTATAAAATACCAAGTCTGTGGTATTCTGTTATAGCAGCAGAAGATGAACTAAGATCCTTGCATATCTCTCTGATCACCAGTTTTACAGGAATAGGTCTTGATCTTTGTTCAGAAATTTATTACTTATAGCCCTCTCTCTCCATCCCAATCCAGAATTTACTTGTTTTCAGAACCCTGATCTCTGAGCTAATGGGAAAATTAAATTTGAAAAATAAATAACTGGAGTACATATCAATGTTATCCCCTGATCTTAGCAGTTTATTTATAATAAATACTAATATATTTATCATACCAGAAGCATAATATTGTAAATGAAAGACATATTTTATCTAACTTAACACATAGAGGCCAAACCCCGGAAGAGAAGTGTAGGGGCCAGCACGTGTTTTTCTTCAGTCATCCATCCTCACCACATGAAGAGCTGCCTGCGTTTTCTTTGTGTAGGTTTGCTGGTAAGTTTCCTTTAGATTGCAAGAAACAGAGACTCATTCAATCTGTCTTAAGTAATGGGGGTTTATTTTAAGGGTGGATGTGCAAAAATACAGGATTCTCAACTACTAGATCAGACCAGATAGAAAATGAGGAACCACAACACAGCCCAGCCTCCCAGACTCTGTGATTAGTTCAGAAATTGGCAAACAGAGGCTGTTTCACCCACTCAGTAACACGACCTGCTGATTCCTCTTTCAGAAGCCAGCTTCTCTCAGTCTCTGCTTTTCCTGCATTTATTTTCACTATCATTCTTCACCATGTTGTGTCTGCTCATGCAAAAATTCTGCTCACTCATGCTAATTGTGAAGACATATGGAAAATATAGAGGGCAAAAAAAAGAAAAAGGTAAAACCACTATTCAAGGCTCTCCTTCAGTATTTTCTTTTATGTATATACATATTTTCAAAACTAAAATGTCTACTCAGCAAATGGTGTTAGAACAGCTGAATATCCACACAGAGAGACAAAAAATAAATGAACTTCAATACTACCTCACAAAAATTAACTTAAAATGTATCATAAACCTAAAAGCAAAATGTATAAAATTGTTATACAAAAACATAGAAAATTATTGTGATTTTGGGGTAGGCAAAGATTTCTTAGATTGCAAAAAGCATAAACCATATTAATTGACTATAATAATATATCATACTAATGTTAATAATAGGGAAAGCTGGGTGTGAGGTATATGAGAACCCTCTGTACTATTTTTCCAAGTTTTCTTAGATCTAAAGCAATTCTAAACTAAAAACTTTATATAAAAGCATCAAGAATTAAATAAAAAATAGATAAATTGATCAGTTAAAAACTTTTGTTCTTTGAAAAACACTATTACAAAAATGAAAAGATAAGTTACAACCTGGGAAAAAATATTTGCAGATCACATTATCTGACAAAGGAATTGTATGCAGCATCTATAAAGAACTCTCAAAAATCAATCATAAGGAAACAAGCCCAATTTAAAAATATTTAAATACACATTTCACTAAAGAAAATGTATGGATGAGTTGTAAGTACATGAAAAGGTGCTTGACACTAGTCATTAGAGAAGTGAGATACCACTACATACCTATTAGATGGCTAAAATTTAAAAATAGACAATACCATGAGTTGAGAGTATGCAAAGCAACTGGAACTCTCATATGTTGCTGGAAGGAATGCAAAATGGTACAGACCCTTTGACAAAGAGTTTGGCTGTTTCTTAAACATACACTTACCGTGCAACCTAATAATTCCTCTCTTAAGGCGTTTTACCCAAGAGACATAAACGTTATGTCTTGTTCACAAATGATCATGACTACCAGAAACTGAAAACAAGCCAAATGTCTATCAACTGGTAAATGAATAGATTGTGATACATCCATATAATGCAATGCTGTTCAGCGATAAAAGGAATGAGGTACTGATACATACAACACAAATGAACCTCAAAGGTGAATGAAGCCAGATGTAAAAGGCATACCCATAGTGTATGATTCCATTTATTTTACATTCTGGAAAATGTAAAACTTGTTTTCCAGAGCTATGGTCTGAATGTTTGTGACTTCCCAAAATTCACATGTTGAAACCTAATCCCCAATGTGCTATTGTTAGAAAGCGGGGCCTTTTGGAGGTGATTAGGTCATGAGAGCTCCATCTTCAAAAATGGCATTTGTGCCCTTATAAAAGGGACCACAGAGTGCTAGCTAGTCCCTTTTATTATGTGAGGACACAGAAAGAAGGCACTGCATATGAGGAACCAGGCCCTCACCAGACACCAAATTCGTTGGTGCGTTGATTTTAGACTTTCTAGTCTTCAGAACCATGAGGAATAAATTTCCGGTGTTTATAAGTTACTCAGTCTAAGGTATTTTGTTATAGCAGCCTAAAGGGACTAAGACAGCCAGCGGCTTGGAGTAGAGGGAAGGTATTGACAACAGAGGGGCCTGAGGAAACTTTCTGGGGTGGTGGAAAGAGTCTACATCTTGATTATGGTGGTGTTTACACAACTGTATACATTTGTCAAAACTAATCAAAGTATATACCTGAAAAGCAAGAATCTTGCTGTTTATAAATTATATCTCAACAAACTTGACTTTAAAAAATAAACTGAGATCACATCTTCTATACTATTTTATATAATGCCTCTATTTTTCACTTAACATCATAGCACTAAATATGCCATGAAAACATAACTTTAATGACTATGTAAAATTTCATTGTGTGGGAATATTGTAACACTCTATAATTGTCCTATTAGACACCGTTTATTTCTAGTTTTTTACTTTTATATTCCAACGTGAACATCTTTGTACACCAATTTAGCCTTTTATCTCATTATTGCATTAGAACAAAATCTTAGATGTGAAATTACTGAACCAAGGGTATAAGCAGTAGTTTAAGGTTCTGGATACTTATTGCCAATTTGCCTCCCAGAAAAGGTGGAAACACCTTATACACCTATCTTCAGAAGAGCGGGTCTGTCACAGAAATCCCAAATATATCTTTTTTTTAACATGCAATAATACAAAAGGACATTTACTCAAAGTATTTGAGGGATGCATCATCATAACTCTCAGATCTAGAACACCCAACTAAAACATCAGAAGAAGGTCTCTGGGTTATTGGGAAAATACACAAATCTACAGGAAAGAGAGTCTTCTGTGAAATTTCCAGAAGCCCTCTATAATCAAGGTTTTCTTAAAAAATATTTTTTCTCTAAAAGAGAGATTAGTTTTTCCATTTATAATACATTGCTTTGCATAATGAAGAATGATTACCAAAATACTTCATCAAAATCCTATTTACACTTCTATTTTCAAGAGCAATCATTTATTTCAACTAAAATGTCTTGCTTCTTTTAACTATCAGTGCCATGACACCTAAGAGTGTTGAAATTTTCATAAAACCTTTCAATGTTAAAAACTCTGTATTTTTCAATAGAATCCTAGGCTCGCAGTATTCTTTCACATGTTGGTACCTATATTCAAGGCATAGTTTATGCAAACAGATGATTCCATTTTACAATAGAAATTTTTCAATAACCCTTAATCATTAATTTTCTAATAATGTCCCTATTCACACATTAGCTCTGCTATAACTAAGATAAACACATTGCTCACCTAACATTTTAACTAAAAATTACCTAAAATAGAATAAGAACCGAATCCTGACAAAGTTAAATTCAGTTTCAAAATGTCCTCATGGTGAATGAATAAAATTTCTGAACCTGGGCCACATGATCCTGGAGTTCTGATCGTCATTTTCCAACACTGACTTGAAAGATGAACCATGTCTGTCTGAATAGCTCCATCTGAAGCCCTCTTTTCTGAATTATTCATACAGGAATGAATTTTGATTGTAGATTCATGTAGAACTTTAACCCACATCATGAAACTTCAGAATAGAGGGAACTTTGATTTGCCCAAACCTTCACAGCAGGTTGGCCATTGTGCTGACTATGAACTAGGGTTCCAAGTCTTACGCTCCCCGGGCCCACCCCATTCTGCCTCACTCTCTGCTCTACATTGGCCAGGGTAACACATTTGACTGTACATGTCAGATGATTTCTCCCACCAAAATGCTCAATCTGTGAAATGAATTATAATCACACTACCGAAAGTTCTATTCCAAATCATCCTTAATATTCCATTACATCTTCCAGTATTCAGAGACCAAAGCCAACTTCAGAAATCAAAGAAACATATTTAGGATTTTTTAACAATACATGCAGGCACATCAGTTTCTACACCTAATTTTATTATTATCTTTTATTATCAGGACTTACTTTCTTTTAAGGAAAATGCCACATTTTGAGTAGGCAATCAGAATAAATATCAGATCCTTCCACTGTGATCTTTTCTCCCTCCCTCTCTTTCTCTCTCTCTTTCTCTCTCTCTCTCCCTCCCTCTCTTCCTGTCTTTCTCACACATACACACACACAAACACACACACACACAATTTCCCACAGACTACCGGTATGCACACCATCAAGGAACCTACCCAAGGTGCCAAGCCCTTGAATCTCCCTCAGCCAACTGTTGGGTTTTGGGCAAAGCCAAGCCCTCCCTCCCAGGGCTGGAATGTCCTGCCATGCTCTCAGGCCCAGTCTGCCCAGACATTCTTAGGAAGGCTAGCCCAAAGCAAAATTGAAAGAGGCAGAGTGTCCCTTAGCCCACTCTCCTCTCCTAGCATTTCAGTGTCCTCTCTCCTTTCAGGTCTTCTGGCCTCTCACCCTACCTGCTGTCACTGCCCCTTCTGCCAGTTCCAGCTAC
Organism: Indri indri; assembly: GCA_004363605.1. NCBI lineage: Eukaryota > Metazoa > Chordata > Mammalia > Primates > Indriidae > Indri > Indri indri. The sequence continues at coordinate 138,037 of RJWJ010000524.1, forward strand.
CTGAGAAGCCTACCTCATGTTTGATTCTCATAGCAAAACACCCTAAACAATAAAATTCTATGAACAGCTAAGCCCTCCCAGGCAAATGAATCAACAGAAAAAACACTGGACAGAGAATCAGATGATGTGGGTTCTCTTTCCAGCTATACCACTCATTAGCTGAGCAACCCTGGACAACCCCCACTGTGGCTCTCTGGGCCGTAGCAGTGAAAGGAGGGGGCTGGGCTGGGTTATTTCCAGAGATTCTCTGAGCCACACCTTTCATAGTCCTGGAAGACTACACTTAAATTGGCAAATATTTTACCAAAAAGCCATTGAACGTTTGTTAAACCCTTAGGACATACAACACAATTTTGATGATCCCCTTCTAGTTTATTTTTCTTTGTTTTATAATAAATATCTAGCTCAAGAGTAAACTAGTTTTTGAAAAAAAAAAATGTATGATTCACCAAAAGACACATCCAGGAGTCCTTTCACCACAGCCATCTATCCCCAGGGCATTGGATTTGATCCCACCCTATACATAATCAGAGGGAAAACAGCAGGCAAACAGCCACCAGATGACAAAAAAAAAGCAACAGAAGGTCACAGAATGAACTGCCTGGTGTAGTAGCTGTAAGTACAGAGCATAAGAAAGAATCATCCACTAGCCTGTAAGTGCAATGGGGGCAGGGGTTGTATCTCTAGAACAGATTCTGCACACGAAGCTGCCTTAGTCTGTTTGGGCAGCTATAACAAAGTACCACACACTGGGTGGCTTAAACAACAGACATTTATTTCTCAACAGTTCTGGAGACTGGAAGCCTGAGATCGGAGTGCCAGCATGGGCAGGCTCTGGCATGGCCTCTGTTCTGGGCTTGTGGATGGCTGCCTTCTCACTGTGTCCTCACATGGTGGAAAATGAGAGAGCAAGCAAATTCTCTAGCATCTCTTCTTATAAGGGCACTTATCCCATGATAAAAGACCCATGCTCATCACCTCATCTAAACCTAATCACCTCCTGAAGACCCATCTCCAAACAACCTTCATGTTGGTGGTTAAGGCTGTAGCAGAGGCCCTCAATAAAGTTTTGTTGAATTGCTAAAGCCATAGGTGGATAAATGAACTGAGAAGAAGAAAGCAAGTAGCAAAGTATGGCTGACATAAATCTACCTGTTCTATGGAATTACAAGGAAAATAGGTGCTTTTGTAAACCAGCCAGCAGGCCAACATTATAGGGCAAGAGAATGATTGAATTCTATCAGTGGTGTTTTCTCTCATGACCAAAAGGGGCAGCCGATCCATCGTACAGCTGTGAAATGTGTATAAGTGAATACCATCTCCTGGGGACAAGAAGTTGTGGCACAACGGAACACAAGGGACAACTCCACTGCTGCTAGAAGGGAAACTTGCATTTAAAGGCTCTAGCGATTTCCCCCCACCTGTCTCACCATCCCATTTACTCACACATACCCTGTCCTTATTTCAGTACCTTTTTCGTCCTGTGTCTATTATCTGAGGTTTTTTTGTTTGCTTGTCAGCTCTGTAGTTTATCTAAGTAAAACCTGGGAATTTAAACTTCACAAAGGTGTTTAGGAGGTAAAAGGGGATTAGAGTACAATCAGCCCCTTGTCTACCTTGTAGCAGTCTACAGAATCGATACCATTATAAATTGGAAGAGGTGTCTGCAGTGGCGGGCTGCAGAATTCCAACACGGAGAGGTTCCAGGAGGCAATTGGGGGGTGGGAGGGCTTAAAACTGCATATTACTCCCCATGTTCAGATCTGTGAAGTCTGCTTTTTACTGGCTTACACGTAATTTGAGAAAAATGTTACATTAAATAACCTTCTCTTTCACCTGCTTGTGGCACTTAGGAGACAAAACCACAATCACTGTTTAGACCATAAACCAGATTTGCCCTGAGATCCTCCACCAAACTAAATAACCTAATCACAGAAGCAATGGAATTGATGCTTTTTTTCATTCATTCATAGACTTATTATTCATTTCCCAGAACATTGAATGAACACCTATGCTGTATGCCATGAGAAATGCAAAGGCGAACAAAACAGGGTTCTTAAATTGATTGTTTTCCACCTTGGGATTTCACAGTCCTACAGTAGACTCCCCCAGGGGGTGATTAATTTATTTCACTTCCTCTAAAAATGTTTATAAAGATTAGTAGAGGAAATGAGATAAGACAGATATGGTTTTCGAATCCTAGTTCTGCCACCTAAATGTGTGATATTTGGCACATTTCTTAAACTCTCTAAGCTTTAGTTTATTCATCTATTAAATATGAATGATAATAACCTATCTCATGGGATTGTTGAGGTTTGCTTAAAAGAAAAACAAGCATAAACGTGATTGGAATAGTACTTAGTGCATGGTAGGAATTAAATCAATGTTGATTTGTTTCTTCTATCACTCTATGTATTCCCTCTTATTAATATTTTGCTACCAGCTTGTACTGAGTCTTGTGCATTGTTGTGCTTCTCATGACATCTACAGCATCCTTTTGCACAAACCACTTTTAGTGACTTTGACCTCAATCTCCCACATGAGTTTGACTGTCATTGACATTTGATGGACTGCAGCTGCTGTTCTTTGCTTTCAACACATGCCAATATAAAAATTTCAAGTAAGCAAGCTGAGACTTTATAAAGTTGTTTTTTACATTACTACTAATAAAATCTAACATTTATTGACTTGAGGCTAACCGCATTCCAGGCACTATTCTAAGTGTTTTACATGTGTTACCTCATTTGATTCTCATCAGAGCTCTATGAGGTAGGTGCTATATTGTGCCTGTTTTTACAGCTGAGTAAACTGAGGAACAGAGATGTTAAGTAGCTTGCTAAAAGGTCTACTGCTAGTAAGAGAGGGAGGAAGGATTTTCAAGCCACTACACTGCTTTTTGCTGAGGGATTCTGATTATAAGTGATACTGGGTTGCAAGGATGATCCTAAGAGACATCTAAGTCTTCAATTTGCTTGATCACAAAAAGCTAGGAATTCATCAAATGTTCATTTGATAGGTTTCTGTAAAAAATTAGAACTCTATTACAGATTGCTCCTGTTACACACAAAACTGAAGCAACATAGCCAGTTCTTCTGTAAAATTTGGGAGCCAGTGTCCCAGGTTTGTCTGAACTCCATAGAAACAAGTTATTCATTCAGTATCACTGAGCACTGCGCATGTGGCCAGCAATGTTGTCATGATCCAAAGATGAGAAAGATGAGTCCTGCCAATGAGAAATCCACAATCCAGGAGGGAAGAAGAGATGAGTAAGGAGGTAATAGCAAAGTAACAGAGACTGCTGTGGAGAAGTCTTGTGAACAGGCAAGGGTGAAGTAAGTATCTCCCAAGACCCTTTCCTCACTAAGAAACAGGAACAATTCCCTTTTAAAGTTCTGAAAGCATCCTTCATGTGGGTTCTCATGCATACGTTTTTCATTAATATCACAAGTGAGAGCTGATCCCTGGTGAGCCAACCCCTTCCAAGATGGAACTTTCCTCTTCTCAGCTGGCTTCAAGCAAACCTGAATATTCTGCACTTCTTCAAAGCCCCACTCTCCTGCCATCCAATCCCTTGATCCTCTTAAATGCTGAGCTTTCTAGAATAATGAACATATAAGGTCAAATCAGACAGTTCCTTCCCAAGGCAGGGTCTCCACTATGCTATGGATTATTTCAATGGAATCCTGCCCAAGGGCTGGGAATGCCGTGGACTCAAAGTTTCTTCACATGCTTGGTTTTGTGACAATTTAAGTTTGCTGGGCTTGAGTTAACAATAGTCAACATTATTTCTAATCTCAGAGCTGGTTTTGTACAAAGGATGGAGAGGAAAAGAATATGTAAAAGACTTTTTTAAAAGCTCAGCTTTAAATGGTAAGAAGAAAACGTAGGGAGAAAATGTCTTTTCATTTCATATTAAGAGTGGAAGGAACAAAACTTCTTTAGCTTTGAAGAAGAAAAGAACAGTACTACACAAAGCAAATTTTTTAAAGATGAGTTTTATGAGAGTCTATGTAAGTTGATATAATCACTTCATAAAACTGTTTACCAGCATCTACCAAAGCTGATCATTTTCTGTGACCGTGTGACCCAGAAAATTCACTCCTAAATACCAAAAAAAATACATGTACATGTTCACCAAAAGACATGTTCTAGAATGTTCATTGAAGCTTTATTCATAATCTACCCAAATGCCCATAAAGAGTTGAATATTGTGGAATATTCACACAATGGAACTCAATATACCATTGAGAATAAATGATCTACAATTACAGTACATGCAACGATATGAATGTCACAAAAACAATTTCAAGCTTAAGAAGCTAGGCACATGACACATAATTCCATTTACACAGTCCAAAAATGGGTAAAAGTTATCTATGCTGTAAAAAGTCAGAATAATGCTTTGGTTATCTTGGGGGGAGAGTGAGTAGGTAAGGACTGACAGGGACACTGGGGGGACTTCTGAGTAACTGATAATGTTTTTTCTTTAAATCTGAGTGCCAGTTCCATGAGTCTACTAAATTTGTGAAAATTCACCAAACTGTACACTTATAATGTATGCACTTTCTATATTAATACATATATTTTTGCTTCAATAATTCTTTTAATATGTGAGATTTAGAAGCCTAAGTCACACCCTTTTCTCTATATTCTTTAAATAAACATTTAAAGTTAAAGAATATGTACTCGAAAAAATCTTAGAAGAAAGACATTTTACAGTTAATTTTACTACTTGGAAGAATCTCAATTTAACTTTCCTACGAATACTTTCGGAAGCTAAATAAGTTCAGTTTTGAGTCCAGTAGAATAGTTGTTCAAATTTGCTGATCTAAAAATGTTTGGTGTTATTATGATTATTACCTTCCAGTTGGGCTTTGATTATGTTTATCATGTTATAGATAATGATTAAGAGAACATTTGCCAAGATAAAAGACAGCATTGACAGGGAGAAGTCATTGCTTTTGTGAAATCTGTAATCAGGCTCAATTTTGAGCTTCTTGCTTCTGCATGACTTCCATCAAATGCTTTTCGAGGGAATTCTTTTGTGGCAACTTCGGACACTACCACTTTGGCTTGCTCATCAGCTTAGAGAGTGTCCTGTTATGCTTTGTGCTAAGAAGAATTAGAACTAAATTATAGGCTTTATCTCTGACATCCAAACATGATTGTATCAGTGCTTCAGATATGAGAATATTTTTACTTTCAGTAATAATTTTCTGCTCATTTTGTTTTAGTTAACACCTGAAGTATAAACTTCATACAAACTAATTCTAGCTTGGTTCTGTGCATGTCAATTAAGACGGTTTTTAAGCAACACTTACTGAACTTAATCCAACTGAAAATTTAGTGAAAAACTTCTGCTAGTTCTTGGATCAATAACTTTAATCTATTACTTTAATAAATCCTCAGATAGTTTAAAATACATAGCACATTTTAAATGTCTTTCAGAGATATGACAAAAGAAGGCCCAATATTTTAAAGAAAACCTCTAACAGTGAAAATGGTAATAAATCAATTTAACCAACTTCCTGCTGTATACTCAGCAAGCTAAAGTGTATCATTTGTCTTCAGTCTAACACACCCACAAATTACCTTCTTTTAATTTGTCTTATAGCTTTCTCAGACCACAAGCTGTTCCAGGGATGCTGAAAAAGCTGGAGAACTAAACTCCCAACGGACCACTCTCAGCATTTACACTTATTCTCAGCATGCATACCTCTAACAGCATTTATTAAGTACCTCCTATCTATCCAGCATGAACATCCCTTTCAATTCTTACAACAGCCTGATAGTTTTTTTACTAACCACATGTGATAGTTGAGGAAACTGAAGGCACAAAGAGTTGGTAATTTACCTAGAGTCCCAACACTTGCAAGTCATGAAGCCATGCCTAATTCCATCCCAGGCACCACAACTCCACAGCTATTACACTATGCTGCCTCCAACTACTAATAGGAACTCGGGTACAAAGACAAATACAGCTCACACAGTACTATGAATCTTGCCCTTGCTGTGGAGTTTGCTCCACTTCTGCCTTCTAGACTACAGTGAAAATTCTAGCCCTACCCTTATTCCGTAGAACAGCCTTTACTGCTGCTATTTATACGGAGCGCTCTTACTTTCTCCCATAATATGAAAGAACGGGAGGGAGCTTTAGACCTTTTGTCATCACCACAAGGAGACTTGGGGTCATGATCCAGAACCCTGAATTTTAATGCATTTTTTAACAGAGTTTTTATTGCTGGCAAACTGGGTAATGGCTGGGGCTTGAAGCACTGCTAGAAATTCACTACATAATTAAAGAACTGATGGAACACAAAACACACATCTTGAGATTTCCAGGAGTTTGAAGCTTACAAAAAAGGCAAACTTTATCAAATTGTAAATTAAGATGTTTTGATTCACATGCAAACATAAAATCCAATATCAAAAATTTTCAACATCATTAGACAAACTGGACACTGTATATTCTCTAAAATTTATTTACAGTTAATAAGTTAAAAAGCAAAGTACAACCAGATTGTAAATCTTAATCATATGCACATTAAACTGTCCAGGGAAACACTTCAGTTCCATTACAAACAATTGCTTTCTAATGCACTTAAGACAAAACAGTCTATCAAAAAATATTTTAAACACACCAATAAAGTAAATATTAAGCATATGCATCCATTAAAAACCACCAGTTGAAAGAGTACTGCAGCAACCCTTAAAACAACAATAAATTTGAGTTCAAAATTGCTCAGATTTTCCGTATTCAGATATTTTTAAGGTTTATTTATTTTAGAGTTTTCTGGAAAACAATACTATCATTTGCACATAGCAAATCAGTAAGTGTCGATCACCAGTTTAAGTTACACTTGTCCAACAGTGTACTCAAACTTGGACAAAATAAATACACACCACAACAGCGACACTTTGCACTATCAACAATGAAGCTTGCCCTCAACAATCATGACGTTACTGGTTTCAGTAACGTAAAATTAAGTTGCTGGTTGACAGGAAGGAGGATAAAATGACATCAGGAATCTCAAAGGGTTATTTGAGGTGCCAGTCACCACATTGAGGCACTCGAGAGTTAAAAATTAAATAAAAACATAGCAAGGTGATAGATTTCCTCCTAGCTTCCCCTCTACTTGTGCCACATGAAATGTAAGAGAAGGCAAGAGAATGAATAAAGATCATGGGAGTTCTTTTAAAAACTATACACAAGCTAAGCTTCAGACTCACATTAGAGACAGTAAATGGATGCCTCTCCATAAAGGCCACTGTGCCAAGTTTCTTTTCACATTCTGCCCAAAAGTACCTATAGAATACTTTCACTTTTCTATTACTATACTAGTCAACTATATTAGATGTTTCTTCACATTTTAGAAGTCGTAACATAGGTTTTGCTAAAGAAAACTTGGCAAAAATAAAGATTTTTTTATATCTTATTTCACAAACTAGAAATGACATTATTTTTTAATAGCCCAGATGAATACCATATTGAATTTAGGATGGGCAATCATTTCCAAACTGAAATCAGACACCCTAAATAATCCAAAGAAGCATTTATGCGAGTTCAAGTGCACTAAAGTAAGAAGGCATAAGAAAAAATGTCAAGAATCTCAGTAAAAATAAATGCTTGGTATCAATGGTTATGTTTCAGTTGTGTGCTGAGCAAAATTATCTTCCCAGCTAAGCCTCATTTCAAAATTCTCTGGGAAACTATCTAGATAAGCTACATGTTGAAATTACATTCTAATATGGCCATTGGATTTATTTTTTAATTATTATAAAACTATATACAATATGAAGTGGTACAAATATGGGTTTTTTTCAGCTGCTAGTTAGCTATAAAAGTTAGTATCTTTTGGGGAAGAAAACCTATGTATCTGAAATACAATTGGCAATGGAGGCTACCAATCAAAAGAGGATGTCTAAGCTTCCTATCACACATATATAATTTGACACTATCCATCTTCTAAGTAATTATTCACTTTTTATTGACTCATGTGACAGTGTTTATAACAATGCATTAACATTGAGTAGTGAATAAAAGACTATGAGGCTTACTAGGAAACTGGCATAAAGTCATATATGCATATATTTTTTTTTACAAAATAAAAACACTGAAATCAAAGTCACAACACTGCTACTATGGACTATTAAACTTGAAATATTCATTTCAGAAAGCTATGCCATTTGAATTCTAGGAATAGTAGAGTCAAAATTGCAACTCATTCTTCTTATAAGAAGCTGCCAAGCACAGATAAACCTTAGCATTGAGGATTTCACATGTCAAGTTCCAGCCCAGTATGGATCGTTCCATGGCAGAATACTTCAACTTGAAATAACAGCGGTACAAAACACTACTTGACCCTTTAGGTATTGCAGTAAAAGCTAACTGTGGCACCACTGGCTAAAAACTATTAAGTCTTGCTGCCACCAACGACCAAAGGCACTTGTATAATCAAGAATTCCACACTGGGCCATATGGTATAAATACTATTATAAAAGTATAAAAGAAGGGTCAGTATTTTGTGTGGCTTGCCTGTTCGATTCCTGTGGTCTTCAGCTGTCAAACAAAGACCCAGAACTGCAAACATAATTATCAATGGAAAGAAGATTAAAAAAAATCATGGGACAAAAAAGTCAACTAATTGTCACGTTTATAAAACTGATGAATATTAGTCCAGACATTTCTTGTTATCCAACAACAAAAACAAAGAAGGAAATAAAGAGATGTATTTTGCCCAAAGTTACCACAACCAATTATTTGATACCAAGAAATGCCCCCCACCCCTCTAGATCAATAGTTCTGGTAATTCTAATGGGTATTCTGTTCATCATTTTAATCACAATGTTTACACACATGCATCTCTCCTATGCAACTCCCATATTAAAATAAATTATCCTTGCATTAATATTCCTGGATATTATGTTAGACCAGGACATGGGGCCAAATCATCTCCAATTGGATTCCAGTCATTCCTGTAACCAACACCAATCCTTCACAATGTATTCTTTTTTACCGCAAGCCATGTGGTTTCAATGCAATTTAATTTTTATTCAATTAAAAAGAGTTTAACAACTCTACTTTTCCTAAAAAAAAAACTTTATATGTGTATTCTACCATTTTCTTTAGGAGCTCAGTAAATATAAACATTAAATTTCAATATAAAATCTTTAGAAACACCTTAAAAATGTTTAAACAGTTGTACTTTGCATCTCTTTGTCTGTAATCACTGAGCCCATGAAATTCAAAGCCATACAAATCCTTGCACTACTAACAGTCACAAGCTTGAACCTCTTAAAAAATATCCTTGGTCAAAGCTTTGGAATCCAGTAAAAATCAGGAAACGAGTGGGATTCAGAATACCCTGAGCACAAACTAGTGCAACACCACAAAACATGTTCGATCTTTCGTCCAGAAAGAGGGGTGGCAGTCAAAAAGAAAAAGGTAGGGATAACGAGCAATTCTGGCTTTATTACACAAACACGAAACCAAATTCCTTTGGAAAAATAATGACTTCTTCGGAGGACTTCCAGACCAGTGAGGTAGAGTCCAAAAGGGAGAAAACCGATCTGCCCCTATAGTCCTGGAGACGTCTCAATCTGGGGTTAGGGAAAAAAAAGGGAGCTCCCCCGCGGGTCCAGCTGTCTCCTCCCTCCGCAGACCCGATGCTGGGAGGAAGCAGAGGGCACACGTGCCCTGGTGTCCCAGACGGCGGCGCCGCGACCCGCGGGCGCGGGGCAGGGAAAACCATCCGGTGACTTCTTCGCGCGTAAAGTGCACTAGGGACGGGGTCCTGGCCGGAGCTGTAAACACTCGACTGACAACTTGTTCATTCCTCCAGGCGGAAGCTCAGTCCCAGGGCCAGGGGCCGGCAGGAGGCGCCCTCGAGGCCGTGCCTCACGCCCGGGGCACGGGGAAGCGGCGGAGCCTCACCATGGGTTCCAGATTCACTCGCAGGACTTGGCGCGCTTTGCGCCGCGCCGCCGCCAGGCTGCGCTCGCCCCACACGTCGCTGCCGACGCGGATGGTGGGGAAGGTGGTCAGCGTCGGGGTGGCCGCCCTCCAGATCTCCTCCAGGGTGCGGCCCCCGAAGCAGGGCCCGGGGGCAACGGGCTTGACCGGGCAGTTCTCCTCCGGGGCCGACGGCGGCGGCTTCCTCCTGCGGGCGGCTGCCGCCCGGACTCCACGGCGCCTCCTCCTGGCCGCGGCGCGCGGGGCGGGCCGCCGCGTCTGGCCGCGGGCGGAGGGGAGCGCCGGGGGGTCGGGCACCAGGGCCCGGCAGGAGGAGTAGCCGTAGACGTCCTTGCTGCGCAGGATGTGCGGGGAGAATTGGTGCTTGAGGCTGCAAAGGAAGCTCCAGAGCTCCGCGTCCGAGCTCATGAACTCCGTGCTGCGGGGCATGAACAGCTTGAAGGCGTCGCCCAGCGCCTTGGTGCTGTCGGCCAGCGACAACTGCGAGCGCGAGTACACCACCTTCTCCTCCCGCGCCTCCAGCCCGGCCTCTCCTCCTGCCCTAAAGCCGCCGCCCCGGGCGTCCGCAACCGGGGCGGCCGGGGGCCGGCGCCTCCGCCTCTTCACGCTGCGCCGCATCGAAGGCCGCTCGGGGGGCCGCCCGCGCTCGCCGGGTCCCTCTGCCGCCGCCGTCCCCGCCCGCCTCCGGCTCCGCGGCAGCGGCCGCTGCTGCTGGCGCCTCCTGCCCGGCGCGTCTCGCTACTTTTCTCGCCTCCGCCGCCGCCCCTCCCCCTCCGAGGGCGGAGGACGTGGGTGAATGTACTGCCGCCCGGTACAAGATGGCGGCCGGCGCCCACCCCTGGGCTTTGTCATTGGACGGCTGGTTTCTCTTTCTTCTTCTCTCTTGCCTCCTTTCCCCCCGCTGCCTTTCTTTAAATGTGCCCGCCTCAGGCCCCTCCCACCACAGCCCCGGCTCCACCCATTGGGTGCTCTCAGAAGAGGGGCGGGGACTAATGGGGGAGAGGCCAGTTCCTGGAAGATGGTGCTTGGATGGGTGATGGTGGTGGCCTTTGAATACAGTCAACAGTTGGGTGGGTCTATGAGCGTTGCCATTGTCTAGAGTAAGAGGTGGATGGCAGCTCCACCTTGGGGAGAGTCACTCTCAGGGTGAGTGGGTGTGCAGTTGTGGATTGAGCTGGGAGATCTACCAGTCTGGATAACAAAGGGAGATTTACCCAAAGGATATTGCTGGTATCAGAGCTAGGGGATTTGGGTTTAAGTCTAGAGGGAATAGGCCTTTCACAATTCCCATCTAAATCCTCAAAGGCCTCTTTTGACATCTTCATTCGAAACTCTTCCCTCTTGACCCCAATCCACCTGAAGAAACCAGTAGTAATCCAGAATCATTCGGGTAACATGGGTGGCACCTGGGAGATAGCCTCCCTCTGGGCAGTGGAAACATCTTCATGTTTAAGAGATACTCTGCTTATCGGGAAAGCAAAAGCACTTTCATACTCTATAAAATTAATTTCTCTTTGTTCAAGTTGATCAAAGATCAACGGCAACAAAGCATTCTGCTTGAAGAAATTATCCTTGTTTTAAATACATAGTTCTTTCTGAGTGCTGCTTCACTTTTCATTTACTTTTTAAATGTCCCTTTGCAGAGCCATCCCTATCATCTAGAAAGGATGCAGCATCACCTACAATCAATAAGGTTCTGATGAAAGAACATATTGTTAAGAACACCTTACCTTTTGTATTTGGGGGGAGAGTAGTGGACATTCTTTATTCATCTTTTCTGCCCTCCATACCTAACAGTGCCTATCAGGTAGTGGGCACTCAATATTGTTTGCTGAATGAATCATTGAAATACCACTGATTATTCCAAATGGAGAGAGAAGGAAATAGTGAAATTGCTTAGACCAGGACAATTAGATATTTTAGATTTATATTGTAAATTTCACAGAACCCCTTTAATTTTTAAGGTTAAAAAAAAATCCTGACACTTAGAACTTTGAGGTAGGCATGCAAATTTTACCTTTCAGTAAGCCTCTAACTTTGCAGTAGTGAACAAATAAAGGACAGAAGTTTTGTAATTCACATGTGGGTGCTAATGGTTCCCTCAAATATTTGAGCTGAAAGAGACCTAATTCAATCTCCTTATTTCACAGATGAGGAAGTTTGGACCCACAGTTTCAGCAATACAGCTTGCTGATAGCAGGACTGGGACTCTAGGTCTTTTGGTTCCTAATCTAGTGATCTTTATATTTCACTGATGGTTTTTCCAACTGTGCTGCCCACAGTCTCAGGGATGCAATAGAAAATGCTTCATGCATGAATGGGATAAGCAAAGAACAGAGCTGTGCCCTATTCCCACTTCCACTCCACCCAGAATTGAGCAGTTTTTATATGTCTTATTTTGGACTTATAGGTAGTACTTTGTTTGACCCAGATATTTACTTTGTTTAGTTTCAGTAAAAACTAAAAAAATAATTTGAAAGCTGCTTCTCTACACCAGTATACCCTCTCCACACAATGGGTTTATGGCAAAACTTCTAACCAGGAACCAGTTCTCTAGCAAAATCATGGTAACTTTCTGAAAAGAAAATCATTTTCCTAGAAAAGCATACTCTGATCTCAGAACAAGATTACAGAGCCAATTACCAGCTTCCTAAATCCTAATAAAAGAATGATATTGCAACAACTTTTTACATTACAATTGGTTCCCTCAGTAATTCTGAGAACACTTAGTAATGTGAAATTTGAATAACTTCCATTGGAATACCCCTGCAGGTTGGTGTAGAAAATCTCACAGAGTGACCAGTGGAAAGTTAGGGGGACTTGATGATGAAAGAAAAGGATAAAATAAGGATTAATGTAGTCCTGGCTTCTCACATTGTTATCCTCTCCCTTCCGTGTTAATCATAGTATTATAAATTCTTCAGGGTCTTTTGCCACGTAAATGTATACCAGGTATGTACACAAACTTATAGAATTGATTTCAGTTAAGAGGATAAATCTTTTTAAACACAATTTTGGTTCTAAGAAAACATAAGATCTCAACAAATTGCAGAGTATTCAAGAGTTCATTTTATAATGCATGCACATTTAACTTTAACTTAAAGCCAAACAGAATATTTTTATGAAATACTTTTAGGAACTAGTATGTTAAAGTGCTAACATTATTATATACTCTTAAATTTGGCATTGCTTTCTCTCTCTCTTCTTCTGTTTCCTCTTTTTCCACATTTTTAATTTCTTCTTGACCTCCACCTTTTGATTAGCTCAAATAGTCTTACAAATGGTTCCTTATCCATTTATTAAGTGAATAAAATTTATACATAAAGACAGTATTTTTTTCTAGTTCCTGAGACTCCTGAGATACTATAAAGTTTATGAAAAGTTGGTAAATTAAATTTTTGTTCTTGAGTAATGATTGTTCACAATCCTCAGTTTATTCCCTTACCTCTCAAGGGTAATAATCCTTCCTATATCTGATAAATAAGTGATGAATAATATGAATAAACAGAAAAAAACAAACTATGCATCTATTTTATTTACTTTATAATCTGAGCAGTTAAAAAAATGAATCCAAGCAGAATAAAGTGATTGAAGAAATTAAAAATAAAATGTATCTCTTAGCTACCCAGAACCTTTGCTTTAGGATCCCATTTCTATGAAATAATTCGCTTCTTGAGAAATGGCCAAAAAAATAAAATAAAAAGTATACGTGAGTGGTTATGAACATCAGCTCTGGAATCAAACAGACTTGGAATCAAATACATCTTTACAACAAAATATTCTTGGACATATTTTTCACCTTTCTGAGCCCCCGTTTTCTCATCTACAAAATGAGTATAAATTCTACTTCAATGTTTTGAGAATTGGATAAGATAATATTTGTAAAACACTATAGGGGCTGGAACACAGTAAACATTCAATAAATTATAGCTGTCCTTATTTGTCTTATATAATTTTGAGGATTTTACTTGGTTTAACCAACATATTTTAAACCCTGTATTACAGAAAATCTACATACTTTGTTAAAAGAGTAGTTGAATTGTTGAGAGGAAAATAAAAATGTTAGAGCTAGAAGGAAATTTGTAGATCATCCAACAATCTTAATTCACATGAGAATACTGAGATGCCAAGAGATCTGCCCAAGATCGCAGAGCTGGATAGTGGAAGACTGAACTAGAACCTGGGTTTCTAACTGCTAGTTCAAAGTTGTTTCTAATATTCTAAATTTTCTACTTAATCCAAGGATATAGCATGAATTTTTAGTTAAGATAATATTCTTTTAAAAAATTTTTTCAGCTGCATACTTTCACATAAACAAATAATATTAAATATAGCATGATTTATCAAGAAAAATTTCAGCCTTGTCATTAGACATATTTTAAAGTAATTTTGGTTTTTCTACAAACGTTATCTCAACTGTCTGATGTGATTTAAAACTACTTAATGTGAAATACATAAAGACCATACAAACTGAGATGACAGAACTGCTTCCAGGAAGACGGAATACATGTACTTTCCCTATTCTTCCTGCAACTAAAACCCCTAAACACCCTAGACATAATATATAAAACAAACAGAAGAAGACACTGAAACATGGAGAGAAGGCAGACAGGCTAGGGATCTCAGAACCCAAAGAAGGGCATGGCAGTGAGTTTTCTGGCTTTTCTTTTTTTCTTTTCCACACACATCTGAGGCTGGGTGATGTGGAAGCCAGCAATTCAGAAATGCCAACAGATGAAAACATAAAAAGGTCCCCCAAACCCCTGTTCTCTCTAGCCACAGGACCAGGAAAGGGGCAGCCTGGCAAGACAGAAACCTTTGAGAAAGTAATTTCTGCATTACTGCCAAACACCACAGAAAAAACCTATCACTTCTGTGCTTGCCAGAATATAAAAAGGCAAATTTTAGATTATGTCAAAACTTCAATGTAAGCAACTTCTCTATATTGTTAACTCAAATTTAAAGTCAGCTAAAAACCATCCTTTTTATTCTTCACATGAACTACTGGAAAATTACGTGTGCCTTGGACTACATACTTGGAAGATGTGACATTTATTTCTGTTAAATTTCATTTTCTTAGTTTCAGTCCAACGTTCCTACCTGTTGGAGTACTTTTGAATCGGAATTCTGTAATATCTGATTTTGATTAATCTTTTAGTAAACTAAACAAGTATTCTTCCACCTAAAACCAAGTCATCAATGGCACTACCAGTTGGAACAGACTCAATGACAAAATGTCACTCTTCTGGAGACTTGAGCATGCTGATAAACATACATTTGTTTGGGTATAGTCAGCCCATTAGCCTCAAGATTGCCTTATGTTGTTGTCATCCACCTCACAATTTCTTATCCAGGAAGATATTATAAGAAACATTGTCACATTTTTGTTGAAATCAAAATATATTACATCCATGGGCCTTTCTCTAATCTACTAAACCTGATTTCCATATTAAAAATGAAACAAAGTCACCACATAATTTTTTGTAAGCTCTCAGACCATTCTATCTTAGTTGTAGCCCCGCTTGTGCTTTCCTTTTGCTTAATCATTTGGAGATCAGTTCTAATCACATACAAAAATAGCCAGTTTGAGACTATTTGTATTAGATTGGGAGAATATTAACATATTGAACCATAACTGTGGGGGAAAAGCTAAGTATTATAATGAACAATTAGAGAAGGAAGAGTCAACAAATTAGTACTATAACTTTGAAAACAATATGATCATTTTTAGACATATAAGTAGGATATATAGACAAAATTCTAAAATCATGAAGTAATACTTTTTTAAAATTTCACTTAATACTGCCCAGATGAATCTCCTAACATATAGCTCCAATCTTGTCTCTTTAATGTTCAAAAGTCTTCAGTGGATCTATATTGCCGACCTAATTATGAATAAACTCTGTAACCTGCTATTCAAAAGCCCTCAAATTATGACACTAACCAATCTTCAAGACTCATTTACACCTAGGCCACAGCAAAACTTCCTGCCAAGCTTCACCACAACATGTTCCTAGAATACCTATTCATTCAATCATTCAAATAATTTATTGAGAGTCCACTATAGCTGGAATGCTAGAAATAAACAATGATCAGATTGTACCAGGAACTTGCTTCATGATATTTATAGATTAGTATATTAGTTACCTATTGCTGCTGTAACAAAGTACCACAAGCTTGGGCGGCTTAAAATAACATGAATATATTATCTTACCATTCTGGAGATCAGAAGTTCAATATGGATCTCACCAGGCTAAAATGAAGATGCCAGCAGGGTTGCGTCCTTCTTCCATCTTGAAAGCCAGTGAGGTTAAACCTCTCTGACCGTTCTTGAGTAATCACATCTATCGCCCTCTGACTCTCCTCTTCTGCTTCCTTCTTGCACTTTTAAAGACTCTTTTGATGGCTGGCAGCCGTGGCTCACACCTGTAATTCTTGCACTCTGGGAGGCCAAAGCGGGAGGACTGCTTGAGCTCAGGAGTTTGGATGAGCAAGAACAAGAGCCTCTCTCTACAAAAAATAGGAAAATTAGCCAGTCATCAAGACTTGCAACTGTAATCCCAGCTACTCAGGAGGCAGAAGCAAAAGGATCACTTGAACCCAAGAGTTTGAGGTTGTAGTGAGCTATAATGATGCCACTGCACTCTAGCTGGGGCAAGAGAGTGAGACTCTGTCTCACAAAAACATTAAAAAAATACAAAGACTCTTGTGATCAAATTAGGCCTACCTGGATAATCTCCCTATTTTAAGGTCAACTGATGAGCAACCTCAATTCCATCTGCAACTTTAATTCCCCTTTTCTATGTAACTTAACATATTTGTATGTTCCAGAGATTAGGACATGAACATCTTTGGGGGGCCGTTTTTCTGCCTACAGAATTATAGGTTTAACTAATAATAACAGAGGTTTACCATATATAGAACACTCATATCCTATACCAGACACAGTGCTAAGTCCTTCACATGGCTTATTTCATTTAATTTTCACAACAATCCTGTGAAGTAAGTACTATTCTATATGCCCCCTTTACAGATGAGCACACTGGCACTGTTCTTTCACACCTATGTGTCTTTGCTCATGTCTCCATTTTCCCCTTTCCAAATTTTACCCATCCTTCAAGAGGCCTCACCAAAGCCATCGGTCCCTATGTGCTCTCTTCCTTCTATAAAGGCTGTGGTATTTTGCTTTTATCTCTCTTATGACACACTTCCCCACCCCCAACCATACTCCCATTTTACCCTCAACCCCAAAAGAACCACTGTTACTGAAGTGAATGTGTTGCATCCCTCAGTTATATTGGGGCAGAATAAAAGTTGTGAATCATCTAGATCATAAATTCCTTCACAGTAATGCTGTCTTACTCATCTTTTTGTCATTGTATGTAGCAATAATATCTTAATATTTTCTCTGCATATAATACTTTAAAAATACTTTATCTGATTTGATCCTCAAAGAGCCAGGTGATGGAAATAAGAAAAAAAATGCTATTATTTTCATGCTATGGATGAGGAAACTGAAGCTCAGTAAGGTTAACTGTGGTGTTCATGTTAAAGAGATAAACCTGGATCCTGAGCCAAAGTTTTCTGATTCTAAGACCAGAAATCTTTTCAGGTCTCTTTCTCCTTGCTCATAGTAAAAGCACTCAACAATTATTTTGAAACAAATCTTTTAATGTTGAAGATTCTGGAATCTTCTTTGGCTAACTTTAAAACTTTGCCCTTTTCATGTCTATCTTTTTCTAATTTAAGTCCTGACTGACATGAACAAACTAGATAATCTATTAAGGTACCATCAAGCTCTAAAATTCTTTGAACAAAGGCAGTAGAAAATAAATGATTTTTCAAAGATGAAAAGTCATAGAAAGTAAAATATTATAGACTAGTGGTTCTCAACCAGTTAGGAAACCAAGCCCATCCAGCTGATGCAGTCGCCCAGGGTTCATGGCCTAGGGTGTTTCACAGCTATAACCAGTGTGGGAGTTTCCAGCCCAGATGAACACAGAACATTCTCCAACCGGGTCAAGGGCTCCCACAGAACTGGCCTCCTTCAGGCAGTGGCCACCACATCCTGGCCTGGACATACACTGGTAGAGAATTCTCAGGGAATAAAATTTGGTATAATTAGGAAAAAAGAAAGAAAGAGAGACATTAGTCTAGATCCCAGTTTGCAGGGATCTGTAAGAGCTACCAAAGAACCTTACGGTATAAGCTTAAGTCTATACTGCCTCAGGAACTGAGTATATGCCTGTGAGTCAATGGTGAACTCCTTCTACTAAAAAGGAAAAAGCACTTACTACTCCTCTCTTAGTGTCTTCTCTCTAGTCTAAACCCTACCCTACATGAGTTCTACCTGCTCTTACGGGGGAGATTTTTATTGGTCAAACACAAGGAGGAAGGTCCACACTAGACTTTGCTAAGATGCTTATCTTTACTACCTCACCATTATAATCAACACTTTCTCCAACTCAACCTAGCATCCAAGGGACATGGCTCATTACCTGTTCTTTCCTTCTTTGGACTCAAGAATGGGAGACCATGATGCTTCGACCTATGTAGCCCTCTTGAAACTGTGAGGCAAAATCCTGGGGATGAATCCATACTGAGGGTGGTAGGGAGGGTTAGAAAGAGCCCAGGTCCTCAGTGACATTGTTGCACCATCAAATCAACCCTGAAACTGTCCACCTCCAGACATCTGGTTAATGAAACAGTAAACATCCTTAAATGTGCTGATGTCAGCTATTACTTGCAGCTGAACATGTCCTGACACAGACCCCCAGGTGATTGTGACCTGCACTTCTCCCCTTCAAGGATGCCCTCCCTCAGTTTACTGCCATCGTTAAAGATTTTGCCAGAATTATTTTAAATTTCAAAACGTGGAAATTACTTTCTTGAGAAATTCTTCCACATTCAGGTAGAAACTCATAATAAATAATCACTATCTCAAGCAATAAATATGCAATTAATCTAGAAAATATGTTGGAGAAGAAAAGTCCAAAGAGATCACAAGGTTTATGTCATTTATAAAATATTTCAATTTAAAGTACTTAACTCTTATTTCTTGAAGATTAGTAGCTATATTTACTGGAACAATTTTCTCCAAATTTTGGCCAGGAAGACATTTCCACTGTCTCATCAACCATCTCCCACTCTTTGTTTAATCACTAGACTGTAGCTCAATGACTCTTTTCCTTTCTGTAAAAGTTTTCTAAAAGCATCAAAGATCCTCTCCCAAATCATTTTCCTAACTTTTTTTGAATTTCCCTCAACAAAGATTTTTCAAAATAATCAGATAGTACAATATATTTTATGTGGTAGTAAGTTTTAGTATAAAATGCATTTGTTGTAAAGATAATATTTTAGTAACATTGAGAAAAAATTTAAAATAAAAAATTCACACCATAGTATCAATATTCAAATACCTATTTTCATGTTTCATTAGTTCTTTCCTTAGTTTTGTCCAATTTTATGTTATCATATAGTTTTTCACTTAATATAGAAATATTCTTTGTATTTTTACACACTCTTAATGCTTTTAATTCCAGCTCTTTATCATAATATAATGTTTCTTCTATCAGGATACTCAAATAAAA
Source organism: Indri indri (assembly GCA_004363605.1). Taxonomy (NCBI): domain Eukaryota; kingdom Metazoa; phylum Chordata; class Mammalia; order Primates; family Indriidae; genus Indri; species Indri indri. The sequence goes on from RJWJ010000524.1 coordinate 157,600, forward strand.
TATTTGTAGGACATTTAGGACATTGTCTTCAGCTTTCAAGCATTATACATAATTTTCAAATGCACTTTTTCTACTTTTATTTTTCTTCTTTTCATTACTTCCCTAGGATAAATTTCCTGGAAGAAGAAGTAAGAAAAAAATTGGAAACTTCTCAATACATATTGCCATATTGATTTCTAAGCAGATTATACCAAGTTATACTACTTCCAGAAATATATGAGTATATGTTTCACCCATCCTTTCCAGTTCTAAATACTTTATATATTTTAAGCATTTTTGCCTGTCATTAATGATTAATTAATATTTTAGTCTGTATTTTTCTATTATTAGTGAGAGTGAACATTTTATATTTCTTAATTTATACTTGATATTATTTGAGTTGTCCCTTCATGCTCTCTCACCATCCTCTGGCTTTCACCATTTTCAACATTTTAATCTGTGATTTAGATAAGATGATAGGTGGCAGACATATCAAATTTAGAATTCTTATGGAGCAGTGAGAGCTAATATCTCCTTCTGAATTACCTGAAACAATGAACCAATTATAAAAAATGGAATTTCATAAGAACAAGCATAATGTCTAAACCTGGGGTCCAGAAACTCAACTGAAGAAGTATAACATAAAAGAACTGTATCTCAGAAGCTACGTGTGGTGGCAAGTACCTGTAGTCCCACCTACTCAGGAGGCTGAGGCAGGAGGATCACTTGAGCTGAACAGTTCAAGACCGGCCTGGGCAACATAGTGAGAACTCATCTTAAAAAAAAAAAGCAAAAAAAAAAAAAACCCTATATTTTAATAATCACAGATGTTTAAAAGGACCAAGGGACTTCAGTTGGTAACAACTGTAATATGAATACAAGTCCATAGTAGGTATTTACTGCTCAAAAACTAATGTGATACTACAGCTGCATTAATAATAATAGCTCTGCTCTGCACTCCTTAGACCATTCCTGGAGTATTGTATATAGTTCTGGGACACTGGTACACTGGAGCCTATTCCCAAGGGAATGACCAGGAAAATGACGTGATTCAACATTAGGTCATGGAAAGAATGGATAGATACCTGGGGATATTTTGTCTCAAAAAAAGAAGTCTCATGTAGAATGTTATCAACGACCTGTAAACATTTGAATCTTTGTATGTTCTCTGTGGTTCTAAACAGGGCAGCAACTAGCCATGGAGCCATCTTATGATTAGAAAAAAGCATCCCCATTGGGCAGACGAGTTAGAGAAAGGTTCTCCCTTCTCTGGACAGACACAGTGTCACTCTCTGGTGCAGAGGATGGCAAGGGGAGTGCAGCTGCATTTCAGCCCCACTCATCTTCTTAGTCACTCACTTTTGTATACAAATTGTTTGACCCTAGAGTGGCCCTAGCTGTAAAGCAGGTCAATAAACTATGGTCATAGACAAAATCTGGCCTACCATTTGTTTTGTAAATAAAATTTTGTTGGCATACAACCACACTCATCTATACTGTCTAGTCTGCTTTCCTGTTCCAATGGCAGAGCTGAGCAGTGGTGCAGAAGCTGTATGGCCCACAGAGCCTAAAACATTTACCGTCTGGCCTATTACAGAAAAAGTTTGCCATCCCCCTGCTCAGTAATGATTTTAATAATCTGATGACAAATACAAGGATTTGGAGTGACACTTAGGATTTTAAAGGGTGAGTATCCATTTTTAAAAAGCAAATTTTGGGGAAAAAATATTTTAACTTCCCAATTATTACACTATTTGTTTGCCCTTCAGTCGTATGTCACCGTTATAGTATTATGTATTTGAGTGCTTCTGCTTGTGAATAACAGAAACTCACTTGGTTTCAATTAAGCAGGAAAAAGGTACTGGAAAGGTAGCTTGCTATCTCTGAAAATCCAATGGAGAAGGTACAGCTGGGCCTCAGAAAAGGACCATTTCCCACGTTTTTTAAGAGACAGAGCCTTGCTCTGTCACCTAGGGTGGTGCCATCATAGCTCACTGCAGCATCGAATTCCTGGGCACAAGCAATCCTCCTGCCTCAGCCTCCTCAGTAGCTAGGACTACAGTCACATGCCACCATGCCCAGCTAATTTTTCTATTTTTCATAGAGACGGGGTCTTGCTATGTTACCCAGGCTGGTCTCAAACTCCTGGCCTTACGTGACCCTGCCGCCTTGCCCTCCCAAAGTGCTAGGATTATGGGCATGAGCCACTGTGCCTGGCCTGATTTATTTCATTTTTAATGAAGTTTTAAATCAAAAAATTATACTTATATACCTTTAAATTCATCAAGTTATATAAGACAAACAAAAAAATAGCAGTCCCTGTCCACTGCATCTCACTCCCCAATTTTCATTTCCCTGAAGCAACCACTTTCAACTCTTCTAGCATTTCCTCTGCTCATGTTTCTAAATAACACGCTTATACTGCTATTTCTTGATTCTCTAGTTTTAAATATTATTTATTTATTCTTACTATGAAAGGTGAGGATTTTCCTTTGCTCTACCTCCTAATATATTTATATCACATAGTTTTGCTAAATCTGTATTTGGCATTTACATTGCTTTGATTATATAAATAAAGCAAACTTTCTAACAGTTAAAGTCTTCTCAAAGTGGAAAAATGTCTTGTAAGGTTAGTGAGTTTCTGAAAACTGTAAATATCTGGAGGACAGATGTTTTATCTTATTTATCATTGTATCTCCAGTACCTTCTACAATGCTTGCGTATGTGAGATAATCTTTAAATGCTTATTAAATGAAGGAATGTCACTAAAAGTATTCAAAGAGATGTTCATTACTACTTTTTTTGACCTTTATTTTGTCATCTCAAGTTCATTACTACCTTTTAAGAGTCTGTAAAAAAAAAAAAAAAAAAAAAGAATCTGTCTTAGAGGATTTTTGTATTGAGTGAAAGATTGGATTAAATACATTCAAAAATTTTACAGTTCTATTATCTACTCAAATCCATGGCTTCCCCTGTCTCTTATATTCTGGCATGTCCTCAAAAGGACTACATCGTATTTAGCTTAGTGTCCCTAGAACCAAATACCGTGCCTGGTAAAGAGCAGAAATCCAAGAAGTCATTGAAAAATGGATTAATGAATGAATCACTATCTTTTCTACGTTCCTAGTCAATTCTCTATAGACATCTTAGTGCCAATTACTTTCTTGATCTATGTTTAAATTATTCTTACATTTCCTTTCCATCTGTCTAAATCCTCTCCAACAAGTGATCACTCTCTTCTCTAAATTAATATAAGGATCTACTAACTGTATTAATCATTTGGCAATTACTGTGTATCGCTTTGTATCATTAGGAGTATGTGTGAACACACATTCCTCATCACTCCACTGGGAAAGGGTGTGTCTTCTACTTTGAATTCCTTGATTTTCATTATAGTGTCATCCCATGTCTACATCTGTCCACTGATTGATTCTGTCAACCTCAAAATAAAATGGAGGTGAGGTCCACTTTGAGAACCCTTGGTATATTATGTTTGTGCCCCCATAATATTCTGAAAATTTTTTTAAAAATATGAAAATTAGGAAATACTGTAATTTAAAATTATTTTTTGATAAAATAATTCACCATGATGGTCTATTATTCTGCACAATGTATATTTCAGTCCAGTCACAATGCTTAGGGACACAGGTAGTATAAAGGCAGCCACATCCAGAATAACAGATGGACTGAGCACCTGCCTATGGCAATGCAGAGCAGGGCACACCATAATGGGAATGTGTGTTGTGAAAGAATGTGGCATTTAATATTTCCCAAAAAAGCATCAAAGTAATCACCATGGGAAAAAACATAATTGTTAGATTTCCTTACTCGTATTTAGCAGTTTAGTACTATTGTTATTTTAGATTACAGAAAGTAGCAAACAGGAGGAGGAGCACCGCACCCTTCTCAGTGTATCAGGCTGCCAGGGGGCATTCTGAGGTCCTGAATATGTGGATTTTGCATAAGCATCCACAGCATAAGGATGTAGTGGTTCAGTCTTTTCCAAGGTGACAAAGACTGAGATGAGGTCTAATTTAGATTCAGGATATTTTTATTTCTATCTATTGAGATGACCTAGGTACCTAGGCAGATGCATAATTTTTTGTTACAACAGAGGCTACTTCATGTCCAGGCAGAACCTGGAGCAGAGCAGGAAAGGAATTCTGTGTAGAATCAGATAAAACTGTATGTAACTAAGAGGTATGCCAGAGTCAAGCCAGTGTCTTTATTTAAACTTTCAAGACTATCATCTTGACTTGGAACATTATCCCTTTGTGATAATTATTTTTACTGAGATTTTCTGTCATAATTATTTCATTTTATTTTGTATATAATGATGAGTCTTTCATTCACTTGAAACTACAATAATTTAGTCTATCAATTTCTCTCCTAGTATAACATGGAGGAGAAGTAAAGAGTGCTATCTTTTATTCAGCACAGTGCCAGCCTCTAAGTAGGATGTTTTACCACATTAAGTAATACTTCATGAAAACCAAGGAAAAAACAATCCAAAGTCTTTCTTGAGTTTGAGCTGTAGGATTGGTCTTTAGTGAAAAGACATGGAATTTCTCAGATTTTCTATAAGAGGAATTCCTGCTTTGATACAGGACTATAGCCTTAGTCGGGGGTTGCAAATCCATAGAAATGCTTTGTTTAAGCTTGCACAGAATTTTAATAATCACGAAAGTTTACAAGAAATTATACATCTCTGGCTGTTCTTAAAAAGTTGTTACTTCTATCATCACTGGGTCCTCATTCCAACATGATCACAAGAACTACAGCTGAGCAGTTTTTGTAACCTGTGTGTCCTCAGTAATATATTTGAATTTGCAATTCTTGGAATCTATGAAATTGCAAGGTTATCATATCAAAGATTATGGCCTTAATACTGGTAGTACTATTTGACCTCCCACCCCCTTTACTATTTATCTGGTTTTGGGAAAGCTTCAGGGAATTGAAGCTACATTTTGGGGTTTTTTTGAGGAACAAATTAGGTATTCAAAGATAATACAAAACAAAGAATACTTTTATGCTCTCCAATGGAGATACCTTTTTTCGTGATGACGTCTAGCACATTCACATTTTTTGACTATCATTTTGAAATTGGTCTTCTGTTTTTGCTTGTTTGTAAAAAATTTTTGGACAATTTTATGAGGCAAATGTCCCTACAGGCCATCCGTTCCTTTAAGAAGGTAGGACAGACTCAGTGGTGAAAATATTTCTTTGATAGGATACCAGTGAGGATTATATTAAGTAAAATGATTAATGTCAGAAAAAGTATAACTACAAGACAGGATTAAAACCACAGGATGTCATTTCCCTGATTCCCTGAGGACCTTTGTAAATCACTAAAAGACACTCATGCCTCACTTTGAAAACCAGTAACCCCAATGTAGAGTCATATTTATAAAAGTGTTCTGATGCCTCTTGTCCAAACTTGAAGTCAAGATGTCTAGAATGAAGAATCTGAAGACTCATGGGTACATGTTGTTCTTTAATATATTTTAAATGCTAAAGAGAAAATTAAGCATTACTACCTATCTGAAGCAGGTAGAATTACAGTAAATAAGGAATTCTCTTATTTTGTTTTGTTGAGACTACTGGCGCTACTCCTCATGTGACTTTTTTTTATCCCTACCTGCATTTTAGCACTTACCACATTATTTTGTATTTGCTTCTATATTTGTCATGAATCAAGTCCATTTTCCTTTGAATCCCCAGCTTTTAACAGAGTACTTGTATTGAGGTGTTTAGTAAATATTTGTTGAATGAATATATCAATTCACTAATTGTACAATAGGCAACCTTTGCAGTAATCACTATTACTACTCAAATCTCCAAATTTTAAAATTTGGAATCCTAAAACAATCTAAATGATAGATCTCTTCCTTAGTTTCAAGTTCGTGTGTGTGTGTGTGTGTGTGTGTGTGTGTGTGTGTGTGTGTGTGTTCCTTACCATCTTGGTAGAATAAATAAAGGTCTTTCTTTATTTGAAGTCAATCCCAGGGAAGACCGGGTCTTAGGCTTGGCAAAATGCCCATTCTGGCCCTTGAAGCTTACAGAATTTACAGTTCACTGTAATAATCATGAAAGGCAGATTCTTAGCCAAGAACATCAGGATTTTAGTGTGACTTCTTGTGTCTTATAGTGAGACCCTTCGAATCATGGCAATGACAATCTGCCTGTCCCAAGTGAGGTCCTACCAGGTACAGGAAATAGTGAGTGAGATCCAACCAAGCCTCTTACACTCTCCAACCATGTCACTCTGAAACTCCAGCATAACTACCTCAAACGGCTTGGGGAGAACAAAAAGCTGCTTTTCACAAGCCAGCTCACCGGGATCTCCCATTTAAATGGCTGACACTATTTTTCATTAATGCCACCAGGGCCTTCTTGCTACTTTGTTCACCTATTATGTAATAGTGACTAGGCATGAACTATGCCAGCTGAATTTGTAACCATGACCAGTGTGTGGACATACACAATCAGTTGTCTGCAAGGCTGGGGAGGGTCTGCACATGGGTGGCCTGTCCAGGGCCTGCTTCTATAGCAAGATGGAGAAATATATTCACTGGAATTCTGGAAGACTGCTGCTCTGGAGAAAAACAGTCAACACAGGGGAAGAATTACACTTCTCATGGTTTCAACACTTTTAAAGATTTCTGTAAAGTTTTAGTAGAGCTTGCAAAAAGCTCAGAACCACCAGTTTGCAAGTTTAGATTATATCATCTTTTCCAGCCCCAATGTTTCAGACAGCTGGAATGAAACTCCCCAAGTATAAAGACTGTGCCTCTACTTTAGGAGCAATGTGTACTGTTGTGCAGGAACAGAACTTCTCATCATTTCAAAATGAGTTGAGTCTGTTAAACAGTACTTCTAGAACTTGAGAGTGCATACAAATAATCTGGAGATATTTTTAGAATGTAGCATCGGATTAACTATTATAGTCTGGGGGGTGCTCAGGATTCTGCATTCCTAATGATGTCCTAGGTGATGCCAAGTCTACCAGTCTGCAAACCACAACATGAGTCACCAAGTGGAGTGTTTGGGGTAAGATTTTACTGCAAAACCGCTAGTTCCTCACTTTAAGGGTAAAATGGCATTTCTGCAATACCAGTAGATTTAGGTAATTCACAATCTGCAAAGAATTTGATCTGCTACCCTTTCTGATATACAAAGTCATCATTTGATGTTATATAACCTATACATTATTATATATACATTATATATTAATATAGACATTATATCATATATACATAATATATAATATACACATTATATAATATACATTATATAACAATATATACATTATATATAATATATAATGGATTAAAAGAATTTTTAAAAAGAATTACATTTCTCAGAGGCTTGTTTATAGTACAAAAGGATCATGTTCAGGAATATGGACTGTGAATGGTCATGTGAGTACATGATACATAAAATGAAGAAGGAAACAAAGAAAATGGTGTACAAGTGAGGTCTGACAATAAGAAAAATCAGGAGAGGATTTTAGTAGCTTTTAGAGAATTTCAGGATTCCAGGAAGGGTTTCAGATACACTGTGTAAATTTCCCAGACAAGCCTCTTTCTAGAAAACCTAGAGAAATAATCACTCTTTTTTTTTTTTTAAGGTTTCTGGAGTAACACCAGAATATTTATTTCTGTTATATTTATAAATAGTGGCCAGGTTCCCTCTCTCCCTCTCTCCCATTCTCTTTCTGAACGTCCTACTTTGCCCTACTTCCATGCACAAACCTCTATGATCAGGGCAGTCGTTCTTTCTCTTAGTGTTCATCTGAATCACCTGGGGAACCTGTTGAACATACCTTCCCGGATCCTACTCCGAGATATTCTAATCCAGTAAGTCTGGGATTGACCCAGCTAACCTCAGATGTTAACAAGCACTTCCTGTGATCCTGGTGAAACTGGCTCACAGATAAAGCTTTGAGAAACACTTTATCAGAGACAAAATTATTCCTTATTATGTACTTTCTCGACAGCAGCAATCCACTGATGATCTTGCACACTTACATCCCAGATTTCCATATATTCTTAGATATCTTTCTTTGGTTGTAACTCGGTTTTCCACAGAAAATAGGCACAGAGCTCTAGCTATTACCCTTCTGTTTCTAAATAAGTCTTCTATGTGCTTTCCTCTTAACCACCAGTTTTTGTGATATATTCCAAAGGAAATTTAGGATTGTATAAAGCTTTTCAAAGGGATTTTAAATTGTTCATAGGAAAAGAATTTATTCCTTTGATGTATGTTCTATTTGAAAGCATTAAAAATATGTACAACTTCCTCAACCTTGAAAAGAAAAACAGAAAGCCACTAGAGCGAGTGACAACTTTAAAATACATGTTTATGAATTTCTGTTTAGTTTAAAAATGAAACACATACACACACACAAAACCCTTAAAAACTTGTGATTGGTGTTTCCCTCTAGAAAACATTCAAGACAGGGGACAAAAGATTAAGTCAGCTAAGATTGTATCCTAGGTTCACTACACACCAGATAGGCTTCCAATAAATCTTCAATGGCTTTGTAGCTATACCTACTCTCTAGTCAGAGATGGGGTCTAATCTTTATAACATTAGGGCTCAGCCTTATTTGTTATATGTGAAGTATAAAAATTAAAAGAATTAAAAGAAATGGAGCAGAGTTTCCAGAAGCCTATATTTCACTAAACCAAACTCTTCTGTGCTTCTATGTTTCCTGTTTTCAAATGCTTTTCATTCTTTTGTGAGGATCTGGACCATTAAGATGTATGAAATGGACATCCTTTGGGTGTGCTTAACAAAAAGTCCTGCATGGCTGCTCTGCCATTGTCCATCCCCTGTGAATGAAGTTGAATGTGCTTGAATGAGCAATGATGTATGAATACCCTTAAAAAGAACAGCACCAGTGATGGAGCTTTAGAACTATTCCGAGCATTGAACCCTTCAAGATGCAACGGAACAATCTCTACCAAGTCAAATGGGAACACAAATGCAAACCATTCAGCTCTATTTAAACAGCCAGAAAAGCAAGGAGGAGAATAGATGCGTGCTTATGATGAGGTTTTAGTGGGCTTTTATGAACAAGTCAAGCCAAATCAGCAAGTATTTATTTGAGTATCCTCTATGTGCAAGAGCGTTGATAAAAATGTTTATATCACTGTAGGACCCAGAACACTGGTCCATTCACCAAGACATAGCGCAGCCTCCAGGGTTGGTCCCAGAGGACTTGAAGGATATTGGTCCAATGTGAGATGCTTCCATTGGACCTTGCCCATCCCCAAACTATCTCAGGAATCCTATTGGAGCAATTGGCCAAAGATCAGTACTGAGTGGGAATCAGGAAGCTTTCTATGAGGGCTTAGGTCCAAAACATCAAATGGTTGGACTAGTGTTTTTCAAAGTGTAGTTCACTAAATTAATTAGTAAGTCATAATCCAACACATTTTCTTCAAATCTAGAGGAAAAAAATGTTTAAAAAAGTATCAACACATTACAAATAGTAAGCCTAAGCACTGTTTCATGAAATATATATTATGGTTGTGTGGGAGGAGGGAAGAGAAAAGTATATGTGTGTGTGTGTGTGTGTGTGTGTGTGTGTGTGTGTGTGTGTGTGTGAGTCCTAGGTTGTTATATGAAATATATTCTAATGATGAGTAGTGGTCCAAAAAGTTTGAAAGCCACTGGATGAATGATCTACTGATGGATGATCTACTAACATCTTTTCTGACACTGAGATCCTACAGTTCTCAAATTTTCTAATTTTCTGCATGATTTTTAAATTTGTACCAGTTATATTTGTATACAGTTTTTAAAAGATAGACTTTATTTCTTAGAGTGGTTTTAGGCTTACAACAGAATAGAGAGGAAGGTAAAGATTTCCCTTATACCCCCTGTTCCCACATAAGCATAGCCTTCCCCACTATCAACATCCCCAATAGAATGGTACATTTGGAATCACTGATAACCTAGATAGGCACATCATTATCATTCAACATCCATAGTTTACATTAGGTTCACTCTCAGTGTTCTACATTCTATGGGTTTAGACAAATGTATAATGACCATGTATCCACCATTATAGTATCCTACAGAGTAGTGTCACTTTCCTAAAAATCCTCTGTGTTCTGCCTATTCATCCCTCCCTCCCCACTAAACCTTGACAACCACTGGGATTTTTGCTATGTCCATAATTTTACCTTTTCTAGAATGTCATGTAGTTAGAATCATATAGTATGTAGCCTTTTCAGATTGGCTTCTTTCACTTAGCAGTACGTATTTAAGGTTTATTCATGTCTTTTCATGGCTTGATAGCTCAATTTTTTTTAGCACTGAATAACATTCCATTTTCTGGATGTACCATAGTTTATCTATCCATTCACCTCCTGAAGTGCCCTTTGGTTGCTTCGAAGTTTTGGAAATTTTGGAGCAGAGGTTTGCCCTGTGACCTCACTTCTCTCATGGATTTAAGACAAGTTGTTGATTTTGCAGCTTGTTCAGCTTTTTACTTGAACATAGGGTAGTAGCTTCCAAACTTTTTACATGCTAAACCAGAAACTGAAAACCTTACGTAGTTTTAAAACCCAAAGAATTCAACAATTTTTTTTTAAGAATCCAAATTCCAAATGTTACCTCTTCCCTTTCAAATTTATACTCCCTAGGGAAAGTAGTAAATATTTACATTGATTTTGAGTTGAACTAGTTTTTTACTTTATTGTTTTTATTCTGGTAGTTAGCTCCATATTTCTAAATAATGTGCTTATACTGCTTCTTGATTTTTTTGCCTTCAATGTTATTGATTTTTTCCAATGAAAGATGAGTATTTAACTCTCTTACACAGCAAGCACATACACACATTCTTCCTACTTAATCCAATATCTAATCCCATTAATATCATAATAATAGTTAAATCAATATTCATTGTTTACATTATATTATTATATGACTATTACTTCCAGCTGAACATGTAGGATAATGTGATTATATTTCTTTGCTTGCTTATTTTCATTGTCCCTGTAGCTATTAATAGCGTCTTTTTTCACTTACTTTGCATTCTGTGTATACCTATCTCTTATTCATATCCAGACTTTTAAACAGAACTATAAATACTCTCTCGAAACTGTCAAAAGCACCTGGTAAAATGTCAGTTTCATTACTTCTTAGTGACATCCTGCTTGGTCTCCTTAACCCTCTTGTGCCAATCTGAATTAGTGTTTCTCTTGACCTGCTTCTCTGCTGTCATCCTGGATTGTCTCTTTACCACCAGCCTGGGAATTCCCTTCCTCTCTCTCCTGTGTTGGGTGCCTTAGGGTATCTGGATAATATGGCGTCAACTTTCCCAGTTTACTCCTTCATTTAGTGGAATACTTCCTCTAGCAGTTTCTTAAAAGAAAAAAGGTGCATATGAATTAATTTTTTTGAGAGCTTTATACCTGATTTTCCCAATTGATTAAAAGTCTAAATATAGAATTCTGGATTGGTAATCATTTTCCCTCAGCATTGTAGGGTGATTGGTCCATGTTTCCTTTAAGCTTCTAATATTGCTATTGAGAAACCTAATGCCATTCTGATTCCTGAAACTTTGTATGTGACCTGTTTTTTGTTTGGTTTTTTTTTTTTTTTGGTTGTTTTCTTTTCCTTTCTGGAGGGTTTAGCATTTTCACTTTGTTCTCAGAAGTCTGAAAATTAATAACTCTTTGTCATCCCATATTTTTCTCTCATGCATTGTGCTAGGCCCTTAATATGAAAACTGAACTCTTTCCATTCTGGAAATTTTGCTTATATTATTTTTTAATTTTCTCCCTTTTGTTTTCCTACCTCTCTATTTCTGAAACTCTTTTCCTTTGGCTACTTTTCTTATCTCTTTTCTCCTTTTTCCCATCTCTGTTATTTTTCTATTTGCATTCTGAAAGATTTCCCCATATTTATATTCTATCTCTTCTATTAAATTTTTCATTTCTGCTATAATATACTTAATTTTTAAGTTTTTGTTGTTCTCTGAATGTTTCTTTTATTTTTTTTAGTTAATTATAAGAATACAGTATATTGAATGTTTTTCTTTTAATGTATGTAATATCTTCTCTTATCTCTCAAATTTTAATGATAATTTTCTAGTGTTTTCTACTCCCTGCATTGTCTGTGTACCTGCCAACTTTTTTTTCTTCTGTTCTATACACTCTATTTTATGTTAAAGAATTTTCTCTATTGTCTAGTGATCCTTGGATCTCCATTCATACTTAAGGATGAAGCACTGAAAAATGGATGGTGAATGGATAGGGCTTTTGAACTTCAATGACTGGATAGAGACCCAGCCATTTGTTGGGAATCCCAAATCATCAGTGTCTGTTCATTTTTCTCTTAGGTTGATCAGTCCCCAGAAGAGAAATCCTTCAAATTTCTGCTTTGGGTAAATAAGCTTATTTGTCAACATTTTCTTGGAGTTGAGTAGAAAAAGTTGTGCTTCGGGGAGGAAGGATTCCGTCCATATAATACATAGAATTTTCTTGTTTCCAGGCCAGTGCTCTACCCAGAGCTGTGTTTGCTGTCCCTAAGGCCAGAGCCCCACTCATTCAGAGTATCACCTCCCATCTTCTGCTGGGTTTGGGAAGGAGCAGTCACTTTGTAAGGGACATGGAAAGGGGATCTAGAAGCCTAACTGACTATTTTTTGGAGTTGCAACCAAATCCACTTTCAAATCTAATTTCTGCATTTTTCTGAGGTTCCGTAGCAAAATTTTACCTGCTCATGGGCATTCCTCACTGTTCCCAGTCTGGCTTTCTTTGTTTTCACCATTTGTTTTCACACTCCCCAAATTTTGGTACAACTGTCTTCTCTTTCATTCTCCTTGTCCTTTGAGTTTATGCTTTTAAAAATCCCCTTTATTGATATTTTAGTGGAATTAGCAGAGATTAATAGATGTCATGTTTTCTTAGCTTTTTAAAATACTAAATGTAATTCCATGTTTTACATATGATTTTCACAAATGAATCAAATGAATTACCAATCATAAATTCCAAAATTATGCAGTAAATTTAGGGTGAGTAAGATTAAGAGCTTAAATTGGCAAGATATTTTTACAGGTGATATTTTAAAATCCAGTTTGGTATGGGGTTGTCAATATAGCACTTTTACCTAATTTATTAGAGAATTAATTTAATTCAGTTAAATTAGACAATTCTCTTTGATTCTCAACAGTGGGAAAGCAGGATTATATAGAAGGGTATATTTTTCCTTTCCTTCCCATTCCATCCCCATGGCATTAAGCCACAGATACATTACACAGACACTTTGTTCCTATGCATAACTTGGGCTTCAAGCATAACAGGGCATTCTTCTGAAGGAGAATGCAGATGACAGCAAAGTAGAAAACAAGTTGTCTAATATATTTATCTGGTAGAGCCTGCTTTGCAGTCAGTCTGCCTGTACTTTTTGTATCAGGAGAGAACTTGGGGTTGCTTCACTGGCCTCCTTTTCTCACTGTATTTATATTTAGGTGATGTCAAAAAGTGCTTCAGCTGCCATCAGGTGCAGGGTGCTATATAAAAAGAATGAGGAAATGGGATGGAATGAAAGAGATCTGACTCAGTATCTGAACTACCTTATTAATCACAACCTTTCAGAAGCAGAGGAATGATTTGGGCAAAACATCAGTGACCTGAGTATAAAGTAATTTTCCATAAGGAAGAATGCGATTAAAAAAAAACACACATCTCTTGCAAAACATTTCTTTCTCTTTCCTTTCCTCTTTTTAGAGTACAGATACACTGACTAGAGAGAGAGAAATGTCCTTCCTCAGTGCACTCATGTAAAAAGGTCTTTTACCCAGGTCCTGCATTCATCCTTAGAAAAGTTAGCACAAAAGAACCACAAATTTTATGACTCTACTCTTTCATCGAACATTAAGAAAGTAGTTTAAGTAAATTTGATATTCTTTACTATCCATCTATGAAATTCCCTTAAATTTTTCCGAATAAACTCTTTGTCATGGATAAAGTCTGAAATTTGTATAACCAACCTAGCTATTCTGGGAGGCAGCCTGCTCCCTAGACTGGACGCACCCTGACCGGAGTGGAAGCACAGAGCATGCCCCACCACAGGAGGCCGCCTGGAGTGCTGACGGAACACCAGCTCTGGGAACAGATAAGTTCAGATTCTGGTTCTGTCATTCCTGAGCTGGTTGATTGTGTTTGAGTGTGTAAATTTACATATCCTGTCAAAAGAAACTGAAAGCAATGTAATTTAATTGCTTCTTCCCTTTTGCCTTAGTTTCCAGAAAATTTGGAAGTACATCCAGCACTCTATTGTATCAGATGATTCATTTGAGGTAGCTGGTAAAATGTCTTCCCTTTGTTTCCTTAAATGATCTTTATTTACTGTGTTTGATTGCCAATGTCTCATTTTGTACTTCAGTTTCTATTTTAAGCCAGATGAAGTCATCAGATGTGAATCTAAAATGATTTTTACTCCCTTGATGCTTCTGTAAGCTTTCACTGATCTAGGCTGACCTATGGCTAGGTGGCTCTTAACACCACTTTACTATCTCTGACCATTTCTGCTAGGTGAGTGGTATGATGTGCTGATTTCATTTAATTTTATTTTCTCCTTTTATATAAAAGTAGCTTGGTGTTGATATTTAAAAGTCTGATTTTTAAAGTTGTAGAGTTTTCTAAAAATTGATTCAAAAGAGGAAATATATCAAGCTACATAGTTTTCATTTCTTGTCAGAAAAAAATCATACAAGTTCATAGATTAATAAATTTGACTTAGAACTGCCATCGAGTATTTATTTTTGTTTCTTCTAAGTACATATGTAATTCATTCAACAAGCATTTATTGAACACCCATTATGTGCCAGACCTGCTCTAGTCTCTCAGAATACAGACATAAAAACAGATCTTTCTTCTGAAAGATAACACAGTCTAGTGGGAAAAACAGATAAGAAAATAAGCAAGTACAATAAAGCATGATAAATGCCCTAATAAAATGCTTTGGGAATATGGAGTTGGAGCCAACTACTTCTAAAACAGGAACTGATTCTTAAATGGTTTTGAATATGTTTAGCTTTCATAGATAATAGTTCTCCAAAGTGGTTGAGCCAATTTATTCCCTTGCCGGCAATGTATGAGAGTTCTAGCTATTCCACATCCTGGCCAATACTTGCTATTGTAAGTCTTTTTAGTTTTAGCCATTCTGGAAGATATGTCAAAGTATCTCATTGCAGTTTTAATTTGCATTTCTCTGATGAACAGATGTTGGTGAAGGCAACATGTGGGAAAGGGTGGAGGGAGGATGAAGCATTACACACAGAAGGACCAACATATACAAGAGGATACAGAGGCCAGAGATAGTAATGTGTATGGTAGGTGCAGAGTATGGCAAGAGAAGAGGCAAGAGAACAAGGAGGAGTATGAAAAGCTTTGCTCAACACACTGAGAAGGCTGAACTTCTCATAAAATCTTTGGAAAGCTAGCCATCCAAAGATTTTATAAGTAAGAGACAAATGTAACCAGCCCTATAGTTAAATGTCCCTCTGACAAGTCTGGGAGACAAACTGGAGGAGACAATAATGCAGGAAACAACAGGAGAAGGACGTAAATAGGGCCTGAATGGAGGCAATGACACCAAGGACATACAGAGAAGGTGATTTTAGGAACATTTAGACAACAGAATCAAAAGGATGGGCTGAATAAAGGAAATGAGGATGACAGGAGCACAAGACGTCATCTAGGATTTTGGCCTGATATCTGGTTAAATGGTGATAGTATTTACCAACTTGGCGAACACGTCTGAAGTGGTGTTAGAACATCCAATAAGACCAATATTTTTTCTTCATACACTTCACACAGCTACCCCAGAAACCAAGCAGTGTGTCCTAGACATCTGATATTTCCTTGTCTTACAAAAGAGTTAAGAGGTTTGTTTTTTTTCCTTCAAAGCTTAATCCACAGGAGCACCAAAGAGAGTTATATTTCCGAAGAGAGAAAAGGGGCCCTAAAAGTTGAGAGGAGATAACCATAAAGTGTCATGGCCTTTGAGAGTGGGAAAAAGGGTTTCCTGAGGCAAACTCTGCATTGACGAAGAGCTCTGCTGTGAGGGACATCCCTATATTTCTTCCAGAGCAATACACCAAAGCTCACAGAAAACCAGTAGTCAACAGCAAAAGTGTGTAACAGGAAGCAAAAGCGTAAGGTGCTGACTTCTGTAGACTGGTCTCCAGCATGTGTAGGGTGGTTAAGGCATGGAAAGGGGTGAGCTTACACTAGGATTGCTCATAGGATGAGAGGAGAAAAGGGTCACGGCGATGGGAAACAGTGTTTAAAGGGTTGACAATGGAACAGGAGAAGCCTGAAAAAGAATCTCCAAAAAGGCAAGAAGAGAACTAGCAAAGAGCAATGTCATGGAAATCAAGGAAGAGAGAGTTTCATGAAGCAAGTGATCAATATGGTCAAGTGATGGAAAAAGAAGTTAAATAAGGTGAAGTTTTAAAGAGTTAGAAAGTTATTAATGACTTTGCAGGAGCCATTTCACTAGATTGTTGAGATATAAGCCTCATTATGGAAGCCTTAAAGTAAATGAGCAATGAAGAAGTGTAAAGAATGTTTATATTCCTTTTGGGGGTTTAATAATGAAGTGAGAAAATAAATAGGGTGATCTCTAAGCAGCATTACAAGTTTTGGGGAAAGAATTTCCCTTCAATATGGTAAAAACTGTAGCATGGTAAAAGGCTATGGAGAAATAAGCAATGGTAATACAGAAAAAACGGGAGAGAGGAGGGGCTGAAGAGCAACTGAAGAGTCAGAATGGAAATCAACAAAGAAGTCTAAGGAAGAGGATATCATCAACTATACCAACTACTTAAAAAACTTCAGAAACGAGCACAGAAAACAGTCTTCCGTATTTGGCAATTAGGACACCAGTAAGGGTTTTTTTGAGAGGTTCAAATGAGTGTTGGAGACAGAAGCAAGAGTTCAACGAGCTGAGAAGCTAAGGGAATATGGGGAACTGAAAACAAAAAGTTGAAGACTTCATTCTCAAAATGCTTGGCTGTGATTGGGAGAATTCTTTAAACCCACCTATCATCTCTGCTAGGCATATGGCCTCCTCCATGTGGCCAGTGCACACCAGTGACCCTGCCCTACTTATTGGACAGGGACAGGCACTAAGCCAAGGGAAATGAAGCTGATGGGCATCGGGCCCATAAGTAAAACAAGGTGGGGCACCGAAAGTGAAGCATAGTTTGCTTTTAATGTACACTATCATGATCTCAAAATATCTAAGTGATCAGTCAATACAATAAAAAAAAAAGCCAACTAAGTTAATAATCATTAATGAGGTCTGACTTATTTTTGGTTTTGGGGAGTTTGTGTGTGTGTGTGTGTGTTTGGTGCAATTTATAGCTCAAATCTACCTACTCATTCTATAAGTATGGGTACTCATAATTATGTCCTTAAAGCTAACCAGGATTTTCAAAAGTCAAGTATAACCATGGGCTGTGGCTTTTATTAGTCACAGCCTCCGGAAGTGTTGATTCAGCTGAGCAGGAAGCAATAAATAGGAGGGTTCACTCTGACTTAGTTAATAGTCATGTGGGGGGACGGGTAGGAGATGGAAAAGATAAGCAAATGTTTAAAAGAATTACATTTTAAAAAATGCCTTTTACTATGGTTAGGAAAGTACCATTTATTTTTCTTATGTTGTATTATTGTCAGCTTCATAATGAGTTCTGAAGTTTACAGCATTCTGTTACTGATATCTGAGTAGAGCAAGGGCAAGGAGGAAATTACTGAGCATGACTGCTGGCAGTTGGTGATAAATACTTTTGCACCATTTAAAAATAGTCAACGCCCTCTGTCTTTATTGTGCAAGGTATACTACCGTTTCATTATCATTTTTCAAATGTTACAACTCAAGTAGCCAAGTTGCCAGGTCTGTCTACTAGAGATGAAGAAAACAAAACCAACATTATTGAAAATTCTCAAAGAAAATGATGTTTATCAATTTGGAGACACCCTACCTTTCAGGTTACTTGAGATCATTCTTTAAATTTTTTAACCACATATAAGCAAAAGCCAACACTAACTCAAGACAAAAATTTAGATCTTAAGAATATTTTGGGTATGGACAGGTGTAATCTTTCTCAGAGAAAAGGTGTTTTTTGCCTGCTTTTAAAATCCCCCTTCCACCCCATCTCACACCATAGCCCAAAACTACCTGATATTGATCCCTGTGCTATCCAGAGGATTAGTGATATGCAGCATCTATTTTTTAAAAAGTGCTCTAATATTGTCTTTGGGATTTTATCCCAAGCTACTGGCACCCATTCTGTAACTTTTGCTGCTCTCAAATCTTGATTTTACCTGATGGTGTCAATAAAAATTTATTGTATGATGATCAGGATTCATATTCCTTTCTCAAATGGCCCTTCAATGATTGTTGAATAAAATATCAAGGAGTGGCTGTCATCTACTCATGTCACCCTACATAACAACCAAGTTTGTGCAAGCAGATAACAATCACTATGTTAGAATGTTCCTGGCTAACAGCAAGTGGAAGACACTAACAATTATAGGATGTATACCAATTTGAGACATGTTAACATAAAAAACAAACAAAAATACAATTATCTTCAATACATATTTTAAAATCCAGAAGAAGAGATGTAGGAGCA
Source organism: Indri indri (assembly GCA_004363605.1). Classification (NCBI taxonomy): domain Eukaryota; kingdom Metazoa; phylum Chordata; class Mammalia; order Primates; family Indriidae; genus Indri; species Indri indri. Next base: position 176,243 of record RJWJ010000524.1, read on the forward strand.
TAAAGAAAAGGAGAAGAAAAAGAGAAAGACTATTCTAATAATCTAGATTAAAAACTAAGGTGCCAGCATTAAACAAGAGAGGGAGTTGGATAGAAGGCATATTTAGAAACTAGAAGCAACAGGCGTTGGTAATAATAGGTTAAGAACATAGGAGTAGAAGGTAACTATAAAATTTCTAGGTCATATATTTGGATAGGAAGCAAAGAAAGTATTAAGGGAAAAAAATTAGTTCAGTTTTGGATACACTGATCTCTTTGCCATTCAGATGGAATGGAGTCAGCTCTATGCATGTTCCAATGACACTCTATATGGGAGAAACTGGTAGGGGTTACAGAAGCTTCCAAATTTCCCTGCTACTCTAGGATCAGAGTTAATATAATCAAAGGACATAGCATAGTGCCTGTGACATAATACGTACATTTTAATTCTTTTTTGTTTTTAAAGGTGAATAGGTCAAACTATCTCTATTGGCAAATGATATAATCTTGTACATAGATAGCTTTCAGGAATCCACTAAAGAAAATCTATTAGGACTAATAAATGAGTTCTACAAATGTGCAGGATAAAAGACCAATTTACATCAATGTAAGGATGTAAAAGGAAAAAAGATCAATTTACAAAAATCAGTTGTGTTTGTATACACTTGCAATGAACACACTAAAAATAAAATTAAGAAAATAATTCCATTTACAATAGCATCAAAAAGAATGAAATGCTTAGGAATAAATTTAACATAAGAAGTACAAAACTTACACTGTGGAAAATACAGAACATTGTTGACAGAAATTAAAGAAGACCTAAATAAATGAAAAGTTAGCTCATGTTTATGGATTGGAAGACTTATTGTTCATATGGCAACATTCCCCAAATTGACCTACAGATTCAATGCAATCCCCATCAAAATTCCAAATGGACGATCTGATCCTAAAATTCATATGGGAATACAAAGGACTCAGAAGAGCCAAAACAACATTGAAAACAAAGAATAAAGTTGGAGGACTCACACTTCCCAATTTTAAAATTTACTGCAAAAGCTACAGTAATCAAGACAGTGCGGTACTGCCATAAGGTTAGACATATAGATCAATGAAATAAAATTGAGAGTTTAGAAATAAACTCACACATTTATAGTTAATTAATTTTCAACAAGGGTACCAAGACAATTCAATGGGAAAAGTCTTCTCCATAAATGGTGCTGACATAACCTTCAAAGAAAAAAAAAAAAAAAAAAGGAAGAAGAGGAAGTTGACTCCCACCTCCTATCTACACAAAAATTAACTCAATAGGATAAAAGACCTAAGTGTAAAAGTTAAAACTATAAACTTCTTAGAAGAAAACATAGAGGTAAATCTTCATAACTTTGCATTAAGCAATGGTTTCTTAGAAATGACAACAAAAGTACAAGCAACAAAAGAAAAAATGGATAAATTAGATATCATAGAATTAAAAAAAATTGTGTTTTAAAAGAGAATCGAGAAAAAGACGACTCATAGAATGGAAGAAAATTTTTGCAAATCATGTATCTGATAAAGGATTTGTATCTAGCATATATAAAGAACACTTACAACTCAACAATAAAGAGAGGAATAACCCAATTTTCAAAAAAGCAAAGGATGCGAACAGACATTTTTCCAAAGAAGATATACCAATGACCATGTGCACATGAAAAGATGATCAACATCATTAGCCATCAGAGAAATGCAAGTCAAAACCACAGTGAGATGCCATTTCATACCCATTATGATGGCTATGATCAGAAGGATAATAATAAGTTTTGGGAAACGTGAAGAAATTGGAACTGTCATACACTGTTAACAGAAATGTAAAATAGTACAGCTTTTTGGAAAACAGTCTGGCAGTTTTTCAAATAATTAAACATAGAGTTACCATATGACTCAGCAATTCCACTCATGGGTATACACCCAAGAGAAATGAAAACCTATATCCACACAAAACCTTGTCTGTGAACATTCATATTAACACAAGTCATAATAGCCACAAGATGAATACAACCCAAATGTCCATCAACTGGTGAATGGATAAATAAAATGTGGATACTCCATAAACTGGAATATTATTCACCCATAAAAAGAAAAGAAGAACTGATACATGCTGCAATGTAGATGAACCTTGAAAACATTATGCTAAGTAAAAGAAGCCAGTCACAAAAGGTCACATATTATATGATTCTATTATATGAAATGCCAAGAATAGGCAAACCCGCAGAGAAAGAAAGCAAGCAGATTAGTGGTTTCCTAGGGCTGGGGGCAATGAGAGGTAGATGGGTGATAGCCAAGGGGTTTCTCTTTGTGCTGATGAAAATGTTCTAAATCAATTGCGGTGATGGTTGTACAACTCTGTGAATATAACAAAAACCATTGAATTGTACATTTTAAATGGGTGAATCATATAGTATGTAAATTATATCTCAAAAAAGATTTTTTTTTAAATTATGAACTTCTGAACCCGAGTAAAAGAAGTGAGAGAGGTTATGAGTATAAATAAGGTCATTGGTTGAAGTAAAAAAAGCTGAGGAAATTCCAATTGGAAACCTCAACTTTGTCACTGAAATAGAAGGCAAAGCCATTTGCTAAGAAGCCCTCAGGTAATAGTATGTTAAAGGTAAAGACTGCAGAGGTAGAACAGTTACAGATGTTTACAAGTTCCAAGGTACGTCATGAGAGTGGGTGGCTGAGGAGGAGAGGAGGAAGAGGCGGCAGAGGCCCAGGAAGTGACAAAGCTTAGTACACCTCAGAAGTGTTTGTTGAATTAAAAGAAGTAATTGTTTCCCCTGCTAGCACTATATGACATAGCATTAAGGCATCGATGTAACTTAAAAAATCTTAGAAATTGTCATATGTTTACCCAAGGCAAATTTCATTTTTTTCTACTAAGTTCAGGAATATGTGTGTGAGTTTCAATGGAGACTACACTTAAGTTACCTCTCATCTATGGAGGAGAAAAGGAAAGAAAAAGAAAATGGGGTTTTCCAAGTGCACTATGATTGTACTAAGAATATAAACACTACTTAAGAGAATAAGCTTCTAGAAATTTAGAATCAAAACCATTAATATACAAAATAATAAAACATTAAACACCTTTATCTACTGGTTCAAAAAACTCACCAAAGACCCTCTTCCTTTGCAGCCCCAAGGTCAGAGGAGTCAGAGGTAGGATTTCTGGGAACCCCACAGGCTTTTCCCCCTCACCCCACCTTTGCTCCAGAGGGTATTCAAGGCAGGAAATAGAAAACAGTCTCATTATATTAAGCATAAAGGAATTTAATAAAGGGATTTGGGTGTTTACAAATTACCAAGAAGGGCTGGAAGAGTAGGCTGTAGGCTGGGCCTCCAGGAGTAACTTCCAGAACAATGCAGTGCTGACTGTCCAGGCAAACCACTTGCTCTGCAACAGTCAGTCAGTAGCTGACACTGAACTCTTCAGTGCAGGAACCTACAAGAACGGCTGTGTTCCAGGGATGAGAAAGTCAGGATCAGGAAGCTACTGCTGCCACACCACAACTGCCTCGCAGCACCCATGAAGCTAATGGTTAGGCACTAGGACACCACTTCAGAAAAACCTCATGATCTTGGGGATGGTCCAAGAGATCTTGTTCACCAGCAGAAAAAGTCAAAAAATAGAATGGTGGTAGCCTCTGTTTCACTTCTGCTTTCTACATGTAAACCAAAGTGTATATAATGAACTCATGCAGAAGAGTCAGGCGAATGTGGTTTCCAGCTTTCCAGCCTCAGCAGTACAGGAAGACATCACAGAAAGAGCTGGAAAGGGCTGCTGAGTACTAGTCAGCTATACCCAGCACACAAAAACACACACGCACACACCCCAGATGACAAGATTATTGGCCCTTTTTGTTATGGGAATTTTTCTGATAACCCTAACAGGAAACAGGAAATAATAAAAATAAAAAACATGGAAAATTACAAAAGTTCCAAAATTTCACATGGGCTGTAGATTCTTGGCCTCTAAAGTCCCTGGTTACTGACTTCCTCTAAGGAATTCAGTGGATGTCCTGTGGGCAGCCCTGTGCTTCTCATTCTCTTGAGGTTTAGGCTTGCCCTGTGCTCACTAGCAGTCTATGATAAAGAGTCTGATTCCATTGTTGATCTTTGATGGCTGACAGCTTTCCAGCACCACCAAGCCCCTTCCTTTGTGCCCCACATCCGAGCAAGCTGATAAAAATGCCTGGGTGCTCCCTCCTTTGGCACTGGTAAGAAGTTCAAAGCAAGCAAACCTTGGCCAGTGTGAGGGAACCCTCTCTCTCCCCAGCCCCACCCCCTAACCATTATTAAGCCCTAAGCCGATCTCCCCTCCCTGCTCCTCAAGGCATTTTCAGACCTGCTTTGGTGCCTACCCTGTTCTGTTTAGAAAGCCTCATGACATGTGTAATAAACCTACCATACCATCTTGCACATGAGGCATCATGAACCTCGACATCTACACCACATTTTGTATGGGAAATCCACCTTGTCCCTGAGGGATGCCACGAGATGCTTTGCTCCACCACTTGCCACACCAGACATCTGACCCCATCTTTCTTCCCTGCTCATCTCTGTTCCTACCTACACATGCCATCAAGGTAGAGTGGTGTCTCTTTGTCCTGAGTGGAGAGTTGGCTTCTCTGCAGGACAAGATTGGATGAGGCTAAATTTGCTAGGGCTCTGCTTTGCCCATAAATGTTCTTTTTAGAGCAGTTCCTCACAGGGATCACGTGAACCTTTCTCCCCTTGGCCAAATTGAGAATGTTGCCTCATGTCCATGTCAAACTCCTTTCCTTGATAATTTCATCCACAATGGCTTGCTGCTGTCATTTGTGTCTGTTGTTCTCTCTTTGATGCCTGCTTAGTGCCTTCACTCTCCTAAGGACTCCTCTAACCTAGGAATATGAGTGACAATACCCTCAAAGACATTTAATTTCAATGCTTTTTACCATGCAGACTACTACTACCACTGTCCCACCTCTCATCACTGCTATCATTGTCAGCTCAAATTCAGATACTCCAATAACCTGTCTTTTCCCACACTTTCTCCTTAATACTGCTCATTTGGTCTGCAATAAACTGCCCTTAGACGTCCTCATTTGGATAACTCGTCATTCTACTAGACTTAGTTGAGAGCTTTCTCTTCTTTGTTAGGGCTATCGCTGCCTTTCTAGTGTCTCCATTATTAAAATAAATAAAAAATAGAAGGAATTACAAATTGGCAGCTTATAGTATAACTCTGGCTAGAAGCTCTATTTTATTTGGCTTGGGGTTTTAAAAAAACACTTTTTTCCAAAAGAATTTAAAGCAGGATCTCAAAAAGATATTTGCACACCCATGTTCCTTGCAGCATTATTCAAAATAGCCAAGAGGTGGAAGCAACCCAAACGTCCATCCACAGATGAATGGATAAACAAAATGTGTTATACACATAAAATGGAATATTATTCCATCCTTAAAAAGAAGGAAATCCTGTCACATGCTACACTATGGATGAACCTTAAAGACATTATATTGAGTTAAGACAGTCATAAAAGGACAAATACTGTCTGATTTCACACATATGAGGTATCTAAAGTAGTTAATTTCATAGAAACAGAAAGTAGAATGGTGGTTGCTAGGGGTTGGTGAGAGGGGAGGAAATAGGGACTTGTTAACTGGTATATGCATGTTTTGCAAAAGGAAAAAGTTCTAGCAATGTGTTGCATAAAAATGTGAATATATATATATACACACACACACACATATATATATATTTTTTTTGCTGTCAAGAGGAAAACGAATAGAAGGTGAATATACTTAACACTACTGAACTCTACACTTAGAAGTGGTTAAGATGGCAAATTTTATATTTTTTACCATAATTAAAAATTAAAAAAACAAAATTTTAAAAATTTGAATGCCTTTAGAGGGATACTGCAGTTCGCCAACAGTCCAACACTCCTTACTCTAGTCTAATGAACTGCCAGGCCCCCCTGGATGTTAAATTTGAGTGTGGAATAATGGGACAATTAAAAAATGAAATGACATGAAGTTGGAGTTCTTACATAGGAGTGTAGGATTTGGAATTAAGAATGATTTCTTTGTTCAGCAAACATTCATTGGACCCTAGCATCTGGTATGCTAGGCACTCCTGAATACAAAAAGGGATCATCTCAGTTCCTGCCTTCAAATATTTTATATTCTAATTAAAGTGAATTACAATGTAGTTTAATAAGCTTTGTGACCAAGGGCTGTGCAGGGTATCCGGTGCGCCCTCCATGCAAAGGAAGGACTATGAGAACACATAAGGATAGGCATGGGAGAATGAAAAAATATAACCCAGAGGTGGTGTCTCTAAGTTTAGTCTTGCAGGATGAATATATGTTATCCAGGGAAATTCACATATTTGAGAATTTTCCATTTTTCCTTGTTACTGATTTCTAGGTTCATTCCATTGTGGTTAGAAGAGATTTTTAAAAAGATAACTTGGTATTATTTCAATCTTCTTAAATTTTTGAGACTTGTTTTACGACTTAATGTGATCTATCTGGAGAACGTTCCGTTTTCACTTGAGAATAATGCATATTCTGCAGCTGTTGGGTCGAATGTTCTACATACGTCTGTTAGGTCTATTTGGTCTATAGTACTGTTCAAATCCACTGTTTTCTTATTTATTTTCTGTCTGGATGTTCTATTGTTGAAAGTGAGGTATTAAAGTCTCCTATTATTGCTATTTGTTCTTTCAGATCTTTCAGTGTATATATTTAGGTGTTCTGATGTTGGGTACATATATAATTGTTATATCTTCCTTCTGAGTTGTCCATTTTATCTTTATATAATGATCTTCTTTTCCTCTTGTGATAGTTTTTCAATTGAAAGTCTATTTTGTTTAATATAAGTATAGCCACCTCTGTTTTCTTTTGGTTGCCATTTGCGTGGAATTTTTTTTCCCATCCCTTCACTTTCAGCCTGTTTTTCTTTGAGTCTAAAGTGAGTGATCTTATTTTTTATTTTTAATCCACTCAGCCACTCTATGTCTTTTGATTAGGAGTCGAATCCATTTATGTTTAAAGTAATTATACATAGGTAAGGATTTACTATTGTCATTTTGTTCATTGTCTTCTGTCTGCTTTGTAGTTCTTGTTTCTCTTTTCCTCTCTTGCTATCTTCCTTTGTGATTTGTTGACTTTTTGTAATGATTTGTTTTGATTCCTTTCTCTATTTCTTTTTGTGTCTACTATAGGTATTTTCCCTGTGGTTACTATGCTTACATGAAACATCTTATAATAGTCTATTTTAAGCTGATAACAACTTGACTTCCATTACATATGGAAACTCTATACTTTTACCTCTTCCCACCCCACATACACATACACACACGCCCACTTTGTTATTAATGTTATTTACATCTTTTTATATTGTGTATCCATTAACAAATTTTTGTATCTATAGTTCTTTTTAAAACTTTTGTCTTTCAACTTTTATACTAGAGCTAAAAGTGATTTACACACCACCATTACATTATCACAGTTTTCTGCATTTGTCTATGTATTTACTTTTATGAGTGAGTTTTATAATTCATATGCTTTTATGTTGCCCTTTAGTGTCCTTTCATTTCAACTTGAAGAACTCCTTTTGATATTTTTTGTGAGACAGGTCCAGCGGTAAGGAAACTCTTCAGTTTTTGTTTGTCTGGGAAATTCTTTATTTCTCCTTTATTGCTGAAGGACAGTTTTGACAGGTAATGTATTAATATTTTTGCCTAGCAGGTTTTTTTTCCTCTCTCAGCACTTTGAATAGATCATCCCACTCCCTTCTGACCTGCAAGGTTTCTGCTGAGAAATTCACTGATAGTCTTATGGAGGCTCCCTTGTCAGTGATGAATCACTCTTGCTTTAAATTTTTTTTTTTTTTTGGTTCTTGACTTCTGACAATTTCATTATAATGTGCCTTGTTATATACATTTTATGGTTTATCCTATTTGGGATTTTTTTAAGCTTCATGAATCTGGATATCTCCTTCCCTCCCCAGACCTGAGAAGTTTTCATCCATTACTTCTTTAGCCTTTCTTTCTCCTTTTCTCTTTATTCTCCTTCTGGAATTCCTATAGTGCATATATTGTTTCACTTTATAATGTACCATAATTCCCTTAGACTTTCTTCACTTTTTTCATTCTTTTTTCTTTTTGCTCCTCTGACTGGATAATTTTAAATGATCTGTCTTCGAGTTTGCTGATTCTTTCTTCTGCTTGATCAAATCTGCTATTGAACCCCTTTAGCGAATTTTTTAGATCAGTTATTATATTCTTCACCTTCAGAATTTCTGTTTGATTCTTCTTTATCATTTCTATCTTTTTTGATATTCTCATTTTATTCATGTATCATTTTCCTGATTTCTTTTAGTTGTCTATTTGCATTCTCTTGTAACTCACTGACCCTCTTTAAGATGATTATCTTGAATTCTTTGGTGGATAGTTGATAGATTTACATTTCTTTCGGATCAGTTACTGGAGATTTATTTTGTTCTATCAATTGTGTTATGTTTTCCTGATTCTTCTTGTCCTTGTAGCTTTTCATTGGTATCTGTGTATTTGAAGAAACATCTCTTTTTCCTGGTTGTTCCAGACAGGCTTTGACTAGGAAAGACCTTCATCGATCAGCCCAGCCAGAAATTCTGGGCCCTTACTCCTAGCTGCTCCAGGCATTCAGTATTTTTCTTTCAAAAACCCACAATTTCTTGACTATGTCAGTTCCATAGATGTGAAGCAAGATAGAAGCTGGCCCTTCAGTCAGCACCATGAAAGGCCAGGGATGTTGGGGTTATGCTCCACTTTTTCCCCTCTTTCTTGTGGGAGAAGCCTCAGTTATGTACATTATTCCAATCTCTCAGAGCCATGCCTGCCACAGCTGTTTCAGACATCTGGACTGAATAGGTTTTTTAGTGCTCTATGTGAGGTGAAGCATAAACCAGTCCCTTAGAAGCACATTGAAATCTTGAGGACAATGGAGCCATGCTCACTCCTTCCTCTTTCCTGGAGGATAGGCCTTAGTTCTGTGCCTTCTCCAAGGCTTACAGAGTCATGCCAGCCACAGTAAGGTGCCCATCCCCCTAGGCTGCCCTAGGTACCTGGACTATACCAATCCTTTCAGCACTCTGTGTGAAATGAGCCAGCCCCTTAGGGAGCATAATGAAAGGCAAGGGACTTTGGACATTTTCCTCACTCTCCCCTCACTCCTCACAATGGAGGAGTCACTGAGCTGTGCTGGCTTGGGCAAAGGGCTGATGTAGATAAAGTGAAATTAATTTTTTTTATCTGTTTCACTACGGCTGATCTTGGTTTTATGCTTATCTGAGGGTACTGCAACTTCTTAATTAGAATATGGACTTCTCATAAAGGTATCTTATTACTTACATCATTATTAAATCTGTGTTTCTGTGAAAGGATGAGGGCTGGGACTTTCTGTTCTGCCATCTTGTTGACATTACTCTTCCATGCCATTATTATTCAACATCATCATTTTTCATGGCTACATGAACAATATTTATTTAACTATTTATTTAACTATTTTGATACTATTAGACATTTGGTTGTTTCCAAAAGTATATTATTATGAATATCCTTATAGACAAATAATTAATAATTGTTTACTAAGAGTAAATTGCTGTTTGTTCAAAGGACATGAATGTTTTAAAGGTATTCGATAGAAATTGTTACATTGCCCCCCAGAATAGCTGTACTAATATCCACTCCTATTAGTGTAATAAAGTTTCACTTCCTTGAATCCTTATCAAAACTGGGTATTAGCATTAAAGAAAAATTTGTCTTAAGCAAAACTAGTATCTTCTAATTGTTTTAATTTGTACTTCTTTGTTATCTAGAAGATTAAATTTATTTGTGTGTTTACTAGCTATCTGTGTTTATTTGTGTGTTAATACCCTATTTTATGTGTGAATTCCCTCAGTTTTTCTTCAAGTCTTTTTTTAAATTGTTGATTTATAAGAGCTTTAAAAATATATTGAGCATATTAACTTTTTTCTATGTTATGTGTTCCAAATGTATTTTTTCCAGTTTGCTCTTTGACTATTGATTTTGTTTGTGCAGACTGTCCACTGATTAGAAATGTCTTCAATTTTAAATCACCAAATCTCTCAATTTTTATTTAAATTGAAAAAGTTGAATCCATTTCTAAATTTTCTACATTATTCTATTGATTCATTTTTTATTCTTGTACCAGCACCACACCATTTTCATTATTGTTTATAGAATGTACCTGGAGTGAGTAAAACTGCAAAGTTTGAGGGCACAGTCCCTAAGACTGCCCTTATCTCAGACACTGCAAGTTTAAAGGGCTCTCAAAATCACCCTTAGATTTTATAATTCTCTAGAGTGATTTATAGAACTCACTGAAAGCTATTATATTCACAGTTATAGTTTATTACACAGAAAGGGTACATATTAAATTTAACCAAAGGAAGAGAGACACAGGGAAAAGTCTGTAAGTGTTCCAAATGCAAAATTTCCATTTTCCTTGCCATGGAGTCAGGGCACATTACTCTTGTGGTATCGCTGTATGACAATATGCATGGAGTACTGCCAAGCAGGAAAGGTCCTCCAAACCTCAGCGCCTAGAATTTTTACTGAGGCTTTGTTATGTAGGCATGATTGAGTGATTGACTGCACATGTGTCTGAACTCAGTCTCTAGGTCGATTGATACGATGTGATCCAAAGTCCTCACTCTGAATCACATGGTTGATCTTTCTGGCACGCCAGCCTCACTTTAAAGTTAGGAGTGGTTCAGCCCCCACCCTAAACAAAGACATTCTTATCAGGTACCTCACAGACTACTTCACAGACCTCTCTTGGGCAAGGCCAAATTCTTTACTACACAGTATTATTTAAAATTATGGGCTGGACACTGTGGCTCACACCTGTAATCCTACCACTCTGGGAGGTCGAGGCACATGGATCGTTTGAGCTCAGGAGTTCGAGACCAGCCTGAACAAGAGCAAGACCCTGTCTCTACTAAAAAAATAGAAAGAAATTAGCTGGACAACCAAAAATATATAGAAAAAATTAGCTGGGCATGGTGGCACATGCCTGTAGTCCCAGCTACTCGGGAGGCTGAGGCAGAAGGATTGCTTGAGCTCAGGAGTTTGAGGTTGCTGTGAGCTAGGCTGATGCCATGACACTCTAGCCCAGGCAACAGAGTGAGACTGTGTCTCAAATAAAATAAAATAAAATAAAATAAAATAACATAGAGCAAGTCATCTCCATCATTACTCTTCCTTTCTAAAAATGTTTAGCTAGTTTTAGAGCCAGCTTCATGGGTGTGTGATCTATGCAGTTTCACAGGGCCCTGCACTCAGAAGGTCCCCACATTTGGTTTGATGGTCTGCTATCACTGTCTTGAAATTCTTAACAAATTTATTTTTAAACTTGTGCTTTGTAAGTGAAGTCCAAAGGGACAAAGGGATGTGTGTGTGAGCAGAAAATAAATACACATATGTCTTTCCATCATTCCTTGCCACCCCATTTGTATATAACATTCACAATACCCTAAGAGCACAGAATTCTGATGGGACCACAATACGTAGAATTCAGTGAGACTCAAAGCAAGTGTAAAGTAGATGTGTTACAAGAGAGCAAATTTTCCATTCCGACCAGAGCTTGCTTCAAATGCAGGGGGAAAAGGCATTCTAAGTAACACAAATAACCCAGGAACTGTATTATATCCTTTCTTACTCATGTTACTTCCCTGTATCAGCTAATCGTATATGTTAAAAATGATGGTATAGGAGGAAACAGACAGATAAGGCAGCCCATATTCCTTATCTTTTCAATCCTTCCTTACTCATCAGTAAGCTGAGGGTAGAGTGAGTTGGTAGAATGTGCATATATAAAGAAGTGAAATAAAAATAGCTGAATTTGTTTTATACAGCATTTCCACTGTTGTGTAATAAAAAACATGCATGTATAAGCTATGAAATACAAATTGTGGAATTTGGATGATTTCATATATAAGTAAAATGCTATTATATTTGCATTTTAAAATTGGCATTGCATAATATAAAGATGAATGGAAAATGTCATACAAATAATTTAGAATTCCGGTTTTTCTTTACTTAGAACACCATTAAATAACAAATTTAAAGCATCATGACTAGTTGAGAGAGAAGCCACTGAAGAAAAGAAAGGAGGTTTTATATTTTAGTAACCTTACTAGCACTTCTTTCTTTCTCTTTGTATCAGAGACCACACAGTATCATTTTGTACTGGGCCCTGAAAATTGTGTAGCCAGCACTGACTAGTCTCTATTGTTTATTCTTTCAGAAGAAGTTAAATATCATAGTGTTATTATCTAGAAAATATCACGCTTGGATTTGAGTAGAGATGGAATTAAATCAGAGGTGACACAGGTGTCCTCAATGTGTGAAGCCACTGGGTCTCAAACAAAAGAGAATGCTGGGAATCATATAGTGCATGCTCCACCTAAAAATACTTAATGTAAAAGTTTTAAACAGTGATGGCAAAAACAAACAAACAAACAAACAAAAAACTCAACTGCATCCCAGTTTGCTTGGATCCCAAGTGTCTGTGTCCCCTGCTAAAACTGACAGATTAGTTTGAGGGGGAAGTTTAATCTTTACCAAATCATTTTCTAATTCAAGAATATGAATATGCCTCCATGTATTGATTGTCTTCTTAAAATCTTCATAAAGTTTTGTAGTTTTCTTCATTTTGGGACATAAACATTTCTTGCTGTGTTTGTTCCTATGTATTTTATTGGTTTTTTTGCTATGGTGGATGAGTTTTTTTCTATTAAATTTTCTGAGATTAATGATATAAAGGAAAATAATTGAACTTTTTTATAGTTCTGGGTGGTTCTTGATGGATTCTCTTGCATTTTTTTAAGGAGATAAGTGTATTATCTATAAACATAATAATTTTTTTCAAGCTTACATAGTTTATTTCTTTTTCTTGTTTCATAACTGCTAACCCTCCAAGGAAAATATTAAATAGTTGGTGGTGATCATAGGCTGAGATTAGTACGGTAATGACTTTTCACTTAAGATTGAAATTCATTACTATATGAAAAAACAATTATATTTTGATGCCTAGTCTACCAAATTTATTTTTAATGAGGACTGAATGTTCAATTCTATTAGATGCTTTTTCAGCATCTATTTTGATATTCTTGTGGTTTTTCTCCTTTAATCTATTGATGTGTTAAATTATTTAATAAATTTTCCTAGTACTGAACCATCTCCAAATTGTTAAAATAAAACTGATTTGCTTATAGTATATGGTTCTTTTAAAATTTTGCTATTATTCTTTTTTCCAAATTTTTTTCATAAGATATTGGTATGTAGTTTTCATCTTTATGTTGTTTTCTCAAATTTTAGAATCATTTTCTGGGTAATTTTGTAAAATGAATTGGGAAGATTTGCATATTATCTCCATGTTCTTAAAGAGCTTAAAAATGAAAAAGGATTGAATATTTGGAAGAACTTACCTACAAAACCTTCTGGGTATGGAGGTATTTTTTTGATAATTCTTTAAATTTTTTCCAGTGTCTTTTCTGGATTTATTTCTGTTTTCCATCTCTTCCTTAGTAAATTTTGGAGCTTTTAATTTTTTAGAAAGCCCTTTATTTTCCCAAGATATTCAAATGTATCATCATAAAATAGTATATAATATTTTCTCATTTTAAAAATTATCTTCTTTATGAGACTACAATCAGTCAAATTGAGAATGCAGAAAATCCCATGGATATATATCTATATTTCATTAACAAATAAATGGCATGAGGAAAAGCGGGTATTGTAGCTGTTCTAGACTTAGAGACTAAAGCAACGTATTAACTAAATACTGTGTGTGGACCTTGTCTGCATACTGGTTTGAACAAAACAATTGTTAAAAGAGTTTGAGATCACCAGGTAAAATTGAACACAGATTGGGTATTAGATGATATTAAGAAATTATTGTTAATTTTGTTCAGTGTAATGATATTATAGTTAAGGTTCAAATTTTTAAAGTGATTTTTGTGATATACATTGAAGTATTTACGGGTAAAACTCCATGCTATATGGATTTCATTAAAATACACCAAGGGAAAAAGAAGTGGAGGAGAGTAGGAAAGAGAGAAAAATAACAATAACAACATGTTGATAATTGTTGATGCTGACTTAGAAGTACATAGGGGTTCACTGTATTATTTTAAATACTGAAATGTATAAAATTATTCCTTCTGTATATATGAGTTATCCTTTTTACCATTCTAAATGTTATCATGCTTCCCTAATTTTTTTCTAAATTAGTCTCCTAGAGATACTTTTATTTAGTTGTGCTTTTAGAGAACAAGCTTTTAAATTTGTTTACTAACCATTCTTCTTTAAAAGTAATTCAAGATTTTATCTAAAAATTGATTCATCTGTCCATATTTTTTAGGTTAATTTTGTTGTTCTTTGTCCAGCTCCTTGAATTGAAAGTTTATTTCATTTATTTTCTCTTTCTGGTTATTAAGTAAAGCATTTATGGCTATGAATTTCCCTTTGAGTACAGTTTTGGTGTATCTCAGAAGTTAGGACAGCCGCCATTCTTTTTTTCTGAGAGGATCTTTTGCATATGGTAGTTTTGTGCTCAACAATCACACTTTTCTGCTTCTACCACGCCTTCCGGAACTACAGAGCCCAAAAAGCGAAGAACTACATTTCCCAGATTCCCTAGCAGACAGGGTTTTTAAAGAAGATTTAGATTTAGCCAATCATATGCATCCATGCAACTTTGGGAAGGCGGTGGGTAAGGCAGCAGCAGAGCTTCAGGTGCTAGGGCTGGCAAGCACACTTGGAAGTGATTAATTTCTCTGCAGCTAAATTAGCAGAGGTCCTAGTGCCAGTCACTAGCTTTGTGGATGTCATACGGCAGGCAGAGGGCATCATTTTGCCGGCGCAGAGCGTAGCAGAGACTGTGGTTCCAGAGCCCGCAGCAGTAAAGACAGTTTCCTGTTTGCCGTGGCATCCTCACCAGAACTGTGTTTTTCTGTAGCAGTGGCTTCTGGTGTGGAAGGCACAGAAGCTGCCTTGGTGACACCATTTTGCAGTGTGGTTTTCAGATTCGTTTCTGAAAGCTCCACCTAGTACCTGCTCTTCGGCACAACCTTCCTACAAAACATTTAATTCCCTGTCATAATCTTCCTAAACTGGCGAGAGTGAATTCTGTTCTCTGTAACTGAAACTCGACTAATACAATAAATGAAATTAACAGTACTACTTATGATACAGGATTGATCGCGTTTGCTAGACCCAAATAGCAGTGGCTTTAAAAAGTTAAAATTTTATTTCTCTCTAAAAGTAAATGTCTGAGTGGGTATGGCTGTTAGGCTCCACAAAGTTTAGGCCCTTTCTGTCTTGTTGCTCAGACATCCCTAGGCTGTTAACCCCTGTCTGCATGGTCCAAGACAGCTTACACCATTGTCTGGTATTTCAGCCAGAAAGAAGGGAAAGAAGGGGAGAGAACAACCTTCCTTTTAAAGGCATAACTCAAATGTTGCGCATTAGTAATGATCAGACCCCACTGGCCAGAACTGAGTCACATAGCCACACTTGGCAGCTAGGAACAGTGACCCCTTTGGTCCTTGCCTTTTGATATGGTGAAATATCTTATTATGATTACAAAAGTCAAAAAATGGCCTGGCCTAGGAAGGAGGCATACATATCCCTCACTGCTTATTATTTTCTAATATGATGAGATTGTAGTTTTCCTTTCTCCTTTCACGCAAGAATTATTTAATACCTTGCTACTCAAAGTGCGATCTAGGAGCATCAGCAGCATGGACACTACCTAGGGGCTTGTTAGAAATGCAAGATGTCAGGCCCCACCTCGGACCTATTGAACCAAAATTCGCATTTAAACAAGAAGTATGGCGGTCCCAGGGTTACAGAAGAGAATGTCTTTAGGTCAGATTTGTATGTAACTCGGATCCCTGATGAACAGTGCATTTATAATAGTAATAATAATAATAACAATACTCATGTGGTAATAATAAGTGTTATATTCTAATAATAATAATAATACCCCTGTACTGTAATAATAAGTTACAGAAACTATTGTGCTCTTTAATTCAAACAAACGGAACATAAAAACAAACTCATACAAAAAGTTTAGATGGGAGATATAGAAATTTCAAAAAAGAATATTAAAGGTTAACACTCACCTAATGTTGCATCAATGTCTTGCTCACTGGAAGGGGCATTTGTGAGGCAAGAAGCTAGGCCGACATTAATGGGAAGATGATGATGGAGATGGTGCTGGAGAGGATGGAACGGGTGGCGGAGAATCGGGATTTGATTCTGCTGCTGGAGGAGGGGAGCTCATGCTGAAGTCTGTTTCCTGAGAAAGGTATCTAGGGTTGTCTGCGAAGCCTTTTTCTTTTTTCATCATAAATGGCCTTGTAGCAGCCCATGTTCTCGCTAACTGCACGCTAAACCCTTTGTAAACCGCTCAATGTTAGGATCTTGCTCCTCAAGCTTAGCAAATCCTGCTTCAGTGAGACGAAAGGCTTCAGCTAAGTCTTTTCTCTAACCTCCTTGGCTCTGAATCTTCGGATTCTTCGCGTCCTTGCGTTCCTGTCAGCGGCTTCTCTACGAGTCGAGCCGCAAGCGTGAGATGCTGCGCCAACAAGCCGCTCACGCCCGCGGCGTCGTTTACATGCGCGGAAGAAACTAGTTCCCAAATTATTGACTTAATTGTTTTATTATAAATTATCCTTATGGGGAGCCTCAGGAGCCCGTTCGTAAGGACTGAATGCCGTAAATCAGGTCGTCCATAACCCAGGGACTGCCTGTAATGGTTTAGAAGTCAGAAATGTACCTCAGGCCCTTGAAGTAGATGAAGCAGCAGCACACCTGTCCCTGCCGCTAGTCAACCCGCCCCGACGTGAAAGACGACTTCAGGGAAGCATTGTTTTCTGTGGAGTCGATTTACTGGGAGCCCCACCTTGTGGTGAGAATAGCAGCATAAGATAATGGGGTGTCGCTGGAGTTTGCTGGGGTTCAATTCCGGTCCTGTTTGCTGCTTACTCAACTAGCCCTCTCTGTAATTTTTATCAACTACATTGACTTCATTTTTTTCTTTTGTTACCTTACCATTCCCTCATTCTTTCTTTCTTACTTTCTTCTTTCTCCCCTCCCCATTTCTTTGTTTTAGGGATTACAACTAGTTGCCCAGGACTAGGTTCACCTGCAGACAAGTTTTGATTGGCTATCACAGTATTTTAAGAACGTCTGAATTTCCATGGCATGTGCCCTCAAGACTACCACACTCCCCACCACTCCCTATGGTCTTGTCCCTGGCCCAGCCAGATTCATTAATTTACATTACTTCCCTAACCCCTATGAGCATTTGAGTTTGTAAATCAACCTATATTCTTTTTCCTTCTGATTATGTAAAACATTCAGGATTGAAGCGTTTGCAATCTCCCACTCTAAAGGGAATCAAAGTACTGCCAAGAAACTGCCACTGACCAGTTCCTTCTCATTTATTTTTCTCATTTTTATTATGGAATTCCCCACATCAGTTACTTCCTTTCTTACTAAAATTCTCATATTGCATCATTTCTAGCTGACTCCCTTTATGTGATACCAAGTCCTAGGAATGTGATCCTGATAAATTAGTACTATTGGATGTGAATTTTAAAATAGTTTATGAACTAATAATTTCTGGCTCCTTGCTTAATGTCAATCATTATTGACTTTATGAGATCCACATTTGCAGTATTTTCTTCACCATATTTTATTGGTAGATTGTTCTTCATTTTCTTGGAAATCAGTTCTCTTCTCATATGCAAAATTCACGTAAGAAGCATAGAGTTATTATATGACCCAGCAATTCCACTCCTAGGTATATACCCCAAGAATAATGAAAACATTTGTCCACACAAAAACTTATACAGTACACAAATATTTATAGCAACATTATTCATAACAGCCAAAGGGTGGAAGCAAACCAAATGTCCACCAAGAGATGAATGGATTAAAAAAATGTGGTAGATCCATACAATGGAATATTATTTGGTCACAAAAAGGAATGAAGTACTAATATATGCTACAATGTGGATGAAACTCAAAAACGTTATGGTAAATGAATGAAGCCAGTCACAAAAGGCCACGTTATATGGTTTCATTTGTACGAAATATCCAGAATAGGTAAACCTATGGAGACAGAAAGTATATTTAAGTTTGCCTAGGGCAGGGAAAGGCAGTGAAAGTGGGGGTTAGGTTATAGTTTAGGGATATAGAGTTTCTTTTTTGGGTGATAAAAATATTCTAAAATTGATTGTGGTAATAGATGCCCAGCTCTATGACTATACTAAAAAAAATTGAATTGTACACTTTAAATGGGTGAATTATATGTGTTAAATAAAATTTATAGGACGCCATTGGTTTAAACTGAGCTCCTACACTAAGCCCAACAGACCAAACCAAAATGAAGTTACTCATGCTGAAGTTCCACATTACCAAGCCAAAACTAAGTTGTTTAGCTGACCTTCCAAGAAATCAGAAGAGAGAGATATTAGACAAATCCTCAAACAGACCAGTTTTAACTGGCATGATAAGGAAATCCCCTCTGCTTAAGCCTTTACAAGAAAAGTAACTTTGAAATGATCAACCCACTTGTAGTTCTCTATTTCTGCTTTCCTCGGCCCTTTTCTGACTATAAGGCCAAAGTCCTGCTCAGGTCACCGGAACACTCATTCAATTCTATGGAATGAAGTGTTGCCTAATTTTAGAATCACAAATAAAAGCCAATTAAAATCTTTGCACTAAATTTGTTACAATTTTGTCTTCTGACATATGGCATATGAATTATATCTCAATAAAGCTGTATATGACAATCCATATACAAACCCTCTCAGATGTAGTCAAATGATTTTTTACAAGAGTGCCAAGACCAAAACCATTCAGTGGAGAAAGGGTAGTTTCTTCAACAAATGGTTCTCAGAAAATTGGAGATCCATATTCAAAAAAATGAAATTGGACCCTTCCTTTATACCATATGCAAAAAATTAACTCAAAAATGGATCAAAGACCTAAACATAAAACCTTAAACTGCAAAACTCTTAGAAGAAAACACAGTAAAAAAGCTTCATGGCATTGGATTTGGCAATGATTTTTAAATATGACACCAAAAGGCACAGGCAATAAAAGTGAAAATTGATAGATGAATTAGACTACATCAAAAGTAACAACTTCTATGCATCAAAGGACAGAATCAACAGAGTGAAAAAGTAACCCACAGAATAGGAGAAAATATTTGCAAATCATATATCTGATAAGGGGCTAATATCCAGGATATATAAAGAACTTCTACAACTCAACAACAACAAAAAAACAACCAATGTAAAAATGCACAAAGGTCTTGGATAGATATTTTTCCAAAGAAGGTATACAAATAGCCAAAAAGCATATAAAAAAGATGCTCAGTATTGCTAATCATTAGGGAAATGCAAATCAAAGCCACAATGAGATATCACATCATACCCATTAGGATAGCTAGTATCAAAAAACAGATAATAACAAGTGTTGGTGAGGATGTGGAGAAATTGGAACCCTGTACACTGTTGGTGGGAATGTAAAATGGTGTGGCCACTGTGGAAAATGGTATGGTGATTCTTCCAAAAATTAAAAATAGAATTACCATTTGATCTAGGAATGCCACTTTTGGGTGTTTATCCAAAAGAATTGAAAGCAGGGTCTTAAAGAGATATTTGTGTACCCATGTTTGTAGAAGCACTATTCACAGTAGCCAAAATGGAAGCAACCCAAATGTCCATCCATATATGAATAGATAAACAAAAGGTGGCATATACATACAATGGAATATTATTCAGCCTAAAAAAGGAAGGAAATTCTGACACATGCTATGCCATGGATGAACCTTGAGGATATACTATGTGAAATAAGCCAGTCACAAAAAGACAAATACTGTATGAGTATCCACTTATATAAGGTACCTAGAGTAGTTAAATTCATAGGAACAGAAAGTAGGTAGTTGCTGAGGGCTGGGGGGCAGAGGGGTTAGGGAGTTGTTTAATGAGTATAAAGTTTCAGTTTCAAAGATGAAAAAGTTCTAGAGATTAGTTGCATGACAATGTGAATATGCTCAACAGTACCAAATTGTATACTTAAAAGAGTTAAAATGGTAAATTTTGTATCATGTTTATTTTATTTCATAAAATTTTAAAAAATCTATATTTACTTATCAGAGTTTGGGTGAGAGATCCCTCATTCACTGGCTACACTTAAAAAAAGAAGCAAGTTATTTGCTTAACATAGAGCAGGCCCTTCCACCAGTTCAAGGTAGCTTTGTATTTCTCTATTTTTTAAAATGAGAATGGTATGTAGCATGTGCTATCTACTAACCTTAATATTTTCATAGGAAGGTTTCTTTTTAAATCAAAGATCTTCACGATACCACTCATATCCAAGAAATACTAAGAAATGTACTCAAAATGAGTATTTTGACTCTGGGGCATAGTTAGAAGGTGAGAGGTGCAGTACTTCATTCCATCAGTCAATCATAGGGTTTTTTTATTTCAAAATATTAATTAAGGGGATATAAGTGTTTTTATTACATGGATATCTTGTATAATGAGTAAGTCAGGGCCTTTAGTGTGCCCATCACCAGAATCGTGTTCATTGTCCCCAATAGGTAAGTTTTTATCCCACACCCACCCTCTTGCCCTCCCCCTTCCTTGGTTTCTCATGTTAATATCACTTTGTGCCCATGTGTTCCCATCTATTAGCTCCCACTTATTAGTGAGATATATGGTATTTGGTTTTCCATTCCTAAGATACTTCGCTTAGGATAATAGTCTCCAGTTCCCTCCATATTGCTGCAAATGACATCATTTCACTCCTTTTTATGGCTGAGTAGTACTCCATGGTATACATATACCGTATTTTCTTTATCCACTCATGAATTGATGGGCACTTAGGTTGGTTAACATCTTTGCAGTTGTGACTTGTGCTGCAACATTCAAGTGCAGGTGTCTTTTTGATAAGATGACTTCATTTCCTTTGGGTGGATACCCAGCAGTGGGACTGCTGGATCGAATGATAGGTCTACATTTATTTCTTTGAGGAATAGCCATACAGTCATAGGTTTTTTGACTCCAGAATTCCTGTAGCCTGAAATGGTTCCTTCCTCCTGTCAATTGACCCGAATCTGCCTTAACTGCACATCTCCCCATTTCCCTGTTCCCCACCAATCTTTCCCCTACTTTGTCTCCAATAGCACACTAGGTATGGGTCAGTAAGGCATTTGAGTAGCCTTATGCCAAAAGAGGTGCCAAGCCGCTGACTAAAATCTCCTGGAACTTCTTCCTGATTTAGCAGGAAATATATTAGAATTTTCCTCATTGTGGGGCAGAAGGTCAACATAGAATCAATGGCTCCTTTTTCCAGATTCCTTATCTTTGTTCTTTTGGCTCTCTTGCCTACCCAGGGTCTCGTGACTTCACCAGCACCCGCTCCCCTTGCTCTGACTTATTTCCTGCTAAGTGTCCCCTTTGCCACTGACCCTCTGCTTGGGGTTAGTGGTGCATTCTACTATAGCGGTGTGATGGGTGAATCCCAACTCCAAATTAGGTACCTGATTCTAGATACTTCTACATCCTCCCCTAGACAACCTCTTTATGATTGGTCGTCTGGCCACAGCTGTTTCCTAACCCATGGCTTCCAGTGACAGGTATATATCAAAATCACCAGTGTGAATAATTGGAGTTTTATAAAAATATGAATGCCTTTTGAATGAGCAGAGGTAGGGCTCAGGACTATGTCTTATTAAGGGAACCACTGAGAATTCTGATAACATGTGTAAAGTTGGGAACCAGTGTTTCAACATTTGTCCTTTCCTTGACTTGGTCTTCAGAACTACTCTGCTCCATAAACTCTGACCTCCTTAGACTGTCTGAAAATATAGACTTCCTTTATGAGGGGCATAAAGGTATAGAAAGATTGTATCTAATTTAAATTTGGGGTATTTCTTTTCACCCCACGGGCCTTCCACTATTACAGCTAAACTATAGATAGACCTGGGCATTAGTGACTCTGGGACAGGAAGATTATGGAGGACAAAAGGCAGATTGGTGGCTCTTGATTCTAAAACAGCCTCTTGAAATTTATGCCAGAGAGAGTAGACTAGAAAGCCAAGAAATTCAATAGCAAGGTCTGTATTTTGGGAGTCTATTCAGATCCCAAAAGATAAGGACTCAGTTCATAAAGTTTGTGCCATAAATAAAAGAGCTGAGAAGTTTCCTTGATGAAGGAATAGTCAATGTTTCCACTAAAAGGAGCTAAAGGTAGCCCAGCAACAAGGGATGGAGAACATTTAGTCACTGGGTCTACAAAAAGGGATCTTGTGCTGCACCCCAACTCAGCACAGCCATGGAAGGAGACCCAAGAGAAACCTGGATTTCTCCCAGGGTTTAAGCCAATATCCCAGTGAAGCCCAGGGAAGTGATAGGCTTCCTATAGAAGCCATCTGCTTCAACAAGGCACATAAGTAAAGAGGGCACACGCCAGTGATTTGGGTCTCCCTTGGACCCAAAGGGTCAGGAAGACTTCCCAAGGTTTCCCATGCCTCCATGACAGTTGCAGAAGTGGCAGAAGGACAGATGATGGATGAGAAGGGACTCTGGCCATGATGAGAGGATGCCATCAGAGGGAGTGGCCTGGATGATACAGGCTGGGTCCACAGTTGGACACCTGGCTTCTGCAGCACAACAGATGCTACTGACTAAAAACCAGGTAGACAAGTTACATCTCAGGAGGGAATGGAGTGGGCAGAGAACCGTAGGATCTGATGCCCTCTTCCCACAGGTGCCTTAAGCTCCTCCCTTCACTCACTTCCCCGTATGGGCAGAACAGCAGGAAGAAGGGGAAACGTGGTTCCCTGAATTAACTGAGAAATCTCTAAAGTGACTGAATCTGACTGGAAATGACTAGGCCACATTTTTGCCATCCCCAGAAATGGGGGCTGGAGGTAAGATTAAGTTTATTAATGGAGGGTGGGGGGTAGTTACATACCTGAGATTGGCAGACTGAAATCATTCCTAGCTGATACACCAGAATCTAAAAACAGTGATGGATGTCATACATTCAGTAACAACGTGACAATGCCCAGTTGTGTGCCCCACACTATGATGGACCCTTTGGAAGACTTAGTGGCAAATGTGCTGGCAGAGGTCCTCTGTGCAAGTCTGGTCCTAAGGGAGGGTGACAGTTGCTGTGGATTTATAGAAGCTTTCAGAAGACTATCTTAGTGATAGAGCAGAGTATTCAGGAATCCAACGGTTTATTTTTATGTGAAGCCCAAACTTGTATAGAAATGTCATTAATGCTGACTGATTTTTTCCACTTTTTAAATTATGTATATTTAAAGTGTACAACATGATGTTTTGATATACATATGCATAACGAAATGGTTACTACAGCCAGACAAATTAACCTATCCATCATCTTCCATAGTTACCTTTGGGGGATGGTAAGAGCACCTAAACTCTACTCTCTTCGCAAATTTTCAGCATAGGATACACTATTATTAACTATAGTCCTCATGGTACATTAGAGCTCTAGATTTACTTATCCTGAATAATTGCAAGTTTGCATCCTTTGACCTACTTCTCATTTCCTCCCCCTCACACCCCAGGTAACCACCAGTCTACTCTGTTTCTATTTAGTCACCTCTTTTTTTTAAGATTCCACATACGAGATCATGAGATCATGCAGTATTTTTCTTTTTGTGTCTGACTTATTTCACATAGCATAACGTCCTCCAGGTTCATCTATGTTGTCACAAATGGCAGTATCACCTTTTTTAAGAATGAAAATATTCCTTTGTGTGTGTGTGTGTGTGTGTGTGTGTGTGTGTGAGAGAGAGAGAGAGAGAGAGAGAGAGAGAAAGAGAATTTTTTTTACCCATTCATTTGTCAATGGGCACTTAGGTTGTTTCCATATTTTGGCTGTTGTGAACATGGGAGCACAGATGTTTCTACAAGGTGCTGATTTCATTTCCCTTGGGTACACACAGCAGAGGGATTGCTGGGTCACATGGTAGTTCTTGAGGAACCTTGATACTGTTTTCCATAATGGCTGTACCAATTTACATTCCCACCAACAGTGTTCAAGGGTTTCGTTTTTTCCACATCCTCACCAACACTTGTTATTTCTTGTCTTTTTAATAATAGCCATCCTAACAAGTGTGAGGTGATATCTTGTTGTGGTTTTGACTTGAATTTCCTTGGTAATTAGTGATGTTGAGCATTTTTTCATACACCTGTTAGCCATTTTTATGTCTTTGGAAAAATGTTCAGGTTCTTTGCCCATTTTTAATCAGGTTATTTTTTATGTTTTTTGCTATTAAGTTGTGTTAGTTCTTTATAATTATTTTGATATTAACCCCTTATCAGATATATGGTTTGCAAGTATTTTATCTCATTCCTTTTCATTTTGTTTGTTTCCTTTGCTATGCAGAAACTTTTTAATTTCATGTAGTCCTTCTTGTTTATTTTGGCTTTTGTTGCCTGAGCTTTTGGTGTGCTATCTAAAAAAATCATTGCCAAGGCCAATCTCAAGCAGTTTTTCCCCTATGTTTTCCTCTAGGATTTTTACAGTTTCTGGTCTTATGTTTAGGTCTTTGACTCATTTCGAGTTGATGTTTGTTTACAGTGTAAGTATCCAGTTTCATTCTTTTGCCTGTGAATATCCAGTTTTCCCAGCATCATTTATTGAAGAAACTATCCTTTCCCCATGGGTCTTCTTTGTGGCCTTATTGAAAATTAGTTGACCATATATGTCCGGGTTTATTTCTCAGGTCTCTATTCTGTTCCATTGGTCTGTGTGTCTGTCCTTATACCAGTACTATGCTGTTTTGATTACTCTAGCTTTGTAATATAATTTGATATCGGAAGTGTGATGCCTCCAGCTTTGTTTTTCTTTCTCCAACTTTGTTTTGGCTATTCAGGGTCTTTTGTGTTTCCATACAAATTTTAGAATTTTTTTTTCTATATTTCTGTGAAAAATGTCATTGGAATTTTGATAGGGATTGTGTAAATCTGTATATTGCCTTGGGGAGTACGGACATTTTAACAATATTAATTCTTCCAATCCACAAACACAGGCTATCTTTCCATTTATTTGTATCTTCTTTACTTTCTTTCATCAATGTTAGTTTCTAGTGTACAAATCTTTGACTTCCGTGGTTAAGTTTATTCCTAGGTATTTTATTCTTTTTGATACTATCATAAATGGAATTGTGTTCTTGATTTCTTTTTCAGACTGATGATTTTCAAATGATTATTCTGAGATATGACTTATTTAGACATAGAATGGCAGCTATTATTGAATTTTTTAAAAGTAGATTTTCAAGTATGGATTTTAAAGCCAATTTAGCAGATCTTATATGACCTAGAGCTGGGTCTTTATGCTTCCCTATAGGTAAAATAAGTAAATAGGCAAAGAATTCTGAGCAAGCAGCCCCAGTGCCAGCCCCATGACTGCTAACTTCAAGGAGCCCTTAGGAATACCTGGAAATCTAGCTACATATATTTGATTCATTCACTTTTACTTTCCTAGATGATTATTTCACCTCTTCTTCACTCTCCTCAAACCTACACTTCTCTCCAAGCTCACCGATCTAATGACCCTGCCTTTCTAATTCACTGAATAAATATAGAAATCAAACGAAAACCTCCACTTCCTCCCATGCCACATCTGCCAAGCCACTGGCTCTGTGCTCTATACTCTGCTTTCCCTCCAGTTACTATGGATGAAATAACTGCCTGTGCTTTCATAAGACAACTGCTGCCCTAAATCTTGTCCCTGCTCACCTACTCAGTGACATGCCTCCAGGTGACTACCTCCTCAGTTTTCACCCGAGGTGCCTTGCTTGCCTCACTGAGTCCCGGCCCTGCCTATTGGCACTGCCTTAAAAATATATACAGCATCCAACCACTTCTCACCATCTCTGCTGCTACCAACCTGGTCTAAGACAGGTGGCTAGTGAACTGCCAGCTGGTCTGCTCTTTCATGTCACTGCCCTCCCTGTCTAGTCTCAACACTATAGACCCAGTCCTTTTCAAATGTAAGTCAGAAGAGGGCACTGTTTGTTGAAAACCCTCCCATGACTTCCTGTCTATTCAAAGCAAAAGCCAAAGTCCTGGCAGTGGACTCAGGGTCTGACAAGATCTGGAGTTAAGCTGACCTCAGCTCCTACCACACCCACTCTCCAACACCCCTTGGCCACACTGGCCTTTTTGCTATTCCCAGAAAATATGAAGTACACCCATGGCAAGACCTCTGTTTTGCTGCTTCCTCTGCCTAAAGTGCTCTTGTGGTTTGGTTCCTTCCTTTACATCTCTGCTCAAATTCATGGTATTGTCAGAGAGGCATTCCCTGACCCTCCCACATAAGAGAATGGACCCCCTCATCCTCAAGTATTTTTCTCTCTGATTTTATCACCAGCAGATAAACTTTATTCTCAGTCTCTCTCCTCCCACCATGACAGCTCCTTGGCCTGTTGTGTCCACTGATGTGTCCCCACCACCTGCTACATAGTAGGCCCTCAATAAATATGTTCTAAATTGATATATGCAAACTATTTTCATGCATGCCTATCAATTCATATATACAATATTAATAAATCTTTGTTTCCTTATTCCAGGATAAAATTGAGTTCTAATATTTCCCTTACTCCTCACCCCCCTCCATCTTATTCTATTAAGCTTTCACAAGCAGGACCACTGTGACCACCACATGTACTACCCCTGAGAGTCTCTTGTCCTGGTGACCCACTACACTGGAGGGCTGGAGTCATACTTTTCCTGCATGCACAGGAGGAAAATGAGATTAGAACTACGGGTTTAGAACTTACTCTGTTATTTTCACCATCGTATTTCAGAAATGGTCTACTGCTTCTACCAAGAAAATACAGCTGTTCTCTAGAGTCTATTTTTAAGCTGCAAAAACATCTTGGCTCCCCCCATCATTCAGTGATGATGAATTTATTCAAATCTAAACTAAAAATTAGGGGAAAAATCACATTTTTATAGAAACGTATTAATATTTGGTGTATAAAATGTGTGCAAATAAAAATTTTTCTATTTATATAAATAAATACACGTGTTTATCAACCTATCAACTTTCATATATGCTTCCCTTTAAAATACAACAAAGCTGTAAAAATTAATACTAACAGTTGATCCAAATAAAGTATTTTTTAATGTAATCTATGCATTGAAAAATGAAAAGCTTTCTATCAAGAGTGATGCTTACCCTAGACTAGAGCAACAACTCCCCAGGAGTCCACCAAAGACATTTTTTTCCCCCTGTGGTTTCCCTATATAGAAATAATTAAGGTCCTAGCTACCCCTCTCCCACCTCTGCTTTGTGACCCGGCATAGTTTTATCTCCCACCTTTTGGCTACATTGAAGAAAACACAGAAGTAATGAGGACACTAACAATGGTGGACAAATGCACTCTGTTCCACTGAAGGGAGGGAATAGTAGTAAATGGCCCTGTGGGCAGACAGGGCCTTAATTATTCAAAAGAGCTGATGCTGATGGCCTCCCCAGAGAGGACTTCAGGTGAGGTGCAAAGTCAATGGAAATCAAGAGGTTTCCACTGGGGGGCTAGCAAAATAGACAGGCATGCAGGGAAGGGAATTGTGGCTTTCTCTTTCCTGCTTTTACAGTTTTGAAGGGCACAGCCAGCCAGACTTTCCAGCTTAGTCCATTTTCCTTTTCCTTCTGCAGGGTAAGCATGACCAGAGCATAGCAGAGAGCATGGGATGCTTATGATAATAAAAAAAGAGGGGTGATGAGACGTTTGCACTGAGCAGACAGACTTTACTGGAATTGAATACAGGTGGACCTCATGTTGGCTTTTGTTGTTTCATCTGTCTACTGCTCACATCCACACCTCTGCTTCCCGGGTACCTTTACCCAGCCTGTGTTTGCAACAGGCCCTCCAGGTGCTAAAGCTTGGAAGTAGGGTTACTAGGGGGCGGGGAGGAGAGGAGTCAATTGTTCTAATTGTTCTGTTAATAAAAACAAGATGGGGGCACCTCTCTGCAATAGGCCCGTGAATAACTGCCCCCTACCTCCATCAAGAGGCCAGAGAGTTGCAGCTGCTTCTTCAGCGCCTCCACTGGCACCTGGCAGCTGCCCCTTACAACTTCCCGACTTCTAGCCTGCCCGCTATGTGACCACAGAGAGTGGGCTAGAGAAGAAAATCAAGCCAGGGGATCTGCATCAAGAAAGCCCAACTCGCTAGACTCCCTATCCATCAGCGGTGTGTTGTAGCCGGCTCATGCGAGCTGGGTAGAGCCCATTATGCACCTCTCTCCCCATTCCATGCGGTGACATCACATTAGTAGAATGGCATCTGTTATGGTGGGAGTATTTATACAGAAATCAGCAAACATTACAAATCAGGGCACTTGCTCTTTTGGAGGAGCCCATTGTTAAACACCAGTACTTCATTGTTTTCAGCCCAAATACTTGACTGAGGGCTTCAAATGTCTAGATGCCCTAATAGCTATTTCTGAAAGCACGATCCTAAATATTAGATAATACACATAAATATAAAGGATGTAAATCTTTACTGTAAGTTACTGCCTTAGAGATATAAACACGGCTGATATTTTTAATGTATATCTTTCCAGACGTGTGTGTGTGTGTGTGTGTGTGTGTGTGTGTATGTATGTGTTTGTAACCACATTTTACTAGTGCAGTTGAGACAGGGACGTGGCAGGCATTGCTTAACTGAGACAGGAAGTCTGGGACCACCCTGATGAAAATAGGATGGGGGAGGGGACAAGTTCCAACCGGTTACAACCAAGATTGCAGAGGAATCAACCACTCTTGACCTTGCAGCTTCATTATACTCTCATACTCTTTCTTTCTTTTTTTTGGAGACAGAGTCTCACTCTGTTGCCCAGGCTAGAGTGCTGTGGCATCAGCTTAGCTCACAGCAACCTCAAACTTCTGGGCTCAAGCAATCCTTCTGCCTCAGCCTCCTGAGTAGCTGGGACTACAGGCATGTGCCACCATGCTTGGCTAAGTTTTTTTCTATATATTTTTAGTTGTCCAGCCAATTTCTTTCTATTTTTAGTCTCACTCTTGCTCAGGCTGGTGTCAAACTCCTGACCTTGAGCAATGCTCCCACCTCGGCCTCCCAGAGTGCTAAGATTACAGGCGTGAGCCACTGCGCCCAGCCCCATAAACTCTAAGGAAACCTCCCATTCCCATCACGCACCTGATGCCATGACAGTTCAGATTGACCACATTTAGTCAAAAGGAGGGTGTCACCCTAATTCTAGGAAAACACCACCCTTTCCAAGAAATAACATGTATATTCCTCTTCCTGTTTAGCCTGTAATTAGGCTGTTGCTTAAATAGAGGGACAAAAGGAACCACAGGCGCTGTTCTCCTCCACACGGAAGTAGATTTTCTATACTTCCTAAATAAAACTCACTTTCATTTTACACTGTCAGCTGACTCCTGAATTCTTTCTTGCATGAAGCCAAGACCTAGTTGGACTTCAAGTGATTTCCAGCACTGGGATTACTTTCCTATGACACAATTATTATTTCTATGTCTTTACAAAACATATAACATATTTGTTCATTGACACAAATTTCAAATAATATCAGTGTTTAAAATAAAAAGTGAAAGACCCACCCTCAACTCCTCTCACTCTCCCTCCAAACTCCTGCTCCCTAGGAGTCGCTACAGGAATAGACGTTCTTGCACGTACTTCTTTGCCCACATGTATTTCCAGAAGATAGATTCCTAGATGGGTAATGTTGCCTCAGAGGTACTCGCATTTAAAATTCTGATAGATCTTACCAAATCGCCTTTCAAAAAGGCCTCACTAACATACACCCCTCCAACAACATGTATACTCGTTTTCTTATATCCTGCCAACTCTTGATCATATCTGTATTTTTAATTTTTGCCATTCTAATAGGGAAAATAATCTCCTTTTAAAGTTGTTCTGCCCTGATTACTAATGAAAATTATGTTTTCTGTTCAGTTGCCATTTATATACTTCTTCCACAAATTTTTTTGTTTACATTATTTTGCCCTTTTTACTAATGGTATTGTCCCTGTACCTTACTGATTATGGGAGCTCTTTGTACAATGTGGGTGACATGTTTTCTACAAAATGTATCCCATAACTTTTCATTTGTCTTTGTTTATTCTCTTTTGTCCTGTAGAAGTTTGTTTTATTGTTTTTTTTTTTTTTACTATAATGAACCATGTCAATATTTTACTTTAAAGCTTCTGATTTTTGTACATTTTGTGAATTGGAAAGGTCATTCCTGTCTAAGCTGATTAAAAATTTTTATTAAAAAATTTTCCTACATTTAAATACATGTGTATGTGCTTTTTACCTCTTTAATGTTTCTGAATTTTACTTGGAGGTATGGTATAAATGGGTCTAACATGATTCTTTTTATAAATGGACAGTGAATTTCATAACACAGTGTATTGAAATGTCAATTCTCACAGATCTGAACTTGTACCCTTAACATAAATTAAATTCCCACATACACATGGTCAATTTCCGAATCTCTCTGTTATTCTGTAGGTCCATTAATCTCTTCCGGTGCTAATACCATACTATTTATATGACCACTGTGTGTCTGCCTTGCCAGTGATTCCCTGAGTCCTGGTATTCACATACCTGTGTGGTCACCTTCCATGTCATGCTAGTGTTGGTCCACGTGACCAATAGCATACTGCAGAAGTAATGGCATGTCACTTCCATTTTGGATTCTCTTTCCCTCATCACTTGCTCTGGGGGAACCAGATGCTATGTCCACTGAGCAGCCCTGTGATGAAACACAGCAGCCTTCTGCCAACAGCCACCTGACTGCGCTTAGAAGACTGCAATTTCATGAAAAACCTGATCCAGTGAGCCACGCCTGTACTGCTCATTCTCAGAAACTGCGTGAGACAATAAACAATCGTTTTAGGAGTGCTAATTTTTGGGGTACTTGGTTACACAGCAATAAATGACTAATACACATTGCATCAGTTTGCATTTTGCTGTTTAACAGAGCAAGTCCTCCATTAAACTCATTTTCTCCCCAACATTCTCTCAGCTATTTCTGCTCATTTTCCCTTCTGAATGAACTTCAGAATCGACTTTTCAAGTTCCATGAAGAATCCTCTTGGAATTGGGACTGGATTACTTTGACTTTACAGATGAATTTGAGATACTGGATAGCTCTATAACATTGGGTCTTTCCATCTGGGAACATGGTTATGTCTCTCCCTTTATTCAGGGTTTTTTTTTTTTCATTTTCATAAAATCCAGAAAAGTTTTATAGTTCTCCTCATAAAAGTCTTGCATACTTCTTGTTAAATTTATTTCGAGGTCTTTTACAGGGCTTGATGTCATTATGTGTGACATATTTTTCCCACCACATTTTTCTACTTGTGTATTGCTAATTAAGTTTTGTACCTTAATTTTGTTTT
Source organism: Indri indri (assembly GCA_004363605.1). NCBI lineage: Eukaryota > Metazoa > Chordata > Mammalia > Primates > Indriidae > Indri > Indri indri. Next base: position 207,773 of record RJWJ010000524.1, read on the forward strand.
TTGGGTTTTCTTTTTACCTTAATTTTGAATATTGCTCTCTTACTTTGAACTTTCATATAAGTTCAAATAGTTTTATCATTGAGTCTCTTGAATTTTCTAGGTAAGAAAATATCACCAGAAAATAGTGACCATTAACTGTTTCTTTCCATTACTGTTCCTCTATTTGTGCTTTATAACACTAAGAACCCCAACAAAATGTTAACTAGAAGCAGACATAATAAGCTTGTGACTCCAATGGAAGTGATCAAGTGTTTCACAATCAGGATCAATTCACTGCACATTTCTGGTAGACAATATTTACCAGATGGAGGAATTTCCTTATATTCCTGGCTTAAGAGAAGAGTAGCCAGGAATATTTTGTTGTTACAATAATTATCATGAATGGATGTTGAATTTTTAAATGTTTTGGGTTTTTTAGATATTCAGATAATCATATTCTTTTTTCTTTAATCTATTAATATTATTCATAGATGCATGGTAAATTCTCACATTCTTTGAGAAATCCTATTGAGTCATGATTCATTATTATTTTAATATTATGCTGGATTCTATTTTCTAAAATTTTATCTAGGGTTTTCTATAAGTGAGGACAGATTATAGTCTTTTTGTGCTATTCATTGCATGGTTTTGATATTAGTACTATGGTAGTGTGGAATGAGTTAGAAAGCTGCTTCTCATTTTGTATGATACGTAAGTCTCCATAGTACAGGAATTTTCTCTTTTTTATAGGTATGGGGGAACTCTATAATTAAACTTGGGTTTTGATCTATTTCCACTTTTTAATTCTTTTCAGTCAATCTTGATTGTCCATATTATTCTAGAAAAGCATCCCATTTTGTCTAAATTTTCAAACTTGTTGCCATAAGATGTATAAGATACTATCTTACAATTTTAAAAATTCCCCTGTATCAATAGTTATCTTTTGTTATTCCTGTGTTTATTGCTGATTTTCCTTTTCTTCTGCTTCATCAGATTTGTCAGAGGTTTGTCTATTTTATTGGTCTTTCAAAGAACCATATTTGGATTTTATTGCTTAAAATTACTATTTTGGAAGGGTGCCTGGGTGAGAATTTACATTTCTAACACATTCTTAGATGATATGGTATTCTTGGTCCAGGGGACTACAGTTTGAGAATAACTGTTCTAGAGGTTTCTTTAAATTTTTAACATTTTTTCAATTTTTCTACTGATGTCTACATTTAATCTGTTTTAACCTGCTTTTAATTTAATAATAAATCATTTTAATTGCTACAGTATATTCCATTATATTGTTTGAATCTATTACAGTTTAATTAGCTAATCTTTTATTTGTATTTATACATTATTTCTAATTTTTACTATTATGAACAATACTGCAATCAACACTCTAAAACATTCATCTTTGCGTACTTGTCCTATTCTTTCCTCAGGACAAATACCCGTAAGCAGAGTTACTAAGTCAAAGGATATACACATTTCATAATGTTGATATGTGTTGCCAAATTTTTCTCCAAATGCTTTTGATATGTATTGTCAAATTTCCTTTCAAAAAGATTCTATCAATTTATTTTACAACTAATAGTATGTGAAAGTACCAGAGTACTAATTTTTATAAATACTAAAGAGTTTAATAAATCTATATTTTCTTTTAGCTCTTATATCATTTTTGGGTTTTGTTTTGTTTTGGTTTTTTACATTTTAATCTCTAAATTTGTCTGGAATTTATTTTGGTATCATATGTGAGGGAGATGTTGACTTTGTTTTTATTCAAACAGTTACCCAGTTTTCCCAGCACCGTATACTAAATAATCCACGTGGAATAATTTTTCATCAGACATGGTATTTATAACACAGTATTTATATTCTTCAAAATCGTCATGGTAGACAAAACCACAATTATTAAAAGCAGGGTTTCAAAGAAAATAGGAAATTGCTCAGAGGAATGTAACATTATTTTAAAAATAACTAAAATAAATACTCTAGAAAATAGGGTGCAATTTTAAACCAAATCAGTTTTGGTTAGTAAGGTATCACTGTACTATATCACAATACAGCAAATAATCATAGCACTTATTGAATGCCAGGCACTGTTTCAAAAACTTTGCATGTATTAAATACTTCACAATAAGCTTATGAAATAGGCATAATTGTTATCCTCAATTTACAGGTGAGACACACAGTGGTTATATAACTGAAATATGTTGACCCATTTCTGGGCTTTCTGTTTAACTTTATTGATCTTTCTATCTATATACCTCAGTTCTCCTTTCCAAAGCTTTAAAATATATTTTAATATCTGGTAGGTGTAGTCTTTCCTCGTGACTCTTCAAAAAATTTCTAACTAATCTTCCATGCATATTCTTCCAAGTAAATTTCTTCTTATTATTTTTCCAGTTAGAAAAATTCCATTAGGATTCTTACTGAGATTGCATTAAAATGTTATAACAATTTCCACTAAATTAATCCACTGATACTACTGAAACTTCCTGATCAAGAACAAGGTATTTTTCTCCTTTAACCAAGCCTTCCTGCATTTCCCTCAGTAGAATTTATAGTTTTGTCATATAATCCTGGCATAGTCCTTATTAAGTATGTTACTAAGTATTCTATATATATTTTTCCCATTTGTTTGGTTTATGTCTCTTTATATTATCTGATCAGTTATTGTTAATAGAGAAAATATATTAATGTTTCACTATGTATAACTTATCCAGCCTCTTTACTGATGCTTTTATTAGTTTTTTTGTCTCTTCTGTTTTCTAGATAGACAATCATATACACCACACACAATGATGATATTATCTTTCTTTTCCAATACTTCTGTGTTATTTATTTTCCTTTTTTGCCTTATCATTTGGGCCAGAGCTTGAAGGACAATTGAAGTATTTTTGTAAATGATATGAGTCCAACCAAATTATCCTCCAAACCTTCCTATATCTAAGAAGACAAGTTTGACTATTAGCTAAATGTTTAATGCATGACTCTTTCTGGTAGTTTATGTTATTTTCAAGTTGTACTATATATAATATTATATGAGGAAACTTCAAAAAGTTTGGGAAAAATGGAATTAAAAGATAAAAATTAAAAATACAAACTTTATTTTTCAACATAAGCTCCATTAAGTCCAAGACACTTTTGTAAGCAATGATACCAGCCTATGTAGTCTATCTCTAAAGAACTGAGCATCCTGTAAATTTAATCATGCCAATGCAGTCTTCTTTACATTATTAATTGAAGAAAAATGGGTGCCCTTTATAGTGTTTTTAAGATTAGGAAACAAAAGGAAGTCAGAAGTTGCCAAATCAGGACTGTAAGATGGATGCCCAGTGATTTCCCATCAAAACTCTCGCAAAACTGCCCTTGTTTGATGAGAGGAATGAGCAGAAGCATTGTTGTGGTGGTGAAAAACTGTGAAGTAGCTTTCCTGGGTATTTTTCCACTAAAGCTTTGGCTAACTTTCTTAAAACACTCTCATAATAAGCAGATGTTATCATTCTTTGGTCATCCAAAAAGTCAACAAGCAAAATGCCTTGAGCATCCCAAAAAACTGTTGCCATGACCTTTGCTCTTGACCAGTCTGCTTTTGCTTTGACTGGATACTTCCACCTCTTGGTAGCCATTACTTGTATAGTGCTTTGTCCTCAGTAAAGCCATGTTCCATCTCTGCTACAATTTTTCAAAGAAATGTTCCAGGATTTTGATCCCACTTGTTTAAAATTTCCATTGAGTGCTCTCCTCTTGTCTGCCTCTGGGTGTGACAATTTTGGCACCCATCAAGTGGAAAGTTTGCTCAACTTTAACTTTTCAGTCAGAATTGTGTAAGCTGAACCAACCAAGATGTCTATGGAGTTGGCTATTGTTTCTGCTATTAATCGTCAATTAGAGCATGAACAAGATGAATTTTTTCCTCAAAAATTGATGTGGATGGTCTGTCACTGTGGGCTTCACCTTCAACATCGTCTCATTCTTTCTTAAAATGAGTATCCATTTATAGACTGCTAATTTCTTTGGCGCATTGTCCCCATAAACTTTTCTTAAAGTATCAATGATTTTATCATTCTTCCACCCAAGTTTCACCACAAATTTCATGTTTGTTCTTGCTTCAATTTTAGCAGAATTCATGTTGCTCTGATAGTGGCTCTTTTTCAAACTGATGTCTTATCCTTCTTAGTGCCTCAAACTAGATCCTATTCAGACATGCTATAATAAGTTACTATGGTTTATTTTGGTGCAAAAGTTTTGAAATCTATGCATAGTTTTTTCATAATACACATTTTCCATGAACCTTTTTAAAGACCCCTCATATACTGAACATTACATTCCTGTGTCCCCATTAGGTACAATCATTCTTTGCACACGGTGTAAGACTTATAATGTAAATTCGATATTCAAAATAATAACAAAACTTACAATAGTTGAACTATTGCTTTCATGATAAATTATTAATTAAACCTAAATATAGACAATGCCAAATTTAGCTCATAAGCATAATCCTTAAACATGATGTTTCTATGGAAAAGCACAATCTGCTTTTTGACCATTCACTTTATTGTGGTTTCCAAGAACATATTTAAGCAAAAAACAAGGTATCCATAAATAAAGTTAGCTTTAGATATTAAAAGTCTTCTCTAAAAGGTCGAATCCCATGATGGAATGCTGGGTGTGTTGGTATTGGGGTACAGTAAGCTGAGGGCCAAGTTGGGGGATCCTAAAAGCAGGGGAGCCAGAAACATTTCAGACCATGGAAGCCAAATACAATAACATATCTAGCAAAAAAAATCCCTCAATTCTATAATGACTATCAATACATCAAATAGGAGCCCAGGAGAGAGTTTTCCAAACTGTTCAAATAGCTATTAGACACAGTTTCCGCAGATTGTCTAGTCCGGGTCATACAGAGTAAATGACATTTGGCATTTCCTGATTTTTGGTTTTGTGAGAATGATTTCTTACCCCCCAAAATCCAAGAAAATATTTTAATAATTTTAAAATGTATTCTAGAATAAAACTGTATTGCTGTGGAAAATCAGGAAATAACTTATAAATGTAAAAATCAACCTGGAACATTTTTCAGTTGCTGTACAACATGTTGCTTTGACTACTTGAATCATTACTAAAAAGAAAATCTGTTAACAACAATTCAAGTTATGAAGAGCATGAGAATTTCGTAATTTTGTGTCACTAATTATTTAGGACTAGAGTTCTCATCTTTTAAATTTGTCATGGGATCAGCCACATAATTGCTATAAAATAAGTACTCATCTTTACTGAGCTTGCAGACAATTGATTAAAGAGCTTTTCAAATGAGTAGTTGATGCACTGACAAGTATTTTAAATTCTATGTATTTTTATTCTTTAGTTCCAAAGTTATTCTATGAGGTGGATACTGAGAGAGCAGCAATCTGATTCTATCAAAGGTAGCTTCAATTTAATTCCATTGCTCTCTGCCTGAAGCAATCAGATGCCTACGCAACCCCCTCAATCCAACCCCACATCCCTCCCCTCTCCTCCTTGTGGGCTTTGCTTCCAGATGCCAACTGATTTACTGACAGAAGGCAAACAGCTCCTGATAAGAGGTGGGGTAAAAGCCAGTCTAAAAGGTGATGTTCTAGGTCAGTTGGAGTTGGTCCTCTCCCAGGCAGGGTGAGGTCTTTGATTGATCTCAGTGGACCTCTGAGCTATGGGCGTCATCATCTCACTGAAGCTCTGATGGACATACAGTCTTTGGTTGCCTCATCCCTGCCAAGGCACAAAATAACAAACAAGATTTAGGGCCAGGTCTTATCTCCTAAGAAGGTAGAGAAGATAGCTGCTTACAGTCATGATATTAGAGACCAAGAAAAGCCCCAGTAAATGCCCAAGACTGGTCAATCTCCATGTTAACCTGTTTCCAGTCATTAGTCATGACATCCCCAAATACCAGTGGTTTATGAACATTTTAACAATAAATTTTAGCCTTTTGCCAAGACCAAATTTCTTTATTTTATTTCTCTGGAAAACAATAACATGTTTCTTTCTGTGATCATAATCAATTTCCTTGGGAAGTATGATTCCTCAATGGTTAATGGTCCACCTGTCAAGAACTGGAAAGAATTTGAAATTGTATTATACTTGCAAACTAACAAATTAGCCTATTACTGCTTCATGAATGCTGGAAGAAGGCACAAGACTTCTGGGTCAGAGGCAAAGGACTTTATCACCCAGAGCACAGAAGGCAGCATAAGCTTCAGATTTGTGTTAATTTCCCTTACCTTCCAAATTCCACAGAGCAACCAGGTGGATGCTGCACATGCACTGGATTTACATTACAGCTGAGGAACCCCACGTTTAAGAAATCCCTATCTTTTATAATGGGCTGCAAGCAAACCTGCTCAATCTTGGTGCCCAAGGAGACATTATCATATTATATAAACATACCTGCCCTCTGCTCCAAAGGGAAATACTATCTTCCAAGACAGTTTGCTATGCAAACAGTCTTGAAAAGATAATCCAGAACAAAGACAGTTAGTGCTTCTGCTCACCAAATGTGCAGAAATGTAAGGGATCCATGAATATTTGCCAAGTTGCTACAGTTTGAACATTGTCCCCCCCAAAACTCATGCTGAACATTAATTGCCATTGTAACAGTATTAAGAGATGGGGCCTTTAAGATGTGACCAAGCTATGAGGGCTCTGCTCTCATGAATAAATTAACCCATTATTTCAGGAATGGGTTAGTTATCTCAGGAGTTCATCCCCCTTTGCAAGCTCACTTGCTCTTCCACCATCCACCATGGGATGACACAGCACAAAGACCCTCACTAGATGTTGGCATCATGGTCTTGGAATTCTCAGCCTCCAGAACTGTGAACCAAATAGATTTATTTTCTTTATACATTACCCAGTCTGTAGTTTTTTTGTTATAGCAGCAGAAAATGGACTAAGACACAAGCCCTCAGCAAGACCACAATCTATAGACTCACCATTGGTAACTCTATCTCACATTGAATGGTATAAAGAAAGGCAGTGTTTTCGCCTCTTAATAAAAAGGCTTTAAAAGAGAACTATAGTTCCATTTGGAAGGCAGTAAGGAATGTAATGATCCTGGCAGTGTACTGTTCTCCTTTTCTCCTTTCTCTGTCTCAGGAACTTGCAATATGACAAGCCCAGCTGTTAAGCAGATGCAAGCACATGAACCACAGAGAATGTGACAATAAAAATATTAGCATTATTTCCATGGAACTCGTCATGTAGTTATTATAGAAACCATCAGCATCAGCATACTGCAATATTTATCTTGTTCTTGAATGTTATAATACCCTAGGGGAACTTTATTTGAAAAAAGTTAAAAATGGAAGTACATGTTATATATCTTTGCTGGAAAATGGTAGAAAATGGGTTTGTTGAAACCATATGGAAAGGAAGAGGAAGTCTATTAAAAACAGAAATCTAAAAAAAGAGAAAGTGACCCATAGTATGGCAATCATGGCATGAAAATGGGCATCGGGGATCTACATAAAAAATGTCCCCTGATAGCTGATACCACACGTCATCTGTACTTTTAACTAAGTACATATGGTTCTGACCAATTACTTTTAATTTTTCACAATTTGAATTGTTTGCAATGGAAACAATAATTGAAGTAGGAGTCAGAGAACATCATTTTATGCCTTTGAGGCATTACTTTGGGCCTTAGTTTCCTCATAAGTAAAAGGAGACACTGGACAATTTATAGCAAGCCTTCCAGCTCTCAAATACCAATGCACCCTTTAGAAAGGGGAATTTAATTCATTTTATTATTATCCTCATTATTAATTGCTGCATATTCCTATACTCAAATAGATGTATGCTGAAAAATTACTGTGAAAAAAGTCATAATCTAAGTTGATTAAAATCCAGATAATATGAACAAGTTCACTGAATTCTTACACATTATCTAATCGTGGTCTCATTCTATACTATAGATGTAGTCCCTTTTTTGTCAATATGACTTTAGAGAATTCTCCCCATTCTTAAGAATAAAGATTGTCCTTTTAGAATCTAATGATTGAGAAAATACATAATACAACCAGTATAAATTCCATAATGCTTTCGAAATGAAAATCTACTTTATCTATCACATACATAAAAATAGTAGATATAGGTGAAAATAGTAAATTATTCACATTACTAATGTAAATACAATGCTGGGGATGTATGAGATCTCACGGACCCACTGCAGTAAACAGTGTCTTGTCGCCTCACCAACCCCACACCTGAGGGTCTCCACACCATATGCCAAAAACTATCCTCCACAGCATGCCACCTTAGAATAACATCATTTTAGAGATAAAGAGACTTTAATGATCACAATTTCCAATATACTTATATTACGGAATATTAAAATGGTATATCAGAAATGTATTTATCAGTGGCAAAACTAAAGCTAGAACTCAAGTCTCCCGATTCCTTATTTCATTTCTATTATGGAACAGGACAAACCATCCTCTTTGTAGAAGGTACTATTGGTGTCCTGCCCAGATCCCATTTAGCTGGTGAATGCCTCCCTGCCCCAGCTATGCGAAGGTTGGCTGGAGAGAGCTCACAGCTATACCCTTCACCTAAGAATTGCCTTCAGCAGAGGTGCCTTGCCTAGTAATACCTGTAAGGCTTATGCCCCCCACCCCATACACACACCTCAACGGGCAGCCCGCAGGCAATGGCTGAGTGATAAGGGGGCACAAAAGCCCCACCTCCTTTTTCTCAAGCAGGACCCCGCTGTGATACCACTCATGCTCCAAAACTCTCTGTGGGATCAGGGTGGAGTTAGGCTTTAGCTTACACCACGTCTTTGCCCAGCTCCCCTCCCCGCCTTCCCTGTCTCTTTTATGACTTCTCCTGAGCCTACTCTCTCAATGAATCACTTGCACAAAAATCATATTTCAGGCTCTACTTCTAGAGAACCTGATCTAAGATGTTTTCTTTGAACTTTTCCAGAAATAGAGCTGTCATCCTCATAAGGCATGCCATTCTGTTTTTGAACAGCTCTGATAGGTAGAAAAGTTTTATTATTATTGTATCAAGAGCACATCTGCCTCTATAATTTCTATGGTTCTATGCAGAATAAATCTAATTCCTTCTTCATATGACAGCCTCTCAGATATTTGGGGGAGGGGAGCCATAATGTCCTCCTTAAATCTACTTTTTTTCTAAGCTGTAAAAGAAAAAAAATTTTTAAAAATAAAATCATAGAATATTTTAGCTCAGAGTAATGTCTGTTTGACAACCAAATTGCACTAGGCAAAATTATGGAAAATCAACCAGAAGAGAATTTGAAGAAGACTGTGTTCGAATCCACTGGGGGAGAAAAAAACTTACCACTATAAGAGACAAATCTCAGAAAAAAAATAATAGAGGCATAAACCACTTAAAACCAGACACAATGAAAAAATGCAAGAATTCCATGGAAGAGAAACCTTATAATTCTCAGGAGATGTCAAAGAAGTATTAATAGGTCAAAAATATCTCTAGAACTCAAATGCGTATATGTCAATACACATAGTGTACGTACTTTTAAGATTTTTAGATAAGGATTGATAAATACTGTCTCAGAATCATTGAGACTTATTGACGAGATGCATGCCTAGAATACAACAATAAAAGAGTATGTATCCCTTGTTCAAAGGGAAAATGTCTCATTGAAAGGATAGGAAAACTGTATGTCGACAATGTACATATTCCTGTGGAAGTTTAAAATCTGAAGGTAGACACATTTAAGAGAGGATAAGCCCAAAAAGAAAGTAGCATCTTTAAGGGAATGTAATAAGGACAGGCAGCCAGGTGAAGAAAATAAGGTAAAACAATGCCACATAGCCTTTGCTGGGGCTCTATACCTTAAAATGTGCTTTCTCACATTTTCGTTTACTCTAGCCTTACAGTGCCCTTATCAGATGAATGATGCATGATCACCATCTTATGGAAGTTATGAGTGATTAACTGACCATGTCCCAAATCTCCCAACTCACCAGTGGTGAGTCCAAGACTTGAGCATGGGTCTTTAACTCTAATGTCTATGTTCTTGCCTCCTCACCAAGCTATTTCCTAATACATGTAGCAAAACTGCTGCAGAATTGGCCATCTGGAATCTGCTAGAGGTCTCATCCTATTAACAGCATGTATTAGTTTCCTAGGGCTTCTATAACAAATTACCACAAACTGGGTGACTTAAAACAACAGAAATTTATTCTCACTGTTTGGCAGCTAGAAGTCTGAAATGAAGGTGTTGGCAGGGCGATGTTCCCTGTGATGACACTAGGGAAAGGTCCTTCCTTGTTTCCTCCTACCTTCAATCCGTGGTGTTCTTTGGCTTATAGATGCATCAGTCCAATCTCAGCCTCTCTCTCCACATGATATTCTCCCTGTTTGTGTCCCTGTGTCTGAATTTTTCCTCTTTTTAAGAGGACACTAGTCATATTACATTTAAGGCCCACCCTGATCCAACATGAACACATCTTAACTAGATTATATCTGCAAAAACTATGTTTCCACATAAATCACATTCACAAGTTCCAAGTGGACATAAATTGGGGGGTAGGGACATAGTCAACCCAGTACAGAGCAGAACAAGTGGTTTATTCTTGGCCTGTGTTGCTGATCATTTTCCCTCAGCAGGTAAAGAAATGAATTTGGGAAACTTCTATCCCAGATTCCAGTCTGACCAAGAAAGAATGAGGTGTCAAATGTAGAAACAGGGAAACATTGGGATAAAATGGCCTTGATGTTTTACAATAGTAAAAAAAGGTAATGGTCAGGCCTTCGGAAAGGGGGCTTCAAAAAAGGCAAAGAAAATGATAGTGCCCAAAGGAATGTGTTTACAAGAGGAATGTGGACTTTCAAAACAGGACTACATCAACATTATTTTAAAAAATGGTCTTACTGAGGAAGAAAGATATATCTGCTGTCTGGAATGCAAATGGAATAGGGA